>CANTUZ010000025.1:7375161-7580151 GCA_947846985.1 Fratercula arctica
CCTGCCCCCTCCCTCCTTTCAATCTCAGGGTGGGCGTGGCTCACATGGCATGGAATACTTAACCCTGTCCCTGCCGGAACCAGGACAAATACAAAACCAGATTCTTACATTAGCTTCATAGAGGGATAAAAATTAAGACAACACTGCAACTACTCAAGTGAACCTTGTACTCAGAAGTCATAGAATTGTAGAACAGTTTGGGTTGGAAGGGACCTTTAAAGGTCATCTAGTCTGACCTCCCCTGCAACGAGCAGGGACATTTTCAACTAGATCAGGTTGCTCAGAGCCCCATCCAATCTGACCTTGAATGTTTCCAGGGATGGGGCATCTACCACTTCTCTGAGCAACCTGTTCCAGTGTTTCACTACCCTCTTTTAGTTTAAAACCATTACACCTTGTCCTATCTCAACAGGCCTTGCTAAAAAGTTTGTCCCTATCTTTCGTATAGGCCCCCTTCAGGTACTGGAAGGCTGCTATAAGGTCTCCCCGGAGCCTCCTCTTCTCCAGGCTGAACAACCCCAACTCTCTCAGCCTGTCCTCATAGGAGAGGTGCTCCAGCCCTCTGATCATCTTCATGGCCCTCCTCCGGACTTGTTCCAACAGGTCCATGTCCTTCTTGTGCTGAGGACTCCAGAGCTGCACACAGTACTCCAGGTGGGGTCTCACCAGAGCAGAGGGGGAGAATCACCTCCCTCGACCTGCTGGCCATGCTTCTTTTGATACAGCCCAGGATGGGGTTGGCTTTCGGGGCTGCAAGTGCGCATTGACGGCTCATGTTGAGCTTCTCATCCACCAGCACCCCCAAGTCCTTCTCCTCAGGGCTGCTCTCAAGCCATTCTCCACCCAACCTGTATTTGTGCCTGGGATTGCCATGACCCAGGGGCAGGACCTTGCACTTGGCCTACTTGAACTTCATGAGGTTTGCACGGGCCCACCTCTCAAGCCTGTCCAGGTCCCTCTGGATGGCATCCCTTCCCTCCAGCGTGTCGACCGTGCCACACAGCTTGGTGTCGTTGGCAAACTTGCTGATGGTGCACTCAGTCCCACTGTCCATGTCGCCAACAAAGCTGTTAAACAGCACTGGTCCCAGTACTGACCCCTGAGGAACGCCACTCGTCACTGGATTCCACGTGGACATTGAGCCATTGATCGCAACCCTTTGAGTGCGGCCATCTAGCCAGTTCCTTATCCACCGAGTGGTCCATCCATCAAATCCATGCCTTTCCAATTTAGAGACCAGGATGTCATGCGGGACAGTGTCAAATGCTTTGCATAAGTCCAGGTAGACGACATCTGTTGTTCTCCCCTTATCTACCAATGCTGTGGCAACATCATAGAAGGCCACCAGATTTGTCAGGCACGATTTGCCCTTGGTGAAGCCATGTTGGCTGTCACCAATCACCTCCTTATTTTCCCTGTGCCTTAGCAGAGATTCCAGGAGGATCTGCTCCATGATCTTGCCAGGCACAGAGGTGAGACTGACCGGCCTGTAGTTCCCCGGGTCTTCTTTTTTCCCTTTTTGAAAGTGTTTTTTATGTTTCCCCTTTTCCAGTCAGCAGGAACTTCACCAGACTGCCATGACTTTTCAAATATAGTGGAAAGCGGCTTAGCAGTTAAGCATCTTCTAGTTGGCACTATATTAACGCAGCTCTGTCCATGACAGTAATTGCTGAGTGTCGTGGTTTAACCCCAGCCAGCAACTAGGATCGCACAGCTGCTTGCTCAACCTCCCCCTTACCCCCCCAAGAAAGGTAGGGAGAACAGGAGGGGAAAGGGAAAAAACATTGTGGGTTGAGATATAGACAGTTTAATAGAACAATATCAGAAAAAGGAAAATAAAAATAACAACAACACAAGTCACTGTCCCAAGGAGTGATCGCGAGAACCCACCTCCCAGCTAACCCCATTTATACACTGAGCATGCACTCTATGGTATGGAATATTCCATTGGCCATTCCATCGTTCTGTCTAGGCTACTTCTCAGCTTCTATGGGAAGTTGAAACAAGTCCTTGAAAACTATAAACATCGCCTGGCAACAAATAAAACAATATATATTATTGACATTGCTTTCATACCAGATCTGAAACACAAAAACCACTAGAAAGAAAATTAACTCTGTCCCAGTTGAAACCAGGGCACTGAGTGATCATAGAATAGCTTGGGTTAGAAGGGACCTTTAAAGGTCATCTAGTCTAATCCCCCCTGCAATGAACAGGGACATCTTCAACAAGATCAGGTTGCTCAGAGCCCCGTTCAACCTCAGTAAAGAATTTCTTCCTTATATCTAGTCTAAATCTATGCTCTTTTAGTTTAAAACCATTACACCTTGTCCTATCTCAACAGGCCTTGCTAAAAAGTTTGTCCCTATCTTTCCTATAGGCCCCCTTTATGTACTGGAAGGCTGCAATAAGGTCTCCCCGGAGCCTTCTCTTCTCCAGGCTGAACAACCCCAACTCTCTCAGACTGTCTTCATAGGGGAGGTGTTCCATCCCTCTGATCACTTTTGTGGCCCTCCTCTGGACCCACTCCTGCAGGTCCATGTCTTTCCTGTGCTGAGGGCTCCAGAGCTGGATGCAGTACTCCAGGTAGGGTCTCACCAGAGTAGAGGGGCAGAATCACATCCCTCATCCTGCTGGCCACGCTGCTTTTGATGCAGCCCAGAATATGGTTGGCCTTCTGGGCTGCAAACACACATTGCTGGCTCATGTCCAGCTTTTCATCCACCAGTACCCCCAAGTCCTTCTCACCAGGGCTGCTCTCAATCCCTTCACCCCCCAGCCTGTATTGATACTGGGGGTTGCCCCGACCCAGGTGCAGGAATTTGCACTTGGCCTTGTTGAACTTCACGAGGTTCACATGGGCCCCCCCTCTCAGGCCTGTCCAGGTCCCTCTGGATGGCATCCTGTCCCCCCTCAGGCATGTCAACTACACCATTCAGCTTGGTGTCATCTGCAAACTTGCTGAGGGTGCACTTGATCCCACTGTCTATGTCACTGATGAAGATATGTCTCAGTCACTCGCCGAGACAAACAGCTCCAGTGCCGGCACATCGGCAGCAGAGATGAGCGATCGCAGCGAAAAGGGGCTTTTCCTGAGTTTTTCTGAGGCCGGGAGAAGCCTGGGCAGCGGCAGGGACCCGTACCTGGCCCACAGGGAGCCCGCAGCTCGTGCGAGAACGGCTGATGAGGCAAGGGCAGAGTCTGCAGCAGCCTTGACCAGCTCCCACCCCCTTAAAAGGCGGCCCTAGGGAATGTGAGTGATCGGGATGTGGCACAGCAGTTTGTGCAACAGGACAGGCAAACAGGGCGTGGTGCGGCAGTTTGCGCAGAAAGCTCGGGAGGGAAGCTCAGCCATGGTCTCTACCTGAAAGACGCAGCTTCCTGCATCTTCTGCACTTGCCAGAGCAGACGTAGCCATACAAACAGAGCTCCTGTGGAAGCATGCAGACACCCAGGTCTCTGGCTGCAGGGAGTGCCTTAACCTCTCAGGGCTAGTGGATGGTAGAAGAGGTGACAGCTGTGTGAGGTGTGACCTGGTGGATGATCTACTCAGCCTGGTAGCAGAGCTAAAAGAGGAAGTAAAAAGGCTGCAGAGAATCAGGGAGAGTGAGAGAGAAATTGATTGGTGGACTCAGGCTCTGACCTCCCTGAGAAAAAAAACAGAAGAAACACCAAAAAAACCCCAAGCTGAAGGAGATCTGGTACCCTCCCCTTGCCATACTGAAGGCCAATGGCCAAAAGGAGGCTAGCGAAGGGAGGCTATTCCATACTAGGGGAGGCAAGCGAACTCCCTCCTTGCCCACGTCCCCTAACCAGGTGCCTCTGTATAATGGGTATGAGACTCTCAAGGAGGTAGGCCAGCCCATAGATGGCATGGAAGATGGTTTGGCTACACCAGAAGACATGCCAGGACCAGAAAGGCCTACCCCCAGTTTAAAAACTGCCTCTACAAGCAAGAAGAGGCAGGTTATAGTAGTAGGAGACTCCCTTCTGAGGGGAACAGAAGGCCCAGTATGCCAGGCAGACCCTCTTGACAGGGAGGTATGCTGCCTCCCTGGGGCCTGGTTCAGGGTATGTCACTTGAAAAGTTCCTAGCCTGGTTTGGCCCTCGGACTACTACCCTCTGTTGCTCTTTCAAGTGGATGGTGATGAGGTGGCAACACATAGCCCAAGAGCAATCAAAATAGACTTCAGGGCCTTGCGAAGGTTAATAAGGGAGTCTGGGGCACAGGTTATCTTTTCTTCTGTTCTCCCAGTTACAGGCAGGGACACTGTAAGAAACAGATGTGTGCAATCTATCAACACGTGGCTCCATGGCTGGTGTCATCGCCACAGTTTTGGGTTTTTCGACAATGGAATGGCCTACACAGCACCAGGCTTGTTGGCATCAGATGGGGCTCATCCTTCTGAAAGGGGGAAGAGGGTGTTTGCTCATGAGCTAGCAGGGCTCATTGACCGAGCTTTAAACTAGACTTGTTGAGGGAGGGGGATATTATCAGGCTTGTTCGTGAAAAGCTAAGGGATGATGCTCCAAGGTCTGAGGGATGGGTCGCTAGCAAAGGCCCTCAGCCTGTTGCTCTGAGATGTGCTGGTATGCTGCAGCACACTTGAAGTCTTATGGGGACGAGCCAGGGGCTCCTGAGGATATAGGAACCAAAGGGGAGTCACAGATAAAACACCCCAGAGGAAGACCACCTGAAGAGCAGCATGAAGGAAATGCAGCCACTCCAGCCTGTAAGTCAGCTTCATCAGGGACCCAGCTGAGGTGTCTCTATGCAAATGCAGATAGCATAGGAAACAAGCAAGAGGAGCTGGAGATGTGTGCACGCCTCCAGGGCTATGATCTCATTGGCATCACAGAGAGGTGGTAGGATGGCTCCTATGACTGGAGTGTTGGAATGGAGGGATACAGGCTCTTCAGGAAGGACAGGCAGGGGAGATGAGGAAGGGGCGTTGCCCTCTATGTCAATGAACAGCTGGAGTGCATGGAGCTCCACCTGGGGATGGATGAAGACCCAATGGAGAGCTTATGGGTCAAGATTAAAGGACATGCAGGGGCAGGTGACCTTACAGAGGGGGTCTGCTACAGGCCACCTGACCAGGATGATGGAGCAGATGAGGCCCTCCATAGACAGATAGGAGCAGCATCGCGTTCACAGGCCCTGGTCATCATGGGGGACTTCAACCACCCCGATATCTGTTGGAAGAACACAGCAGAGCACAAGAAATCCAGGAAGTTCTTGGAATCTGACGATGACAACTTTCCTCTCTAAATGGTAGAGGAGCCAACGAGGAGAGGAACTATGCTGGACCTTGTCCTTACCAACAAGGAGGGGGTGGTGGCGAGTGTCAAACGCAAGGGTAGCCTCAGCTCCAGTGACCATGAAATGGTAGAATTCAAGATCCTTAGGGCAGTGAGGAGGGCGCGCAGCAAGCTCACTACCCTGGACTTCAGGAGAGCAGACTTCGGCCTCTTGAGGGACCTGCTTGGCAGGGTAACATGGGAAAAAGTACTGGAGGGGAGAGGGGCCCAAGGAAGCTGGTTAGTATTCAAGGATCACTGCCTCCAAGCTCAGGAACGGTGTATCCCAAGAAAGAAGTCAGGCAAAAAAGCCAGGAGGCCTGCATGGATGAAGAAGGAGCTCCTGGACAAGCTCAAAAGCAAAAAGGAGGCCTACAGAGGGTGGAAGCAAGGACAGGTAGCCTGGGAGGAATACAGAGAAACTGTCCGGGTGGCCAGGAACCAGATTAGGCAAGCTAAAGCCCAGATAGAATTAAATCTGGCCAGGGACATCAAGGGCAACAAGAAAAACTTCTATAAGTACGTCAGGGGTAAAGGCAAGACTAAGGAATATGTGGGCCCTCTCCGGAAGGAAACAGGAGACCTGGTCACCCAGGATATGGAGAAGGCTGAGGTGCTGAATGACTTTTTCGCCTCGGTCTTCACCAGCAAGGACTCTAACCATGCTGCCGAAGCTGCAGAAGGCAAAACCAGGGTCTATGAGAATGAAGAACTGCCCACTATATGGGAATCATAGAATCACAAAATGGTTTGGGTTAGAAGGGACCTTAAAGATCATCTAGTTCCAACCCCCCCTGCCATGGGCAGGGACACCTCCCACCTGAGAAGACCAGGTTCAAGACCATCTAAGGAACCTGAAGGTACACAAGTCCATGGGACCTGATGAAATCCATCTGAAGGTCCTGAGAGAGCTGGCGAATGAAGTTGCTATTTGTCATGCCTGACAAAGCTGGTGGCCTTCTGCGATGGAGTTACAGCACTGGTAGATAAGGGGAGAGCAACAGACATCATCTACCTGGACTTATGCAAAGCATTTGACACTGTCCCGCATGACATCCTGGTCTCTAAATTGGAAAGGCATGGATTTGATGGATGGACCACTCGGTGGATAAGGAACTGGCTAGATGGCCACACTCAAAGGGTTGCGATCAATGGCTCAATGTCCATGTGGAATCCAGTGACGAGTGGCATTCCTCAGGGGTCAGTACTGGGACTGGTGCTGTTTAACATCTTTGTTGGCGACATGGACAGTGGGATTGAGTGCACCCTCAGCAAGTCTGACGATGACACCAAGCTGTGTGGCACGGTCGACACGCTGGAGGGAAGGGATGCCATCCAGAGGGACCTGGACAGGCTGGAGAGGTGGGCCCATGCAAAACTCATGAAGTTCAACCAGGCCAAGTGCAAGGTCTCCTGCACTTGGTTCAGGGCAATCCCAGGCACAAATACAGGTTGGGCGGAGAATGACTTGAGAGCAGCCCTGAGGATGAGGACTTGGGGGTGTTGGTGGACGAGAAGCTCAACGTGAGCTGGCGATGCATGCTCGCAGCCCCGAAAGCCAACCCCATCCTGGGCTGCATCAAAAGAAGCATGGTCAGCAGGTCAAGGGAGGTGATTCTGCCCCTCTACTCTGCTCTGGTGAGACCCCACCTGGAGTACTGCATCGAGCTCTGGGGCCGCCAGAAGGACATGGACCTGTTGGAGCGAGTCCAGAGGAGGGCCTTGAAGATGATCAGAGTGCTGGAGCACCTCTCCTGTGAAGACAGGCTGAGAGAGTTGGTCTTATTCAGCCTGGTGAAGAGAAGGCTCTGGGGAGATCTTATAGCAGTCTTTCAGTACTTAAAGGGGGCCTACAGAAAAGGTGGAGAGGGACTCTTTATCAGGGGGTGGAGCGATAGGACAAGGGGTAACTTTTTCAAACCGAAAGAGGGAAAATTTAGATTAGATATGAGGAAGAAATTCTTTACTGTGAGGGTGGTGAGACACTGGAATGGGTTGCCCAGGGAAGTTGTGGATTCCCCATCCCTGGAAGCGTTCAAGACCAGGCTGGATGAGACTTTGAGCAACCTGGTCTAGTGGGAGGTGTCCCTGCCCATGGCAGGGGGTTTGGAACTAGATGATCTTTAAGGTCACTTCCAACCCAAACCATTCTATGATTCTGTTAACATAAACATCAGGCCTTATCTCTGCTAGAAGCAGATAGTGTCTGACAAATATGCCGTTAATTTCAGAGAGTTCAGTTAGTTAGAAGAGGCCCAACTAAAAAGTAAAATTACTGAACAGGAAATTGGTTCTGTTGTACCTCAAACCAGGACAAGAAGTTAGTTCGTATCTAATTGAAAAGGGGAAAAATTACTAATTTCCATAGGGTAGTCTGTCATAATAAGTTGGATCAACTAATAAATGGGGTTCTTCAGAGTGTAAACTGTGAAAGGACAGGTGAGAGGTGCCCCTTAAGGAATGATGGAAATAATTCTGCAAAATGAAAGTGTGAATAAAAACAAAGGTGATCAGAGAGATACTTTTTGAGATTATGCCGAGCTACCTAAAGTATAACAAACACTTGCCAGTCAACTCCACTACATGATTGTTATGAAGGTACAGTTGGTAGTGATAGTAGCTTTTTAGCATCATTGACTCTATGGTATAAGCTAACAGGTGAATTGCCTTCAAGTTTTCTCTTTTACACTCAGTTGTCCCTACCATGGGATAATTTAGGTTGGAAGGAACCTCTGGAAGGTGTCTAGTTCAACCTCCTGCTTGTACCAGGTCCAGTTAGAGCAGGTTGCTCATGGCTGCATCCAGCTGAGTTTTGATCATCTCCAAGGATGGAGATTCCACAACCTCTCTGGGCACCCAATCCAGTATTTGGTTGCCCTCATGATGAAAAGAATTTCCTTATCTGAAAATTTCTTGTGTTCCAACTTCTGCCTGCTGACTTTTGTCCTGTCATTATGCACCTGCTATCAACATTGCTATATGCTCTTAATCATGTCACAGTTTGGGCCAGGTTGGCCAATGACAAGATGACAGATGCTCTACCCCACCTCTCACTCCAAGGGGAGGAAGAAGAGAGATAGAGTTATGAGTTTAGACTACTTTAATAAAATATTAAAAACAAAATAAGAAGGAAATAATAAAATAGATACAGTATAGGCAAATACATACAAAACCATATCAAGCTCCCAGGGAGATGTCACTGGCAGGCACTGGGGAAGTCCCAGACTGGGCTCAATGACAGATGGGAACTAGATTCCAGAACACAGCGATCAAGACCAAAAGCAGGCAAGAAGACAGGGTCTTCCTTAGACATCCATCACTGAAGAAAGAAAACCATTAAAGAAAATAACTGACCTTTTGGTCCCTCAGCTTTTATACTGAGCATGGCAGATGGGATGGAAGACCCTATTGGTCACCTGTCCTGTCCACTCCTCCCCACAGGTGCAACCCCTCCATGGGGTAAACAACCAAGTCAGCTGGCCCTGATTGCCACAGCAACAAGTAAGAGCAAGAGCCTCTCTCACAGAAAAGAAAGTTGGCTCTGCTCCATCTCAAGCCAGGACAATTTGGTAGTTGCAGACAGCAATTAGCTGTTCTCTGAGTATTCTCTTTCAAAGATTGAACAAACCCCAGTCTCTGAGCCTGTCCTTGTAGGTCATGTGCTCCAACCACCTAATCCTCTTGGTGGTTGGACTTATTTCTGGATGTCCACGCCTGTTTTGTGCTGGGGAACCAAAATTGAGCACAGTGTTCAGATGTGGTCTCATAAGTGCTGAGCAGAGGATAATAAGCATTTTCCTTGATATGCTGGCTATGCTTTTGCTAATACAGTGCAGTATGTGCTAGACTTTCTCTGGGTCTGCAATTTGCTTCTACTGAACTGTCGTACATAGTTGCATTAAAAAAATAACTACTTAGACATCTCTCTGGCACGTGCTTATAAGCAGTTATGATAACTGCTTGAAGCAAGGCAATGGCTGACACTTCAGCAGAAGTGTGTTGGTGCCATGAAGCTGTATCTCTCTGCTGCTGGTTTTGATGTGATTCTAAAAGAAAGTAAGCATGTGCACACAGTCATTTTAATGGAATAAAGAACGTACAAAATGGGTTTGAAAATTCCTCTTCTGATTTAGTATCATTTTATACCCATTTTGGACTGGTATGAATCAATATATCCTAGGTGTGCCTATAGAACTATTTGTGAGTTATCTGTGCCTGATTTAGCAATATGTTGTTTTATGTTCCTTAATGTAAATGGAAACAAGAGCCCAGATTGTTATCTTGGAGCTGGGGGGGGGGGGATAGTATAGAAGGGGAAAATTATCCCCTCAAGATGGTGTGATCATCTCAGATAGTATTTATGATCTTCAATATATATGCAAAGCCAATGCAATAGTAAAAAAAGATTTCCTGTAAATAATAAAATAGAAAAATAAAGATACAAATAAGAAAGTTTTTTTTAAAAAATAAAGTACTCCATTCTGATGTTCTTCATGACAATGTGGTGGGTTGACCTTGGCACCTGACAGGCAGCTAAGGTAATCCACCACAGACAGTATCTGCTTCTGCCTGTATTTGTATGATTCCAAGACCTCAATTTTCATGAGGGCCTCTCAGCATACATGCAAAGTAAAAGGAAAGAATTTGATATACAATAGATTGTTGTGTCTAATGTGATGTGTTCAACTGACACGGTGACTTCAAAGATTCAGACCATTGATCAAGAGTATAGAGAATGAAGTCATAAGTCTCAAATGCTAGTAAGAAAGGAATGGAAAATAAATTGATATAATGACCTGAAAAATTGAGATACAGAAACTGAGTGATGTCAGTTAGTATATGTGAGAATGTAAGAATTGTGCCTTGTTGGCATAAACTGTTACTTGGACTTCTGTAAGGAATGATCCTATACCATTTACTTTTGATGTAGTAATGTTTTCATCTTTGAAGGTGAATTCCCTATTAGGGATAGTATATAATCTGTTTATAATCTATTCCATCAGGAAAAGCAGACAGGGAACTGCTGGAGAGGGTACAGCAAAGGGCTACCAAGATGATTAAGGGACTGGAACACCTCTCTCATGAAGAAAGGCTGAGGGATTTGGGTCTCTTCGGTCTGGAAAAAAGACAACTGAGGGGGGACCTTATCAACACTTATAAATACTTCAAGGGTGGGCGTCAGGAGGATGGGGCCAGGCTCTTTTCAGTGGTGCCCAGCGACAGGACAAGAGGTAACGGGCACAAACTTGAGCATAGGAGGTTCCACCTAAACATGAGGAGGAACTTCTTTACTTTGAGGGTGGCAGAGCACTGGAACAGGCTGCCCAGAGAGGTGGTGGAGTCTCCTTCTCTGGAGACATTCAAAACCCACCTGGACGCGTTTCTGTGCAACTTGCTCTAAGGTGACCCTGCTCTGGCAGGGGGGTTGGACTAGATGATCTCCAGAGGTCCCTTCCAACCCTATGGTTCTATGATTCTATGATTTACAGATATCTGTCTATCTGACACTTTGCGTTCAAAGCCTGAGCCCAGATTCTGGTTAGTTTTGTAGCTGACAATCATGGAGGACAGTAGCTGCATCACATATAGCTGTGATTCTGATGGTGAAGTTACAAACAGTGAGAGAATGTCAAAGGCAAGCACTGACACAGAGCTCCTATGCCATTAATAGAAGCACTCACATGAAGAAGTTGGTAAAAATTAAAATATTTGTGCGCTAGATTATTTTCCCAGATTTAGGATATGTCCAGCCAGTGTTTTAGTATTTAGAGGGGCTGCGTAAGAGCTTTGAGTTTGGACCTAATACATACATATACCAACCCCTTAAATTACCTCTATGCCTTCTGAATGAACACACTGGCAATGCAATGTGTGCAAAATGTGGGCTTTTTGAAAGAACACCACAAAAAATTCTTTGCCTATGGTTCACAGGTGAACACAATTAATTTGAATTAATTCATGAGAGAAATTTAGCTCCAAGAAGCAGATCTTGAATAGCAGTTGTTAGTGCATTTTTAACATCTCTAGATAAAATATCCTACACCCTCTGACAGCAAAAATATAGGCTTTTAACCGGCTACCTCAAGGAAATTTGACCCTGGGTGAGAATACTTGATTCTGAGCTGTATGATGTTAATTGTCATATAATACTAACAGTGTTTAATAAGTGTTTTTCAGGATAACATAGTAGTGATGAAACCTGAGCTAGCTTCATCAAGTGGCATCCAGCAAGACTCTTTGAGATGGACATGCTACCTGTGGGCACAAACCACAATGGATTTCATACCATCTTTCCTGCCTTGAGAATCTGCTAGGATAGATGAAATCCTGCAGTTATGAACTAAATGGACTTGTGTAACTGGTTCTTTTTTAAAGATTACAACGTACAAACCGGAGCCCACACAAAGGAAAAAAAAGGTTAACTGCTTTATTGAGAAGTCTTGCTACAGAGGAAAAAAACCAGTTAATTCAGCTTTATTGCAAAACCTTGCAAAGTGGTTCCCAAATGTCCCAAAAGTTACTTCAGAGAGTCTTATCAACCCATAGATCGTAGTAGTACCGCCGAGCAGCAGGATAACGAGGAGCTATATCAGTACAGCAGAGGGAAGGCAGGCACAGCGCTTGTTCAGGGTGTCCCCTGTATCTTCAAAGCACGCTCATGTCTCTCTCTCTGCCCCGAGACAGCCTCCCTATATCCTGCCCCGGATTGAGTGGAAAAGTACAGGCTAGAGTTGCTGCACGCGTGGCCAGCGCATGCAGCGAGCCTTACCAGACTCATGATCCAGCTTTGCTAACAGCGGCTGTCTGATACCTGACTACATGGTTGTACTCCCTTCTTGTTATCTTCTTCTTCGAAGGTCAGGTTCTCATGGATACACACATAGTTTTTGCAGCAACAGTACTGAGGTCCTTTTTCTCGGCACGTATACTGGGTTTGGTTCAACTAGTAATTTTCCGTCGTGTCTCACTCAGACCATCCTCTATTGTCCCTTACACATCTTGGCAAACTTTTGTGATTAAGATAAATCATAAATCAGTGACTTGCATGTATCTATCTATCTATCTATCTATCTATCTATCTATCTATCTATCTATCTATCTCTGTATGTGTGTGTAGATTTGATAGATAAAAGTATTAGTGATCTGAGCAGTATCCACAAAATCAGCCTTGTAATTTTAAAAATCCTTTCTTTGATGTCTAACCAAACTTACCATCAATGTAAGTCAATTAATTTTTTTCCCTTGTCACTGTGTTCATGAGCATGATTGATCACAGTCCCCTTACATGCTAAGAGAACATTTTCATGTGCAGTGCTGTACGTGGCTTTTTCTTTTCTTCACTAACCACCCCATACTTTCATGCTTGCCTTAAGGATCATGTCTCCAGTCCTCTTTTCACCCTTTATTGTTCTCCTCTCAACACTGCAACTTGTCAGTATACTTTTTAAGTGCAATACACCAAGCTGGAAAATATATAGAAAAACTACAAACTAGAAAACTTGTGAGTCCAGCAGCACAAGTAGACCAAAAGAATTAACATAGTCATCATTACTGCTGTTAGTACATCCTGGAAAATTCTGACAGGATATAAGGAAAGACTTTTTCATGAAGATGACAGTCAAGCTTTGGAACAGGTTGCCCAGAGAGGCTGTGTATTCTCCATGCTTGGAGGTTTTCACAACCAGACTGGATAAGGCCCCTGGTCTGACCTCCTAGGTGACCTTGCTTTGAGCTGGAAGTTGGACTAGAGATCTTATGAGGTCCCATCTGAATTATATTATGGTCCTGTGAAAAGAATTGCTTCCCTGTCAGTAACATACCATTGTTGACCCATAGTTAGTTTGTGATGTACTATCATATTCAGGTCCTTTTCCAAGGATTGCTATCTGCCCTATTAGTTCCTATGTTATAGGTGTGCATTTGATTTCTCCTTTCCAAATACAGTGTTTGTACTCTTTTTTTTTTTTTTTAAATCAGTCCAGTGATATTCAGTGCAACTTCTCCAATTTGTCGAGCTCACTTTGAATTCCTGTCTTCATAGGCCACGCCTGCATTTCCTCCCAGCTGGGTGTCACCCACAAATACACTAAGCATACTCTCTACTGCATCATCTAAGTTAGCATCAAAAAATATCAAATAGAACCAGAGGTAAGGCAGCTCTCTCACAAGAACCCTATTTGAATTCCTGTTCCAGCTGGGTAGCAGGCTCTGGATAAACACTCTCTGAGTGGAGTTTTTCTACCAGTTATGGATACAGTATGTTCAGCTTTGATCCAAAACATGTTTCCACAGTTCCTTATAGTATTATCACATGAGATCAATTATGTGAGTCTCACTAAAGTGGAAAAATATCACTTCAGATGTTTCTTCTTTACTGGCTAGGCATACATACTGTCAAAGAAGAATTAGCTTTGTAGTACCTGAAAAATCCCTACTGGCTATGCTTTATCACTTGCTGTTTAGTAACAGATTTTAAAAGATGTTATTCCAATAATTGTCTGGGTAGCAACGCTAGGCAGACAGGTTTACAGCTCTCCACCTCCTTCCTTTTCTTCCTGTTAAAAATTGGTGCTCTTTTTGGAGCGTACCACATTCTCCATCCTTGAAAATAAACACCGACAGGTCAGAGATTGCCTCAAACATTTTATTAAAGTATGCTAGAATAATTTTCACCAGCCTCACTGACTTGAAAACAACCAGTTTCCTTCAATATTATTCAGTCTGTTCTTTAATTATTCTCTTCCTATTTTTGTTACACTTAATCATGATAATTTATAAGAATTATCTGTTTCATGAAGACTGAAGAAAGTAGGCACTGAATACTTTGATCTCTTCTGTCTCTTGTCATAATCAGCCCCATAGCCTAACACAACTCTGTAGACCAGATCATTGAGGGCCACCTTGATAGCACCCTACAAAGGTCAAGGTCAGTGAGAAGGATCACTCTCAGAAGGTGTCCAAGAGTAATTTTCAGTTGTGTTTGCAATATTGTGCCTTGTAACAAATGCTCTTCCTCCTCCTCACCTGTTTGTTCCTCTTGCCTTCAGTCCCAAAGAGTTCCTCTGCCATTTCCTAAGTTTGCCGACGTTTGTTTTTTCTGAGGTCCACTGATCACTCTGTTGCTACTATATCTTCTGCTTGTAAGAATCACTCACCAGTTTTTAAGAGCTTTCTTGCATACTGCTGAGCAACTGCTTTGGGCACCACATTACTTTAACCATTTAGCTTGCTTGATTTTGTCACATGTTTCACAATCATGGATAACCCGCACACTAGCATCCATGGTTAAATCCACCCCTCGATCATGAGCCCATTTATATGTTGCATCCCTTCCTTGATGGCCTGAAGTGTCATGGGCCCACCGAGCTAAAAATAGTTCACCTTTATGTTCCTGGTCCAAATCTGTCTGGAAAATCTTAGCAGCCTGGTCCACTTGCTGCAGAGCTTATGTGCACAGGTGCCACCAACTGTGAAGACTGAGGATCCAGGACCAGTTAGTGAGGGTCTTAGCCAGTTACTGTAGCAATCCATGTAGCCAGTTGCCCTGCTTCCACTGCTTTAACCACCCCCACAGAGCATTTGCCACCATTCATGAGTCAGTACAGAGATAGAGTATTGGCCACTTTTCTCATTCAGCAATGTCTAGGGCCAGCTGGATGGCTTTTACATCTACAAATTGACTCGATTCACCTTCTCCTTCAGTTGCTTCTGCAACTCGTCATGTAGGACTCCATACAGCAGCTTTCCACCTTCGATGCTTTCCTACAATATGACAAGATCCAACAGTGAACAGAGTATACTGTTTCTCGTTATCTGAGAGTTCATTATACGGTGGGGCTTCCTCAGCACGAGTCACCACCTCCCCTGGTGGCATTCCAGAGTCTTTTCCTTTGGGCCAGTTTGTGATCACTTCTACAATTCCTGGACAATTTGGGTTTCCTATTTGAGCTCGCTGTGTGATTAAGGCAACCCACTTAATCCAGGTAGCATCAGTGGCATGATGAGTAGAAGGAACTTTACCCTTGAACATCCAGCCCAGCACTGGTAATCGGGGTGCTAAGAGGAGCTGTGCTTCGGTACCAATTACCTCTGAAGCAGCTCTAACTCCTTCATATGCTGCCAAGATTTCTTTCTCAGTTGGGGTATAGTTGGCCTCAGAGCCTTTATAGCCCCAACTCCAGAATCCTAGGGGTCGACCTTGAGTCTCCCCTGGTGCTTTCTGCCAGAGGCTCCAGGTAGGGCCATTGTCCCCGGCTGCAGTGTAGAGCACATTTTTAATGTCCCATCCTGTTCGGACTGGTCCAAGGGCTACTGCATGCACAGTCTCTTGTTTAATTTGTTCAAAGGCCTGTCATTGCTCAGGACCCCACATAAAATCATTTTCCTTTCAAGTCACTTCATAAAGAGGTCTCACAATCTGACTATAGCCTGGAATATGCAGTCTCCAGAAACCCACAACACCTAAGAAGGCTTGTGTTTCCTTTTTGTTAGTGGGTGGGGACATAGCTGTTATTTTGTTAATCACATCCATTGGGATCTGGCCATATCCATCTTGCCACTTAATTCCCAAGAACCGGAAAACAACAATAATACTGATAGAGGAATGTACAGACACAATTACTGTACCACTGGTCACCAACCAGACCCCAGACCTGGGACACCCCAGCCTGCTCCCAAGCTTCGACTTCCTGCCCCCTCCCCCAGCCAGCTCCTGGCTGTAGACTAGGCATGGTATGGAATACCTGTGTCCCGTGACAGATCCTTGGGTAGACAGGTCAAATGTTTTCTTTCATTCAGAACACAGGAGTACAGCAAAAAACCCTAGCCTATGGAAATTGTCTCTATCAGATATTTAGATAGTTTTTGTTAAGCCTTATGCTCAGGTATTTTGAGATACAACAGGTATTCTACAAGGCACTGAGATATCTGTTTCTAGGAAACAGCTGTTTGAGTGCAGATGATAACCTGTTCCCCTGCAGCTCACTGTGCTACTTTTCCAGCAGATGTCAGGGTGGTTGAAGTTCCCCAGCAGGAGAAGAGCGCACGAGCACGATGCCTCCTGTAGCTGGAGTAAGAAGGCTTCATCAGTAGCATCAATAGGCTCCCCTTGATCAGGCAGCCTGTAGTAGACACCAACCACAAGGTTCCCTTTGTTGCCTTGGTGCCTTATTCTTACCCATAGGCTTTCAACCTGCTCATGGCTATTCTTCAGAGACAGCTCTTCACACTCTAACCATTTCTTGACGTAGGGGGCAATGCCTCCGTCCCTCCTTCCTCACCTGTCCCTTCCGAACAGCCTGTGGGCATTGATAGCCGCACTCCAGTCATGGGATTTGTCCACCAAGTTTCAGTAATGGCAACTAGGTCATAGCTTTCTAGCAGCACGGTGGCCTCCAACTCCTCCTGTTTGTTGCCCATGCTGTGTGCATTGGCGTAGAGGCACTTCATCTGGGCTGTCGGCCATGTCACCGGCTTAGAGGAACACCCCTTAATTCCTTTGAGGTATTTCATTGGTGTATCCCTGTTGGCTCCTATTACCTCAGGAGCCCCTGGCTTCTCTCTGTAAGACTTCAAGTGTGCTCCAGTGTAGCCAGCACATCTCAGAGCAACAGGCTACAGGCCCTCGCCAGTACCCTCTCCCTCTAACCTTGGCAAGCCTGATATTATCCCCCTCCCCTTTCAAGTCTAGTTTAAAGCTTTGTCAATGAGTCCCGCTAGCTTGTGAGCAAAGACCCTCTTCCCTCTTTGAGAAAGGTGAATCCCATCTGACGCCAGCAGGCCTGGTGCCATGTAGGCCATCCCATTATCAAAAATCCCAAAATTGTGGCAATGACACCAGCCGCAGAGCCACATATTAATAGACTGGGCTCATCTGTTTCTTCCAATATCGCTGCCTGCAACTGAAAGGAGATTAAAAAAAGTAACCTCTGCTCCAGGTTCCCTTACCAACCGACCCAAGGCCCTGAAGTCTCTTTTTATCCCCCTTGGACTACACCTTGCGACTTCATCACCGCCTACATGGAAGGGCAATAATGGGTAGTAGTCCAAGGACTGTACCAGGCTAAGAAGTTTCCTAGTAACGTCCTTAACCTGGGCCCCAGGGAGACAGCAGGCTTCCCTAAGAGAAGGGTCTGTCTGGCATATTGGACTCTTCCCCTCAGAAGGGAGTTGCCTACAACTATAACCCTTTTCTTCCTCGTAGAGGTGGTCGTGATACAGGGGGTAGGCCTTTCTGACCTTGGCAACACCTCTGGTGTAGATGGACTGTCATCCATTGATTGGCCCTCCACATCCAGAGCCTCATACCTGTTGTACAGAGGCACCTGGGAAAGCAAGGTGGGCAAGGAAGGGGTTCGCCTGCCACTCCGAGCATGGACTTGCCTCCATTCACTCGTTTCCTTTAAGTTACTGCCTTCAGCCTGTTGGGGGGAGAGGATACAGGATCCCCTTGATCTTGTGTTTTTTTCTGGTGGATGTTCCCATTTCTGCCTCAGGGACGTCAGAGCATGGTTTTACCAGTCTATCTCTTTCTCAGACTCCCTGATGCTCCTTAATCTTTCTACTTCCTCTTGTAACTCTGCCACCAGGCTGAGCAGATAGTCTACCTGGTCACACCTCACACAGCTGTTCTCACTACTGCCCTCCTTTACCAGTGAAAGGCTCTGGCACTCCCTGCAGCCTGAGACCTGGATGGCTGCATGTTTTCATGGGAGCTCTGTCTGGGTTGCTACATCCATTCTGATGAGTGCAGAGGACATTGCTTTCTGTCAGGTAGATGCCATAGTTAAGCTCCTTCCGAGAGGGTGATGACCACCAATTGAACTCACCTCTTGAGCTTGAAGGGTGACAACACCCTGCTTGCATGCCCTGCTGCACCACACTGATCGCTAGTGCTCCCTAGGCTGCTTTTTATATGCGTGGGGGTGGTCGTGTTTGCTGTGGCAACGCCCAGGCCTCCTCAGCGTCTCCCGCGAGAGCTGCCGGCTCCTGACGTGTCTCTCCGGTGCCCTGGCATTTTCCCGCCTCAGGAAACTCCCCTGCGTGCTGAGATCTGCCGCTCCGCTGCGGATCCGGCTGGCTTGGGAGCAGCTCACTTCGGCCACTGACTGTTTCTTTTAAAATATTTTTGTTTCACCTACAATGAAACTGATCTCAGTCTGAACTCCTTGTTCAACCCGCTATACATCTGTATATTGTAAAGTGTGGCAAATTATTTTCCATCACCAGTGGAATGTGAAGGATATTGTTTTATTAAATGATTTATTCTTCATTCTGCAAGCCATGGCTTATTAGCAGAAGCAAGCACAGCACATATGACTGACAGCAGTGAAAGCATTAGTTGAAAGTTGATTGACCCTGGGTTTAGTTTTAACCAGATTCAACAAAGACAGATAGTTTGAGCTTGACTTGGGGGGGGGGGGGGGGGGGGGAGGATGACACCGACTGTAGTGTTAAATAAAACTGCTTCCCCCGTTCCTGAAAGAAAGCAAAAGAGAGTTTTGTTGCAAGTCCCTCATTTGTTCTCAATAATGTAACATTTTGTGGGAGAGATGTGAGAGAACGGAATGGAGGTAAGTCTTCTGGGAAGGGTCAGGATGAGATTCACAGAATAAGAAGAATGAGAAATGGAAAGATGATACAGTATTGGACTATGAGGTTGAAAGTCATAGGTATAAGCTGAGATCCCAGATGAGCCAGTACCCACTTATCAATAATGATTAATGGAAAAAAAGTTAGGTTGGGAATTATGCACTTTTCTCTCACCTGTTTTAGAAGAAGCTAAGAGCTGACAGTATTTAATGATAGGCCTTAAGATACAGAAGGATTTTCTGTTTTTTCCAAGGTACTATTTAAGGCCATGCAAAGCCCACATGCAGATCTGTGTGATTTAATACCTGAAACACAGCCTAGCATTAAAGCTAACGAAGCAGAGCATGCTTCCTGATGCATTAAAGCTAACAAAGCAGAGCTAACAAAGCAGCTGCTGCCAGCTGCTTCGTTTTGAGTCTGGGTTTCCTCTGGGGAGAAAAAGATTCAGTCATGTCTCAAGCATTAAAAAGTCTAGTGTGTAATATAAGGAATGGTCTTCAATTCAGAGGGTGGGCAGAGATGTTAAATTAAAAGAATAAGATAACTACAAAAGAAAAGCAAAGGAAAATTACTCTTTAGTAGACAGCAAAGTGTGCATTTAGTTAGTCCTCAATTAAGGCCATATAAATACAAAAGGCAGAATGCAACACTTGGCAGGAACAATATAGGCAATTATAGATTTCAGTAGTAAAATCCTCCAAATAGCCAAGTATAGCATTTCCAATTGTATTATTTCAATTATCCCCACATGTTTAATAATTAACTGGCTATCAGCCAATTTTCAAGAGGTTTGTGTGTGTTTGTATGATAATTTATATGTGATAAAGCACTGGTGTGACAAAGTTTGCCAGAGGATTTATCAAAAATATATGACTATCTAGATTATGTTATCTACTTCCATGTCTGTTCAAGTGAGATAATACTGATGTTCTTTAAGAAAAAACACTTATTGTGATACAGGATAGGCATGTTCATGCAGCAGTTTGAGTAGATGGAGAAAACACACATCATGGCTGTATTTATGACAAGATATACTTTGTTAACATCCTAAATCTGTTCCTAACAGGAAACATGTAAAGTTTCCAGCTTACCTTCAGCCAAGACTACAAACTACATAAAGTTATAATCTCTGTTTACTTGTTAGGTAATTTTGCCATTTGATGTGATTAATACTCTAAAGTTTTAGCTTAGATTGAACCTGTTGTTGCTGTAATTGAAAGCTGCTAAGAGAAGAAATGTGCCTCGATGTTGGGTAGCTCGACAGTGCAATGCATTGATTATGGGACAGTGCTAGACTGTGACGTGAGCAGCACATATAAGGAAGCAATAAGGGAATAATAAAAAATCAGCAAAAAATCAGCTTTCTGATCAAGGCTTTGGGGAAAATGTAAAAGTTAGTTTAGCTTGGATTGCAGGTTACTAGCCCAAAGGGTTTCAGTTAGCTTTCTGAGGCACCCTGGTGTCCTTCTGTAGCAAATATGGAGTGTCGTCAACTTTTACACTAACTGCCCTATGCATGTGTCACATTTGTTTTACAGTTACGTGGGGTACACTGGAAAAAACATGCATGGGTAGTGTGAAAATATTGCCAAAGCTTGGGAATACCTTAACCAAACTACTATCTGGTAGTAGTAGACTTAATACCTTAATCAAACTATCAATTTGAATGACAGTAGTTTTAGGGAAAAAAAACGTGCATTTGATCAACTTAAAAAAAGAAAAGAAAAGCTGTGCTCTCCCGAGTCTGAAAATGAGGCATTTCCAGGAGATGGTGCTGTTCTCAAGCCTTTTGCAGCTTCTCAGAGAATCGGGCCTTTCCCTGGTAACTTCCAGGTTTGCATCATTTATAATTAAAATAACCACCAATTTGATTGGGTTCCTGAACTGCAAGACTGCGTGTTGAAGGGCCCGCACCGCCAAGCTCCCCTGAAGAGATGCCCTGTGCCATCAGCCTGCTCCAGCAGAGGTGCCTGCTCGGAGGGACGGAGGCCTCCTGCACCAACATGAAGGGAATCACTTCTAGTCTCCACCAGAAAAAGGAGACTTAAGGGAATGAGCCTCAGGGTTTTTGTTCTTTGCTTTTCTTCAGAATTAAACCCTTGTGTCTTATTTTAAACAAGAAATTTAAGCCCAGATCTGTAATGGGAGTGGGACACTCAGTCTCACAGCACCAAAGCTATAACCACTCACCTCTGCAGAGAAATCCTCAGTTCCCATTTCAGTTCCCAAATAAACGCCTATGGGAGTTGACAGCTTCCAACTGAAAACCACAGCAGGCAGCGTGCTGGTCAGGGAGCTGCTGAAAATAGCCTGAAAGGTGATGCTGTCCAAAAGAGTGCATCTCAGAACCTTGCCCACGCTGAGCCTTCGTAGCCTACGCTGTGCTATGGGTGACTCCTGTGCCTCCAACATAGCTCCTGGAGATTGGGATGCCCTTTCAATGCCAAATAGCTACCACTCAGATGTATTGCAGGCTGCAGAAAGCTTGACTCCCATTCTAGCTTTTGCCTGACCATTTGATCCCTCAGCTTTTATACTGAGCATGAGGCAGATGGGATGGAATACCCTGTTGGTCAAATTTGGGTCACCTGTCCTTTTTGCTCCTCCCTGCAGGTGGGACCCCTCTACGTTTTTCCGTTTCCGACCCTCCAACGGGGCAAATAACGAAATTAGCTGACCTTGGTTGTTATAGCAATAAGTATAAGCAAGAGCCTCTCTGCATACCATTCCTTGACACAAACTATAAACATTGGTCTTATCACTCTGAGAACGAACAGTTTTCTGCACAATATGCTGTTAATTTCAGAGAGTTAGAAGAGGCCTAGCTAAGAAGTAAAATTACTGAATAGAAAGTTGGTTCTGTTTTACCTCAAACCAGGACATTGAGATATTTATTTTTTTCTGAATTGGAACAAGAAGCCAAATTTTCTCCCAGTCAAAGCATTTTGAGACTGAGGTAAGATTTTATTATTATAAACAAATTTAAAACTCTTTGGTTGCAATGAGATGAAAACACTGTCCATACAATGTCAAAACCTTGTAACAGAGAGGACGCGTCTGGTAGTCCAACAGAGGTGAAGCCATCACAGCTCCACAATCCAAGGTTCAACCAGGAGCAAGGCTGAGCATGTAGTCCCAATAGGTATATACAAAGACAAAGGTTCTGAGATTTCCTGTGGCTTTGCCTCTGCAACTATGGGGAGGACATGAGTAAATGGGATTAAAAAAAACCTACCCTGGTCCTACAAGCACGAGTGCATGAGTTGCAAGGTAAAGCAGATGGAAGAAAGAATTTTTGCAGGACGATGGCTGCTCCAGTCCATGGTAAGCAGTTCTCCGGTCCAGGTAGGAACTCATCTGCTAATTGTAGATGTTGTTCTCAACATTAGAGGTGCCCTGCCTCCAGCCAGGAGGAGGGGAGGGACAACAGAGTTTATTGGACTGTGTGGATTCGATGGCCTGGCACATTAGAGCCACCAAAGCATAAACCCCTGGTGGACACTGGTGCACAGTGTACCCTATTGCCATCGAATCGTAAAGGGACAGAATCTGTCGTTATTTCTGGAGTGACAGGCGGTGTGGGCGCGGAAGCTCCGGACAATAACACACAGACCAATGTGATCAGGTTAATGCCACTTTATTGCCCCAATAGCTCAGTTAATATACTCTTCTTCACTACCCGGTTACATTAAATGTCATCAGCTAATTGGTTACACACTCAACTAACATTTTCTGATTGGTCACCCCCTCCTTGTTCCTTGTCTTTCATCTGGCTCCTTGCTTATCTCCTCTTTACATACCATCTGGCTGAGGTGATAGTTCTGCTTTGCTGTTATCCTACTCCCTCTTTCCTTACACAATGTTCCCTTTGATATTCACAGTTAGACCGAGTGCTGATAGCTCAGCAGACATCCGCTTCTCCCTGACCTTTAAACTCAGGCTAATCCTAAGGCCTCAGTGCTAACAGAACTCATTCTTATACAAAGTATCTGGAGTGTTCACAGGATGTCCATTCTCATACAAGAATTCTGCCACAAGGCGGGTCTCAAGAACTGACTGTATTGGAGGCTGAAGTGAGCCTAACTGGGAATAAATGGGAGAAGCACCTCATTGTGACTGGCCCAGATGCTCTGTGCATCCTTGGCATGGACTTCCTTAAGAGAGGGTATTTCAGAGACCTGAAAGAGTATGGGTGGGCTTTTGGTATAGCAGCTGTAGAGACTGAGGACATTACACAGCTGTCTACCTTGCCTGGTCTTTCAGAGGACCCTTCTGTGGTGGGACTGCTGGGGGTTAAAGAACAGCAGGTGCCAATTGCTACTGCCACAGTGCATTGGCGACAGTATCGCACTAACCGAGACTCCCTGATTCCCATCCGTAAGCTGATTTGTCAGCTGGAGACCCAAGGAGTGATCAGCAAGACTCTCTCACCCTTTAACAGCCCTAGGTGGCCAGTGCAGAAGTCTGACAGAGACTGGAGGTTAACAGTAGGCTATCGTGGCCTAAATGAAGTCACACCACCACTGAGTGCTGCTGTGCCAGACATGCTACAACTGCAGTATGAACTGGAGTCAAAGGCAGCCAAATGGTATGCTACAAATGACATTGCTAATGCATTCTTCTCTATTCCTTTAGCAGCAGAGTGCAGGCCACAGTTTGCTTTCACCTGAAGAGGCATCCAGTACACCTGGAACCGACTGCCCCAGGGCTGGAAACACAGCCCTACTATTTGCCATGGGCTGATCCAGCCTGCACTGGAGAAGGGTGGAGCTCCAGAACACCTGCAATACATTGATGACATCATTGTGTGGGGTAATACAGCAGAAGGAGGTTTCAAGAAAGGTAAGAAAATAATCAAGATTCTTCTGAAAGCAGGTTTTGCTGTCAAAAGAGGTAAGGTCAAGGGGCCTGCATGAGACATCCGGTTCTTGGGAATTAAGTGGCAAGATGGATATGGCCAGATCCCAATGGATGTGATAAACAAAATAACAGCTATGTCCCCACCCACTAACAAAAAGGAAACACAAGCCTTCTTAGGTGTTGTGGGTTTCTGGAGACTGCATATTCCAGGCTATAGTCAGATTGTGAGACCTCTTTATGAAGTGACTTGAAAGGAAAATGATTTTATGTGGGGTCCTGAGCAATGACAGGCCTTTGAACAAATTAAACAAGAGACTGTGCATGCAGTAGCCCTTGGACCAGTCCGAACAGGATGGGACATTAAAAATGTGCTCTACACTGCAGCCGGGGACAATGGCCCTACCTGGAGCCTCTGGCAGAAAGCACCAGGGGAGACTCAAGGTCGACCCCTAGGATTCTGGAGTTGGGGCTATAAAGGCTCTGAGGCCAACTATACCCCAACTGAGAAAGAAATCTTGGCAGCATATGAAGGAGTTAGAGCTGCTTCAGAGGTAATTGGTACCGAAGCACAGCTCCTCTTAGCACCCCGATTACCAGTGCTGGGCTGGATGTTCAAGGGTAAAGTTCCTTCTACTCATCATGCCACTGATGCTACCTGGATTAAGTGGGTTGCCTTAATCACACAGCGAGCTCAAATAGGAAACCCAAATTGTCCAGGAATTGTAGAAGTGATCACAAACTGGCCCAAAGGAAAAGACTCTGGAATGCCACCAGGGGAGGTGGTGACTCGTGCTGAGGAAGCCCCACCGTATAATGAACTCTCAGATAACGAGAAACAGTATACTCTGTTCACTGTTGGATCTTGTCATATTGTAGGAAAGCATCGAAGGTGGAAAGCTGCTGTATGGAGTCCTACATGACGAGTTGCAGAAGCAACTGAAGGAGAAGGTGAATCGAGTCAATTTGTAGATGTAAAAGCCATCCAGCTGGCCCTAGACATTGCTGAATGAGAAAAGTGGCCAATACTCTATCTCTGTACTGACTCATGAATGGTGGCAAATGCTCTGTGGGGGTGGTTAAAGCAGTGGAAGCAGGGCAACTGGCTACATGGATTGCTACAGTAACTGGCTAAGACCCTCACTAACTGGTCCTGGATCCTCAGTCTTCACAGTTGGTGGCACCTGTGCACATAAGCTCTGCAGCAAGTGGACCAGGCTGCTAAGATTTTCCAGACAGATTTGGACCAGGAACATAAAGGTGAACTATTTTTAGCTCGGTGGGCCCATGACACTTCAGGCCATCAAGGAAGGGATGCAACATATAAATGGGCTCATGATCGAGGGGTGGATTTAACCATGGATGCTAGTGTGCGGGTTATCCATGATTGTGAAACATGTGACAAAATCAAGCAAGCTAAATGGTTAAAGTAATGTGGTGCCCAAAGCAGTTGCTCAGCAGTATGCAAGAAAGCTCTTAAAAACTGGTGAGTGATTCTTACAAGCAGAAGATATAGTAGCAACAGAGTGATCAGTGGACCTCAGAAAAAACAAACGTCGGCAAACTTAGGAAATGGCAGAGGAACTCTTTGGGACTGAAGGCAAGAGGAACAAACAGGTGAGGAGGAGGAAGAGCATTTGTTACAAGGCACAATATTGCAAACACAACTGAAAATTACTCTTGGACACCTTCTGAGAGTGATCCTTCTCACTGACCTTGACCTTTGTAGGGTGCTATCAAGGTGGCCCTCAATGATCTGGTCTACAGAGTTGTGTTAGGCTATGGGGCTGATTATGACAAGAGACAGAAGAGATCAAAGTATTCAGTGCCTACTTTCTTCAGTCTTCATGAAACAGATAATTCTTATAAATTATCATGATTAAGTGTAACAAAAATAGGAAGAGAATAATTAAAGAACAGACTGAATAATATTGAAGGAAACTGGTTGTTTTCAAGTCAGTGAGGCTGGTGAAAATTATTCTAGCATACTTTAATAAAATGTTTGAGGCAATCTCTGACCTGTCGGTGTTTATTTTCAAGGATGGAGAATGTGGTACGCTCCAAAAAGAGCACCAATTTTTAACAGGAAGAAAAGG
This sequence comes from Fratercula arctica, assembly GCA_947846985.1. NCBI lineage: Eukaryota > Metazoa > Chordata > Aves > Charadriiformes > Alcidae > Fratercula > Fratercula arctica. The sequence continues at coordinate 7,401,007 of CANTUZ010000025.1, forward strand.
AAGGAGGTGGAGAGCTGTAAACCTGTCTGCCTAGCGTTGCTACCCAGACAATTATTGGAATAACATCTTTTAAAATCTGTTACTAAACAGCAAGTGATAAAGCATAGCCAGTAGGGATTTTTCAGGTACTACAAAGCTAATTCTTCTTTGACAGTATGTATGCCTAGCCAGTAAAGAAGAAACATCTGAAGTGATATTTTTCCACTTTAGTGAGACTCACATAATTGATCTCATGTGATAATACTATAAGGAACTGTGGAAACATGTTTTGGATCAAAGCTGAACATACTGTATCCATAACTGGTAGAAAAACTCCACTCAGAGAGTGTTTATCCAGAGCCTGCTACCCAGCTGGAACAGGAATTCAAATAGGGTTCTTGTGAGAGAGCTGCCTTACCTCTGGTTCTATTTGATATTTTTTGATGCTAACTTAGATGATGCAGTAGAGAGTATGCTTAGTGTATTTGTGGGTGACACCCAGCTGGGAGGAAATGCAGGCGTGGCCTATGAAGACAGGAATTCAAAGTGAGCTCGACAAATTGGAGAAGTTGCACTGAATATCACTGGACTGATTTAAAAAAAAAAAAAAGAGTACAAACACTGTATTTGGAAAGGAGAAATCAAATGCACACCTATAACATAGGAACTAATAGGGCAGATAGCAATCCTTGGAAAAGGACCTGAATATGATAGTACATCACAAACTAACTATGGGTCAACAATGGTATGTTACTGACAGGGAAGCAATTCTTTTCACAGGACCATAATATAATTCAGATGGGACCTCATAAGATCTCTAGTCCAACTTCCAGCTCAAAGCAAGGTCACCTAGGAGGTCAGACCAGGGGCCTTATCCAGTCTGGTTGTGAAAACCTCCAAGCATGGAGAATACACAGCCTCTCTGGGCAACCTGTTCCAAAGCTTGACTGTCATCTTCATGAAAAAGTCTTTCCTTATATCCTGTCAGAATTTTCCAGGATGTACTAACAGCAGTAATGATGACTATGTTAATTCTTTTGGTCTACTTGTGCTGCTGGACTCACAAGTTTTCTAGTTTGTAGTTTTTCTATATATTTTCCAGCTTGGTGTATTGCACTTAAAAAGTATACTGACAAGTTGCAGTGTTGAGAGGAGAACAATAAAGGGTGAAAAGAGAACTGGAGACATGATCCTTAAGGCAAGCATGAAAGTATGGGGTGGTTAGTGAAGAAAAGAAAAAGCCACGTACAGCACTGCACATGAAAATGTTCTCTTAGCATGTAAGGGGACTGTGATCAATCATGCTCATGAACACAGTGACAAGGGAAAAAAATTAATTGACTTACATTGATGGTAAGTTTGGTTAGACATCAAAGAAAGGATTTTTAAAATTACAAGGCTGATTTTGTGGATACTTCTTCACTGGAGGTTAAAAGAGAAAATTTAGACAAGTATCTGCCAGAGTTGTGCCCAGGTGTCGTGATTTGGGCCAGACCAGCCAACGAGATGAATGACAGATGCTCTCCCCCACCTCTCAAAAACTCCAAGGACAGAAGGTAGAGAGATAAAGAGATTTATGAGTTTAGAAGGAACTAAACTACTTTAATGACAATATTAATAAAATAATAAAAAGGAAATAAGGAAATATATACAAAACTGTATCAAGCTCCCAGGATGATGATCACATCACCAGCAGGCACTGGGAAAGTCCCAGACTGGACTCAGCAACAGACATGAACTTATGAACAGACATGAAGTTATGAGGAATATGACATGAACAGACATGAAGTTATGAGGAATATTATTCTTTATTGAGTACAGAAAGAAACTTTACTTTCTCAAATTAGCATTTTATCTAGAAGCAACAGAATAGAATAATGATTTGTGAAAGTATGGATTAAATTCCAAGTTATTGCTATACAAATTCTAGTTATAGGCAAAAGATGAACTGAACCTACAGATCATCCATGGATAGTCGTGTCAGATATGTGAAGGAAAGAACTGTAGGCTGAGTGGCCAACAGAAGGTGCTCTAAGTCCTCCTGGCACAATTTTAGCTGTGCTAGAAAGTATCTGGTCATTATAGTCCATTAGGTAGCTTCCGAACTGAAATTATTTATTTATTTCATAATATGTTATAAATAACCTTCAATTTTTTTTCACAGAGTAGTAACTACTGTAAAAAAATATAGCATGTGTGATTTAGGATCACTTTATAAATTAGTTTTTGAGGAAAAAGTACTTTCAGAATCGGGATGGGAGTGGACACAGAGGTTCACAAAGCAATCAGCCAAAATCCCTGCTTACCTTCAGGTGTCTGACTGGCATGGCATGTCTGATTGATTGTTAGAAAAAGATCACTTCTTACTGATTGGTTTGTAAAGGCAGAGACCTTGGACTCCAGCATTCACAGGAGGAAAAAGAATGAAGATTTATGTCATGGTTTGGGATGGAGTAGCCACCGAGATGAATGACAGATCATGTGAAGTGAATCAAGAACTGTGGAGAGACCTGGAAAAAAAGCAAAGGCATTTTGAGGAAAAGAAAAAAAAGTTACCAGGGAAACATCGTATTTTGTCAGAAAAAGATCTAGTCTTATAGTGATGATCTGTCCACAGACATATCTCTTTCCAAGATACCAGGTTTTGATCAGCTGAAAGAAAAGTTATTTTCAAAATTACCACTAGCATGGGCAAAATTCATGTGTTTCAGTTCAGTAGCAGCCTTTTAAGAGTCAGAGGATCCAAAAATGTTGTTTATGCGAGGCACTGGCTGTCATTTCCAAGACCTTACTTGGTCTGAAGGGTCAATGCCTATTGGGACTCCTGAATTGTGACTGGTCTTTGCTGTTTCTAAGTTCTTGAGAGGAGCGTGGATAAGGCCCAAGAAACTTGAAAGCTCTTAAGACAGTTTTTTGTTCTAAATACTCCTTGTGACATTCTAGATCAAATGCTGTCACCTTTAAGTGTGTTGTTCTTAGATCTTCTCTTTGCTTATGCATCTGTAGCCCACATCTAGACTAGCTGCACTGAACTAGATCCATTTGAGTCAGAAGAATAACATTTCCTGTGACTTTGCCACAGATACCGCGAATCAGTTTGGTTTTCCCTCAGATATGATCATTATCTTTACCTGTATTACAGAAGTATTGAAACTGGAGTTACTAATGCCTGTAAATTGACTCAAATATGTCGCTTAAACTGCAAGAGCATTTAAATTCCTTTTACAAATAATTTACACCAGTTATAAAATGCTTAACTGTATCTCTGGATAGTTCCAGCACTTTCTTATTTGGAAAAAAAATGAGGAGGATACTGATGGGATAGCCATTTTTCAAAACTGATCTTTCAGGGGCTATTTTAATGATCAGAAAATGGTGACTCTGCACAGAAGTGGCAATCTTAGGTGACTAACCTTTTTGCATCTGGAGATTCTGGACTGAAATTTATATATTTGTGCCAGTAATGTGAATTCTCCTTAAATACCATTTTCAGGTTCTTAGCTGCCACAGAGACGAGGTCTTGTAAAGCTATAACAAAATGGAAACACAAGTTGAAACACATTTAGAATGGTTTCAAAACTATAAGGCTAAAATAGATGCCAACAAAGACAGAGAAGCTATTGGCAAGCAGGATGGAAAAAGTACCAAGAGGACATGTGCTTTCCCCAGATTTATAGAAGAAAAAAGCTCATTCTGATATTGATACCGATTGATACTTTATCTTGTAGTTCATGAAGGTGGCAGAAAACTGAGAGCAACTAACAGGACAGTAAAGGTAGTAAAGCAGAGAAAGACCCTGCCTGTGTGTGTCTTACCTGTCTAAGTTTTCTTCTGTACCCAACACACTCATCTGAGTTTTGGATAGCAGTATGAGAGCTGTTCTCCACTGCTAACAGCCTGTAAGCTGTCAGTCTTTTGTAAGGGGATGAGAGTTAATAGAGGGCAAAAGGGAAAAAGGAAATTTCAAAGTGGGTATTAAAAGATTAAAAATAATGGTAAGCAAAGAGAGAGAGAAAAGGGAAAAAGAATTGAGGAAGAAAAATTAAATGGGAAGGATGTTAGTCATCTGTGTCAGAATATGGAGTAAGAAAGAGGGATTAAATGTTCAAACACTGATCCATCCCTACTGGGTGGGGAAAAACAAGACTGTATATGGATAGAGAAACTTTGATATCAAACACTGATGTCAGAACTGAGGAGGACAGCTTTGGGATGTTGACGCGGAAGGCTCGAGCAATAACACACAGACCAATATGATCAGGTTAATGCCGCTTTATTCAACCTGTTACATTTATAGTATTATGATTTCCGTACACGCGCTCTAACTTCTACTAATTGGCTGCATGCTATCTTCATGAGCTGTCCACGCACAGGCAGCATCCTGCTGATAGGTTGAAGGTCTATTGCCACGCGCTTCTCAGTGTCTTCTAACTGGTCGTCTCTGACTGTTCACGCGGAGCAGCAGCTTTGCTTTTTGCATTCCTTTCCTTGCTGATATCTCCTGGCGCTTGCTTAACTGTTCTCTCAAGGCGCCTCTCACGGGTACAGCTTTGTCTCATCAAGGCCAAACAGATTCCCTATGCTACTCTCTGTCTCCACAATTCCCCCTTTTTTATTTTTTATGCAACAAAAAGCTTGATTAATCATTTTTTGCACTATTTTCTGTAAGCAGCCTAAAATACAGCACAGGACAAGCATTGGATGACAAAGATGACATGTTTAGAAAATTTAAAACATAAGTTGCTTTATACAATTGCTCTTGAGGTGTCATACCGATGGGATTCCCCCTTTTTCGTTTATCAAGCATGGTTTTTAAGGTATGATGAATACGTTTCAGAATTGCTTGCCCAGTTGAGGAATGAGGAATACCGGTGACATGTTTGATACCCCATGTCTGTAAAGAGGCCTGTATTTTAGCGAACATATAAGCTGGTCTGTTATCAGTTTTTACAGTTTTCGGTACTCCCATGACTGCAATGCATTGCAACTAATGTCGAATAACATCACGAGCCTTCTCTCCTGTAGGAGCAGTAGCTACAACAAGGTGAGAAAACAAATCAACTGAAACCATGTACATAGCGCAAATGTCCAAATTCCATAATGTGCGTAACATCGGATTGCCAAAGTTCATCAGGTGTAAGCCCTCGCAGGGTAATCCCCGCAAATGATGGCAGAGGAGCCAGCTGCTGAAAGCGCAAACTACCCTGTGAAATCAATCGTGCTAACAGTTCAATCATCGTAGTTACTGTTTTTGAAAAGGTATGTGGCAAAAATACCCACTCTAATGCAGTCAGGCTCTTTGCGAGCGCATCATCCCACTGTCCTATCAGGGCGTAAGGTTGAAATTTTTGATGTATCATAAACAAATATACAATGTGCTGTAATGCTTTCTGAGCTGTTGGGGTTAATGAACGTGGAACCTACCAGGGAGGGGGGGTGGGCAGACACAGCACTTCAGGGCATCCCCTGTATCTTCAAAGTGCGCTCATGTCTAACCCCCTCTCTCCGACCCGAGACAGCCCCCTTATATCCTGTCCCGGACTGAGTGGAAAAGTACAGGCTAGGGTCGCTGCATGCGTGGCCAGCACATGCAGCGAGCCTCACCAGACACATGATCCAGCTTTGCTAACTGCGGATGTCTGATACCTGACTCCCTTGTACTCCCTTCTTGTTATCTTCTTCTTTGAAGGTCAGGTTCTCATGGATACAGATATAGTTTTTCAGCAACAGTACTGAGTCCCTTTTTCCCTACATGTATGCTGGGTTTGGTTCAACTAGTAATTCTCTGTCGTGTCTCACTTGAATCATCCTCTATTATCCTTTACACATGCCACCCCGTGGCCCATAGTTGGGACACAACGATATTTTATAACTCGTACAAGGGTATGATGCAAAGCAACATCTGCAACTGATCGTATAATGCTTATTAAACATAGCAAATAGCATACTAAACATAACAGACAGATTCCTTCCACACAGGCAATGAGTATAATTTCCTTCAACCAACCCCACCCCCAAGTCCATCCAGCAAAGAGATTTCACCCAGTGGTCTCCACAAGTTGCTGTCTCGGTCGGTGCAGTTCTTGCAACTGGGCATGGAGCGGTCACTTAGATTCATACAACATAGTCCTTTAAAATCTTGACAAATGTGTCCGTGAGCTAAAAGCAAAAAATCAATAGCAGCTCTGTTTTGCAGCGTCGCATGTTGAATACTATCTACATCTAGCAATAACTCAGAAACAGCTGTACTAGTAGCATTACTAAATTTATCCCTGGCAGCGAGAGAGTCCTTGTTATCAAGAATCCTTGGCAGCGAAAGAGTCCTTGCATGCGGACTCCCTGTTCTTGCTGGTACTGTGCTTTGATCTTCTTCCACAACAGGCCAAGATTCTCAAGCAGCTAGATAAGGTGTCCCTGAGTCCATTACAGACTTATGTCATCTAAGTGTTTTTCTTGCAAGCACCCGAGACTGAATAACAATTAGTGTGATATGTGTTTTACAGCACCCAGGTGCGAGTCCCTTGAGCGTATTTACAATCCTCCTTGCTGATCTTCTGTTGCTTTCCCATATTCCACCCCCTCGCTCAAGAGACTGCTTCTGCTGGGGTTCATTTAGTCTCGCAGAGTATAACACAGAGTAATTTACAAAGGCATGCAATAACATATATACATATAGGAAAAAAAAAACCCAAAACATATCTCTATAGTACTGCTTGAATCAGGTGTCCTATTTCTCTTTTTCTGCCGCTTTCTCGTAGCATGTATGGCATACTTTTGTTCCCTTTGTTTTTTTCTCTTTTTTTCTTTTTTCTTTTTTCTTTTTTTCTTTTTTCTTTCTTTTTTTTTCTTTTTTCTTTTCTTTTTTTTTTTCTCTGTCTTTTTTTTTTTTTTTTCTTCCCCATCACTTACGGCTGACATAAAAGTCTGCCTTTGCAACAAGAGCTCACCCTTAAGTTTCTCATTTTCCTACAGAGCATCCTATAGATTTTGGCTTAACTCCTTTTCCCAATCAACCATGATCTTATAGGCAAACAACAAACAACCAGCCATACGCCCTGCATGGGTAAGCCGTTCCCGAGAGCGTAAGCATGTCGGCTGGCGAAAACTCCCCCAATATTTCAGGACTTCCATCGGTTCTACGGCCCATCATGGTCTATCTACCTGGGGTGCGCTCGCCTTACGTCTAAACATTGTGTATATACAAACTTCTTCGCTTGACAGTGTGTCAGCCCTAGTCATGTATGAGAACAGTACCACACCGGGCAGAACACCTGCTCAAGCAGAGTCACCAAACGACACTGCACACAGCAACAAACAAACAGTAGCACAGATGCTGATCAGCAGGTATAAGCTGGTGCCCACACACACTTACACAGCAGACATACAAAAACACCACTTCTATCTCAGGGAGAGGACTGGGAAGGGGAGGGGGTGAGGCGGACGGCGGCGGGAGCGAAGCGTCTCCGGCTCCATCCTTCTCCCCCGACATTCTGACAATACACTGCAATACCCCGATTCCGGCTGCGCACGCATAAGCGGTTGAGAAGGAGGACCAGACGCGATACCTGGCGCAAATGGAGGAGGCTTAAGAATGGAGGAACGCGATAACGACTTTCGTCTCTGTTGCTGTAAAATCTCCTCCGCAGTTGTAGCAGAGGCAGCCATAGCTTTAATCGGGGTTAAAGGTGGACATAAATCAGGTTCAGTCTCTGGATTTATTGGGCCAGGATCAAAGGGATCTTCTGGCTCTTCGCCTCCTGAATTCTGTTTTTGGTAATGTTTTTCAGAATTGGGAATTTGAGCATATTCAGGCTGAGGGTCTGCAACTGGGGGTGTCATTTCAAAAGACTGAGGTTCCTCTGGGGGAGCTTGTGGTGCCCCTCCAGCAACCCCTTGCAGGGCTTGCTCTGCGGGATGCATTGCTCGTATGGCAGTGTATACAGTTCGCCAAGTAACTATTATTCCTCTGGCAAGGACAAGCGCAGCGTCTCCCGCGTTTGCAATTCCTCCCCCACTTTTAGCCACTGAGCCAAATCGTAGGACCACCCTTCAGGGAACCATAAGCAATAATCACGTATCCATACAAGCAAAAAATTTCCGAGTCAAATACTCATTTGCATCCTATGAACCCATCTCCGCTTCTTCTAGCATAGTACAAATCCATCTCCTCACTTTCTGTTCTTTAACACTATCTCCCTTTTCTGATACATTATTACACTGTTGCGTATCCCCAGACTCGTCCGCTGCTGCCCCAGACGGATCACCTGTTCCCGGACTCCCACACACCCTCTCCTCAACCGCCTGCAAACCCTCCTTGATAACCTCATGAGCCTTTTTATAAGCAGCCCGTATCGCGCCCGCTTTCGACCCCTTATCAAGTCTCTGCATTTCCATGAGCAATTGCTGCATAGTGTTCTGTTTTTCGCGGAGAGCGTCACGGAGCTTCGCAGTATCTTTAGGTGGATAGATGGTTTTCGGACGAACGTCCTCGGAGGATGATGATGTTTCCATAGGCTGAGGAGAGTCAGGGGGAACCTGCGTGGATGACTCCAGTAGACCAGAGTACGGTGGGGCAGTCGGTTGCGGAGGCGTGAGAGGTGACGGCGGTGGCGGCGAAAATGTCCATTCATCAGACGCCCCCCAGATCTCCTTTTCTGACTGCTTTATTACAGGAATGCATTGGAGGACGAACTGTTTCCCTCTTCCCCAGCTGCATCTAACACCCTCCGGGCTGCAGCGGCAATAACGGCTGATCCATGCATGCCTGCAATAGAACCATAGAACCACAGGGTTGGAAGGGGCCTCTGGAGATCATCTAGTCCAACCCCCCTGCCAAAGCAGGGTCACCTAGAGCAGGTTACACAGGAACACGTCCAGGCGGGTTTTGAATGTCTCCAGAGATGGAGACTCCACCACCTCTCTGGGCAGCCTGTTCCAGTGCTCTGCCACCCTCAAAGTAAAGAAGTTCCTCCTCATGTTTAGGTGGAACTTCTTATGCTCAAGTTTGTGCCCATTGCCTCTTGTCCTGTCACTGGGCACCACTGAAAAGAGCCTGGCCCCATCCTCCTGACGCCCATCCTTTAAGTATTTATAAGTGTTGATAAGATCCCCCCTCAGTCTTCTTTTTTCCAGACTGAAGAGACCCAAATCCCTCAGCCTTTCCTCATAAGAGAGGTGTTCCAGTCCCCTAATCATCTTGGTAGCCCTTTGCTGCACCCTCTCCAGCAGTTCCCTGTCCTTCTGGAACCGGGGAGCCCAGAACTGGACACAGTACTCCAGGTGTGGCCTCACCAATGCAGAGTAGAGGGGGAGGATGACCTCCCTCGACCTGCTGGCCACACTCTTCTTGATGCATCCCAGGATGCCATTGGCTGCCTTGGCCACAAGGGCACATTGCTGCCTCATGGTCATCCTGTTGTCCACCAGGACTCCCAGATCTCTTTCCACAGAGCTGCTCGCCAGCAGGTCAGCACCCAACCTGTACTGGTGCATGGGGTTGTTCCTCCCCAGGTGCATCACCCTACACTTGCCCTTGTTGAATTTCATAAGGTTTCTCTCTGCCCAGATCTCCAACCTGTCCAGGTCTCTCTGTATGGCAGCACAGCCTTCCGGTGTGTCAGCCACCCCCCCCAGCACTTCACCTGTCGATAAGTGCCTGCCGGGTTCCGGGCTTCCTTATTCTCTGACTGCACTGCTTCCCACATTTCCACTCCAATTCGAGTCCATGTTGAAAGGTCAAAAAACTGAGTCGGATCTCTGAGCAATCCTCGTCGTCGGCACCAAGATAATAGTTCCAGTAAAGCACTCTCACTAAGGTTTTCCCCAGCATTTTTTGCCAGCTGCAGCAAACTTTGTACCGCTGCCTTTTCAATGGCTGATACAGCCGAACCCATACTACCGTTCCCACTCTAGGTGGCTCCCACTTCCTGTGGGGTCGCGGATCCGCTCCTGCCTCTCTCGGACAGCCCGGCTTACTTCATCCCACAACACTGCCCCTATTTTAGCCCAAGTATCCTGGGCAAAGGCAGCCGCCACCGTGGGAAAAAGCCCCTTGTCCCTTGCCCATACTAAAAGTGACTTCAAAGAGGCAGAATCATATTTCAATCCTCTCATAGAGAGCATATGTTGGAGGAGCTTAACTATAGCCTCTTCCTCTTTTGAGGTTGCAGACCCCATCTCCTCCCGGCCGCCTGCCTGATCAGAGCAGGATTTCCCTTTTTTGATGCGCTAGCGTCTTCCCGAGTGCCGGGGCAGCACTCACCTTTCGACCGCTTCTTCCACCCCCTCCGATTGCCGGCTGGATTTCTGGGTAGATGCAGTCCCAAAAAACCGATCTGAGGATCCCTGTTCGGGCGCCACTTGTTGACACGGAAGGCTCGAGCAATAACATGCAGACCAATGTGATCAGGTTAATGCCGCTTTATTCAACCTGTTACATTTATAGTATTATGATTTCCGTACACGCGCTCTAACTTCTACTAATTGGCTGCATGCTATCTTCATGAGCTGTCCACGCACAGGCAGCATCCTGCTGATAGGTTGAAGGTTGATTGCCACGCGCTTCTCAGTGTCTTCTAACTAGTCGTCTCTGACTGTTCACGCAGAGCAGCAGCTTTGCTTTTTGCATTCCTTTCCTTGCTGATATCTCCTGGCGCTTGCTTAACTTTTCTCTCAAGGTGCCTCTCACGGGTACAGCTTTGTCTCATCAAGGCCAAACAGATTCCCTACGCTACTCTCTATCTCCACATTGGGATGTATAAATTACTGTGTTTCTCCTAACTGTTGACCGTTATCTAAAATTACTGAAAATTAGAGATTAAAGAGAGTAAAGATTTTAATTATTCACTCAGGTGAAGTTGTATTTATGGTAGAATGCTGCTATTTAATTTACAAAATCTTAATCCAATAGGTAAAACATGAATTTGACCTAAAGGAATCAGTAAAGAAAACAGTGAACTGCTGAAAAAAGCTATTTCAATAGATTGATTTGGTCATATCTTTATTACACTTTCAAATTTTAATTGAGAATTTTTCATAAATAAGTTAGAATATTGCCGTGAGAATGCTGAGGAGCATTTCCAAAGTAAAAAAGGAATGTCTTTTCTCCAAATATGATCTCTCAAAACAGGATGTTAAATTAATTTCAGACTTTGCCAAAAAATTTTCCTGTACTTACATACAAAATGTGGACATTTCAGGATGAAAAAGCTTTTTCCAACAAATCAAACCAGGATGGACTCATGCATGTCACGTCACTGTAGACTCAGTATTAATGATAACCTTTCAGTGCAGTTTCTGACAGTTTATTTTATCAAAAAATTCACAGACTTATTTTTAAGATCAGTTTTTCCTCGAGGTGTTGTCCTCAAACCTCTTTTGTGTCTTCCCATCCAAGCATTCCTTTTCATACTCTTTGAAACATCACTTCTAGGTGAGTGTAAGTGATGACTTCTGGTGTGACTGACTGCTGTTTCATAAGCGATAATGATTGTGTGAGGAGTGTTGTGATATAGCTTCTCGGGTGGGACTTGTATTCAGCCTGCCCATCTTTGCTTGTCATAGTTCAAGATACTTAAATATACCCTAGACATCACATCATGCTTTTTGTTCCATTATGTACGCGTTATGGCATGAGCATACTGAAGATGCACTGAGGATCTAAGATACCAAATGCATCCTGTTCTCACTGAAGTCAGAAGTTTTGCTGTGGATGTCATGGGTGTGGAATAACATATATCCTCACGCGCAAGACTGTGTATTTGCGATTCTGAACACAGACCTCTCACTTCTAATAGCAATTTGCCACTTTGCTGCTTTGGGTGGTAAGCTCCTGGAAATTGGGAAGTGTCAGGGAAATCCTCACCGAGCATGAGACAGAGAGTTAAAAGGTCTAATACCTACAAGATAAACCAATTGTTGGGGATTTTTTACCATTGGGACCTACCAATGTTGTAAGTTCAGTGAATATATTTTGCATTTTGGAATCGGTATAGGTGACACAATTGGAAAACCTTGGAAATAGAGAAAGAAAGACAAACTCTTGGGATGGCACATTGTAGCCCAGAAATAAGTGCAAGCTAAATGACCAACTGGTGTCACTTCAAACATGTTTTCTCTGCATTTTAACAAGGATTTATCTTGGTGTCCTCGGTTGAGTGACACAGGACTGATTTCTCTTCTAGTGCTGGGGAAAACTCCACTTTTGGAAGACTCTAGTGTCTGAATTCATGAAAATATTTACTTTATAGCCAGCTAGGCTATGTGGGATTCAAGGTCTCAGTGTTTTCAAGCCTTGCCAGGTGCAGGGATGAGGAGGAGCGATGCCTGGGCATTTGACCCAGGCTGGCCAACAGGATTATTTCATACCATGAACGTCACGTTCTATATAAATTAGAAAGTTTGCTGCGTAGTTTCTCTCTCCCTTGATGGCCATGGTCCAGAGAAACTCCTTGCCCTGGTGCCGGACCCCTGAGGCCTTCCCTTCCTCCCGAAGCCGTTGCGCTCGCAGTGTCCGACATTTGCTGTCCACTGCTGGGAGTGCACAGCGTCCTACTGATAGAATTGGCTGAGTATAATTCTTGTATATCTTATATTAGTGTTGGGATCAATACTGGTTCTTTATTATTATTGTTAATTATTTAGTCTTATCCTATTAAATCTATTTATATTTCAACCCTTGTGTTTCCTTGCTTTCCCCGATTCCCCTTTCCAGGTGGGGAGGGGTCATCGTGTGATAGAATAATTGTCTAAACGACAATAAATTGTTATGGGTTTTCTCAAATCATAACACTTGGCTGATCTAATCATGCTGAAATACCTATCCTGTTTTGCTTCTTAAAACACTTGAATTGTATCTGAACACTGTTTTTTGGGTTTGGGTGTGTTTTTTTTTTTAAAGAGAGGCCATCCCTACTTTCATGACAAGCCTCCCTTGTCATGAAAGAAAATAACCAGCAGCTTTGCTTTAAGTGGTGTGGATATATACAAACATTTGAGAAGGGGGCGGGTGCTGGGAGAGGTTAAAAGAGTAATCTTAATCATTGGAAGTGCTCAGGGAAATTCATGTTCCAGCCAAATCAGTCTGATTGATAGGCAGAAAATGTGCTAGCATATGGCAGGAAATACAGTCAGCCTGTTTGTAGAACATGAATTTTTCAATCTAACAACATCTTCGATATTCACCCCTGTCCTGGTTTGAGGTAAAACAGAACCAATTTTCTGTTCAGTAATTTTTACTTTTCAGTTAAGCCTCTTCTAATTAACTAACTCTCTGAAATTAATGGCATATTCTTCAGACAGTGTCTGCTTCTAGCAGATAAGGTCTGATACTTATAGTGAACACCAAGGAATGGTATGCAGAGAGGCTCCTGCTTATACTTATTGCTTATAACAACCAAGGTCAGCTAACTTTGTTATTTGCCTTGTTGAAGGGTCGGAAGTGGAAAAGCATAGAGGGGTCACACCTGCAGGGAGGAGTGGACAGGACAGGTGACCCAAAACTGACTAACAGGGTATTCCATCCCATCTGCATCATGCTCAGTATAAAGCTGAGGGATAAAAGGTGTCAGCCTCTTTTCTTCAATGGCCGATGTCCAAGGAAGACTCTGTCTGTTTGTCTGCCTTTGATCCCGATCCATGCATTCCAGAATCCAGTTCTCATCCATCGCCGAGTCCAGTCTGGGACTTTCCCAGTGCCTGCTGGTGATGTGATCATCATCCTGGGAGTTCGATACAGTTTTGTATATATTGTATATATTTAATTATTTTATTATTAATATTATTATATTTTTATTATTATAATTTTATTAATAATATTTCATTAAAGTAGTTTAGTTTCTTTTCAACTCATAAGTCTCTCTCTCATTCTTCTCTCACTTGGGAGAGAAGTTAGAGAGCATCTGTCATTCGTTTTAGTGGCCAGTCCAGCCCAAGCCACGACAATCCCAATCTCTGGAGGATTTCAATTTGGTTTAATTTTACAACATGTGAACCTGCCTCAATAGCTTATTTATAACATATTTGACTGTCATGAGTTATCCGCATTCAAATGGCATTCTTGCTCTTTCGTTCTCTGGATTATAAAAAGAGATGAAATAATAATAACATCTACTACTCCTAAAACTCCGATGAATGGGATGATAAATATCTCCTGTCAATACATAACCACCTCAGCTAGCTATTTGGAGTGTGAAGAGCTGTTCTGCAGGGATTTGATTAGTGTCTCAAACAGAAGAAGGTTTAGGGAAGAGAGAGGAGTCTGATGGGCAGAGTTAATACCATGCCCTAGGATGCACGAGCAATCATTGGCTGATGGGCTATAAGGATAAAGAAATGCAAACTGCCTGGAAGCCAAAAAAGTTAAAGGCTACAGGTATTTAGTAAAGGTCACTTTCCACACAGAAAGAAAATGGAGCATTCTCACAGCTGCTGCAGCAAAACAAACCTGAAGGCATATTGGTTTAAAGATAATGTTAATTCAAATACTACACTTTGACTGAAAAGTGAAAGACTTTTGGCTGTTAAAATGATTACTGAATTAGTTATAAGTTTGTTTGACATTTTTTCTTTATTACAAGATGTTTAATAAATTTTATGTATAAAAACTGGGAGGACTTGACGGTAATATTTTTAGTCCATGATATTAACGTGATTACATGATCTAAGGCAATCCTAAGATACCGTGACAAAAAATCTGATTGACTCAAGCTGGGTAAAGAGGTAAAAACGCAGTGTGTTACATGAAAACCACTGTTTCTCACTGATGCCATATGTAAAAGTAAGTTACCATTTTTTTTCAATATTTATATTGTATATAAGCATCTTGAGAAAATGTTAGCTTGACAAGATAATGTGTTTTAATATGACTAACAAATGTAGGATTCTGCTTTCCAAATCTTACAACTATGAATTTTCCCTATTCTCCCTACTGGAATCTTTTTCTTAATGTCCATTAACAGATGTCAAAAAGTCCTACCATCATGAATAGGGTGGTTTGTTTTCTCTGTTTGAATTTATGCTAAGTGTACTTTTGCATAAAAATTTAAGCTATTATCACAGGTCAAAGACAGGCAGCTATTAGTGATCCTAACTACAGCAGAGTAATAAAGCTTCTGCTCACCAGTGTCAAACAGCAATGGTTAGTCCTCCCAGCCCCTCCTGCTCCTTTCGTGATTCAGTTCTCTTATTTACTAAACCCCTTCTCCACTCATAGGCTATAAGTTAGTACATATTTTGTGCGGTGCAGGCTAAAGTAAAAAGGACACAAAATGCAAGGAATACAAAACCCCTGACATTCTGCATGCTCTTAATATTCAGATGGAGAATAAGAGGAGAAAGAGACGATGCAGTGAAAAGAAGCCATGAATTCAGATTCATATTTCCATTGATTTATTTATTTATTGCTGAGATGGAGTTTAAAAAATAAAATATCAGTAGGAAGATTAATACCACTGAGGAAGAATGCAGGGCACAAAACAAAAGCATGAAAGTGAGAAAGAAGATAAGTGGCTGCAAGGCAGATGATACAACACAGATTCATAGATTTTTAAGGCCAGAAGGGACCAGTGTGATAAGCTGATCTCCTGAATAACACAGGCCATGGGTTATGAAATGGTATAAGCAAGGGAGACACGGGGAAAAGAGAAAAAAAACCAAAGATGCAGATAGAGCTAAATTCAGTCTAGGCAGATCAGCATAGAGCGTTGTACCTTCTTGCTAGGCAAAGCTGAACTATAACCAGCAAGAATAAGTAAGGTAAGAGAAATGCGGGAATGAATGCCAGCTTTGGAAAGGTATTTAAAGTACTGTAAGGCATAAATACTCCTTGTGTTTCTGATGGTGGAAAATCAACCGAGTGGGGGGGGAGGCAAAAGCAATACCAGAATAATGTTGCCATGGGAATTTGAATAAATTCTTGGAGCAGTTGGAGTTGGCGAGTATTTCGTGATTGTGACACAGAGGCAAAGACTTTTTTTCTGGTTTTCAAACCTTAATGTTAATTGGGGAAAAACACCCTGTTTAAATGATTGAAAGAACAAACAACTTCATATATGAGTCTCAGGCTCTTTTTCTGGTCACCAATAGTCAAGTAACCAGTGGGGTAAGAAATCATATAAACTATCTGGAATGTCAATGATTAAATTCCTGGCCATATCAAGAAAAGAATAAGCAGCTCCAGTGGCATCTTCCACATTTCCCACACAGTCCGTGCACCAGGCCTCGGAGAGCAGAGCCTAGCAACTCAGCCTGATCTTAAAACATCGGCCTTTGTCAGGAAGTCATTGGGGAACTGCAATATTTCAGTGCACTATTAGCAGTGGTTTAAAGACAGACCGCAGCTTATTTGTTTAAAACAGCAGCCGCGCGCACCCCCCCCCCGCGCCTACCCACCGATCGCCCCGGTGCCGCTGGAGATCGACCCTTGGCACGCCTTTTTCACAGGGCAGCCGAGCAGAGGCCACCGCCCCGAAGGGGAGGGCGAGGAGCCCAGGCCGTGGGCGTCCGAGCGCGGAGGCGAATGCTCCTCGCCCACACCCGCAGCGGGGCCGGCGGCACTGGAGGCCAGACGAGCCCCGTTTTGTCGCCTCCCCGAGCGGGTTCTATCCCGGGGACTGTCTCGGCCGTTTGCCAAGCCGCAGCGTAGCCCTGCGCTTCGGCCTCGCCCTGCGTCCTCTGAGGCAGCAGCGAGGCAGGTCCGCGCCGCGCCGGGTTTGCGCGAGGGGAAGCAGCGGGGAGGTGACAGACTTCTAGCTCCTCCCGAACCCTCCTGGACCGCGCCTGCTCCGCTTCCGGAGACCTCGCCGCTGCTGCTTCCTCCTCCTCCTGCCCGCCGGGTTGCGGGACGGGCGGCGGCCGCTCCTGTTTCCTTCACGTCATGGGGCACAATGTCGTACGCACACGTGTCCGTGCACACACACGCCTCCGAGCAGAGGCGCGCGTCCTGACGGCCCGGGACGGCCGCGCTCCGTTCCGCCGCGGTGAGCGCGCTGCGAGCGAACGCATTCCGGGGCAGCCCAGGGGGACAGTAGCAGCGGAGGAGTCCGGCTCGGCTCCCCCCGCGACCCAATGGCCGCGGGGCGAGGCGCGCTGGGCACAGCCTCAACTTTTTGCGCAGAGCGGCGCGCTAGGGCCGCAGCTGCTCCCACCTCTCGGCGGCTCCGCCACAGGCACAAACTTGGTGACTTAACCGCGGCGTTAGAGTTGGGAGATGAGGCAGGAGGGGTGGTGGACAGCTGCGTGGCTCCGCAGCGACCGGGCGGTGCTGGTGGCGGCAAGGTGGCCGGAGGAGGAATGCCGGTACCGGCAGGTGCTGCCGAGGAACTCCGCTAAGAAGGCGCTGTGCGTCTTACAAGTTAATTACGTGGGGATTTTACGTCTCGCGAACAAAACGAGGCAGCCATTAACAGGCTGCAGACGTTTAAAGTCAGAGCGCACACCTGCCTGCAACTTGGTTCGCAGTGGGTGTGCCCAGCTGTTGCAGCCACATCAGCTTTTCCTGAGTAGCAACAGTTACACCAATTTAACATGTGGTTTGGTAACAGGAATCAGGTTTGTTGTGATGTTGGCTAAAGTCTCTTGTGTTGTCTCTCAGTAAATTGCTAAAAATGTATGTGTTAGTTTATACCTGTGTTTAATTTGCTAAGTGTGCTTACTCATTTCTTTAGTATGGAAAGAGGTTCTTTTTCCTTGTGGGGAAACAAAAAGTAACAGAACAGTAAAGGATCTGTCAGAAATACATGTCTTTTTTCCTCAAGGAGAGATCGTAGCAGCTTCTCTCTATGGGGTGAACAGACTTACTAATATTAGAGTAAGGCTTGTGGAGGGAGACCTTAAAAGGATCTTTCTTTGAGGTTAACTCATCCGTTGTGTCCCACCTGAGGATCTGCTCTGTTGAACATCCTCTGACTTGTTCCAAAGATCTATCGGGTCCAGAGGAGGCCCACAAAAATTATCAGAGGGATAGAAAACCTCTCCTGTGAGTACAGGCTGAGAGAGTTGGGGTTGTTCAGTCTGGAGAAGAGAAGGCTCCGGGGAGACCTTATAGCGGCCTTCCGGTACTTAAAGGGGGCCTGGAGGAAAGACATCGACAAACTTTTTAGCAGGGCCTGTAGCGATGGGACAAGGGGTAATGGTTTTAAACTAAAAGAGGGTAGATTCAGGCTAGGTATAAGGAAGAAATTTTTTACAATGAGGGTGGTGAAACACTGGAACAGGTTGCCCAGAGAGGTGGTAGATGTGCCCTTCAAGGTCAGGTTGGACGGGGCTCTGAGCAACCTGATCTAGTTGAAGATGTCCCTGCTCATTGCAGGGGAGGCTGGACTAGATGACCTTTAGAGGTCCCTCCCAACCCAAACTATTCTATGAGACGGGTAGACGTGGTGCTTAGGGACATGGTTTAGTGGTGGTTTTGGCAGTGTCAGGTTAATGGTTGGACTCAATGATCTTAAAGGTCCCTTCCAAAGGGACTCAAAGGGTTGCGGTCAATGGCTCAATGTCAAAGTGGAATCCAGTGACGAGCGGCGTTCCTCAGGGGTCAGTACTGGGACCAGTGCTGTTTAACATCTTGGTCAGCGACATGGAGAGTGGGATTGAGTGCACCCTCAGCAAGTTTGCCGATGACACCAAGCTGTGTGGAGCGGTCAACATGCTGGAGGGAAGGGATGCCATCCAGAGGGACCTGGACAGGATTGAGAGGTGGGCCCGTGCAAACCTCATGAAGTTCAACCAGGCCAAGTGCAAGGTCCTGCCCCTGGGTCATGGCAATCCCAGGCACAAATACAGGTTGGGCAGAGAATCGCTGGAGAGCAGCCCTGAGGAGGATGACTTGGGGGTGCTGGTGGACGAGAAACTCAACATGAGCCGTCAATGCGCACTTGCAGCCCAGAAAGCCAACCGCATCCTGGGCTGCATCATCTCAGTTAGGCTAACACAGCTAAATAATGCAAAAATTAGTTGTTGATAAACTATGTTAGAAATTAGTAAGTTTGCTTAACATGCATGAGGATAAACAATCAGAATAAGAGAATGATCTACCAGCAAATATTAAACTGTCTCCTACCATATCTGCTGGCTTGGCTTTGTGTCTATAAGAATCTAAACTAAGATGTTTAACCCAAACAGTTTTGATGAACACTAAATCCAGTTCAGTTTTATAGCTTGGGTTTACAGTGTTCAAAAACAGCTTTTTGCCTGCCCAAAGCTAACATTAAGTAAGGAATCTATACTAGCTGTATATTGTTAGCAATTAAATATAACATTAAAGAAGGAAACTTTATTGATCACCTCCTCTATGCAGTGCAACCAATATTGGCCTCTCAACTTCAATCTCTACAGCAGTGTCTTCCAAGACATAAATGAGTGCCATTTTCATTCTAGTAGAAATCACTGACTTCTGTACACCCCAAACATGAACATTTCAACACAGGGTTATAATTCCTTAAGATCCACATGCATCAAGCTGGTATCACAGATAACAGTCTTGAGAGATAACAGTAAGCATACTGAAGTCTTCATCCTTCCATTTAGTCATCTTGGGGGTTGGAGGAATATTACATATCCTTTAAAGAAAAGAAGCATATGTACACATCTGTGACGTGACCCAGCACAGAGCTCGTGACTTACACTGTCTTATGTTACAAGACACAAGACCACATGAAATGGCTGCTCTCAGCAGAAAAGCATTCCTGAGCAGATTATAGGCACAAAAAAGGGAGTCTTTTCTACTTTAACTACACCTGGTGAGTTGGCTGAAAAGAACTTTTCACATTTTAATCAATATGTTGCCCTGGAAATTAACTAGCTCACAGCTGGGAATTCAGTCAATAATTCCATCATTTGCTCAACACCAAGCCAGTCCCCTAGCAGCTGACTTGCAAATCTGCTCTGTATTTGGAGGCACAGGGGTGTGTTTTTTTATTGAAAAGAGGTTGATTATTATTTTTTTTTAAATGTGGTTCATACTTGACTGTAAACTATAGAACCAGTTAGCATGTAAGCAAACAATTTTTCATATATTCATGTCTACCATGGCACTATGAAATCCTCGATGTCACATTTCTTTGAGGGACTTGATAGTTGCTTCCAGGAATCACATTAAGTCATAAAAACCTTAACATCCCCCCTCCTTCCAATATAAAAATCGGGTATTACACACTGTAGACCAACCAACAATTCCACTCTGGTTGTAGCAACAGGAAATGTTAACACACTGATAATGCAAGGTCAATCACAAATTTTACATATGCAGTATTCTGGGTGTTAAAAGTATGGGCTGAGAGAAGACATCATCCATAGCACTTTCCTTTAAAACTCATAAAAGATTATCTGTAACCAATGAATAAAAGTTTTCAATACTAAGTACTGAAGATGCAGACTGAACAATGAGAACTGCTGTTTCCCCATTTTAGTGTTTTGTGTTTTTTATTTGCTAATATTAACATTATTATATCTCAATAATTACCTGCAGTTTGAATTCTAAAACATTTTCTCCTAGCTTAATCCTTCCAAATTCAAGTAGATCTATCAACTGAAGCTTTTTCCTGTTTTTCTTTTTATACCTCACTTGTTCACATTCCTGATTACTATAGCTCTGGGAAGATTGCTCACTGAGGTTTACTGGATAATCTGTATTTGTAAGCACTGAGTTGGCATTAAATGAGTTCTCACTATTCCGAAAGATCATTTGCTGTAGAGTATTAGGAAAGTTCTCTGTAGATGTTGACAAAATTACTTGCTTCTTTCTTATTTACATATCTGTGTAGATCCTCATCTATAAGAGCCTGCTGGCAGTCACTGCCTGGCTGACAGACATTGTGATTGACAACAGTGCTGCAGGCTTCCGAAATATTTAATGCTTTGGTCACTGAGGTGGGATTTAAAGACTTGTTTCCTTGTTCTGTGATTGCTACATAATCAATGTCTTTTTGCTGTGAGCACTTTGTTTTAGCAGTGGAAACAGTAGGTTCTAAAGGCAATGTCACCACTTCTACAGCATTTGTCAGCTTTGACGTTATCGAAGGGGTATTCTCTTACCCTGTTTTCCGATGCCAAAGCATGGTTAGAAACCTCTTTGCTTCTAATTGCTTCTTTATTTGCTCCTGTCTCAACCAAACAGATACATGGATGTTGGCTGCATTCCTGAGCTGAAAACCCATTTTCTAAAGATAGATGTGCTTCTACTCTGTTTCCATTAGGTATGCTGGCACCAAGCCCCATACTAAATGTAACTATATCAGAACACACGATTTCATCAGCAGTTAAACTTCGTCCTTTATAATTTCCATAGAAAATAACTAAGTTTGAGATTTGCTCCTCTGAACATGTCGCACTGAACACTTGCTTTGTTTTTCTGTAATTTTGTATTTTCTGGACTAATTCCTTCTGGTTTTGGGCAACAGTCAACAGGCTCTTTTGCCTAGAAGCAAGGTTAACTAATTGTTCCCTCGGTGCTCATTTTTCAAAGATTCCACTGAAGCCCTATAGAAAATTTTAAAAAATAATAATAGAGACACAAGAGTTAGTGTGAGCACAAAATAAAAAGTTTAATAGATGTAACCCACTAAGAACATGAATATGTTTCAAAGGATTTTGCCAACATCTAAATTTTGAATGATCTTTTTATCATGTATAAAGTTTATAGTTCAAAACCCAGGTTTATGCACAACAAACTGCAGAACCCCGTCTAGAAATAGGACGTAGAGAATCAAAACTACAGTAATAGCCTTATCCTCCTATATCACCCTGTCGTGGTTTAGCCTCAGCCAGTGTCCTCGTTAGGTAAAACAGAACCAACTTTCTGTTCAGTAATTTTACTTCTTAGCTAGGCCTCTTCTAACTCTCTGAATTTAACAGCATGTTGTGCCGAAAACATTTTGTTCTCAGAGTGATAAGACCTATGTTTACAGTTAGTGCCAAGGAATGGTATGCAGAGAGGCTCTTGCTTATACTTATTGCTATAAAAACCAAGGTCAGCTTACTTCACTATTTGGCCCCATTGGAGGGTCAGAAAGGAAAAGCATAGAGGGGTCCCCACCTGCGGGGAGGAGCGGACAGGACAGGTGACCAAAAATTGACCAACAGGGTATTCCATCCCATCTGCCCCATGCTCAGTGTAAAAGCTGAGGGATCTAAGGGTCAGTTTCTTTTCTTCAATGGCCGATGTCCGAGGAGGACCCTGTCTGTTCATCTGCTTTTGATCCCAGTCCATGCATTCCTGACTCCAGCTCTGGAATCTAGTTCCCACCCGTCGCTGAGTCCAGTCTGAGATTTCCCCAGTGCCTGCCAGTGACGTCATCCTGGGAGCTTAATACGGTTTTGTATATACTGTATCTCTTTTATTATTTCCTTTTTATTTTGTTATTAATATTCCATTGAAGTAGTTTAGTTCCTTCTAAACTCGTAAATCTCTCTATCTCTCCTCTTCCTCTCCGTGTGCGAGAGATGGGGCGAGAGCATCTGTCGCCAGCCATTGGCCAATTTGGCCAAAACCACGACAGATTTATTGGCACCCAACGTGGGACTGGAACAGAGCTCTGATAGATTGCCTGAATAGTTTGAATTCCGGCTTGTTCAGGGACAACAGACAGTTCACATCATGTCATTCTTACGTGAAATCTTATATTGTGCCTTTAGAGAGCTCTGTATGAAGTCAACTGATGCAGTGGGGTTTAACTGGCCAAATATATTGCATGGTTTATTTCTCCTTTGTGTTTGGATGCGATGATTTAAGCGTGCTATGTTGGTGTGGATTTGCCTTCAGATGTATATTATAACTGCTTGGATAATGGTTCTACCTGTGTATCTCGGGCATCACGCGATGGATTCTTTTACTAATTACACTTTTGGCTTTACCTGGGTGTAATAAACAGCCAGATTCCTTAAACAGAAATGGCACTTATTTTATTATAGGGACAAAGTCGATAAAGCAAAAGCACAGCGCTGGGTGCATGACTCAAGTCAGAGGCACACCAGCTACTACTTCACCCATGTCTTATATACATTCAACATTGCATCAGAGTAATGATTTATGATGATTGATTATCATTAATCCCTTTTTCTTCTATTTGTGTGTTTTCCTTCTGGCAATTGTTTCTGAGGATCGATAATCTTCAGTTCCCTTTTTCCATGCATATCAGCTCCCTTCTCCTATGCGTCTGTCTCCTTCTGTTAATCATTTGTGGGGTCTCTTGGAGAAGTTCTCTTTTGTTTCTCTCAGATGTTCTTCTTCATAGCTGCTGTTAGTTGTTATCTTTAAGGTTTCTCATGTTTCCTAATTTACTAAAGGTTAATTATCCTTATCATTCAAGTATTTATAGCCTTGTTGTTATTGCGAAAGCCAACAATACCTTCACTATTTTTCACAATTCCTCCCTTTTGTCTTTTATACTACATTTGGCTTGAGCCATAACTTTCATTTTGCTTAATCCACTTGTTTTGTTCATAGATCAATTCTGCTTCTTCCAATTGTTGTGGAGTATTTCTTATTTTTCTTAATACCATTATCTTTTTAGTTGAGCCTGAGGCTGCCAATTTTGGATTCTTGGGTATGGAAACTACTTGCATGCTTTGGACTACTGTTGTAATTAAGCGTATAAAACAAGGGATTAAGCAAGGAAGAAATAATAATCCAGCGACTGAACATAAGAGAATGTAGCCTAGTTGCTTCCACCAGGCTCCCCCAAAAACATTATTCCACCAATTATCATTTAACATAGATTCCCATTTTTGAACCGGTACATGCGCAATTTTCCGGATTTCCTCTGTTAGTTCCAATATTGCATCCCCATTATCATCTATCTTTAGACAACAATCTGAAGTGTTCCACTTTCCACAAACGCCCCCTTCTTCTGCCAATAAGTAGTCTAAGGCTAATCGGTTTTGGTAGATGGCAGCCCTCATTTGTTTTTGCTGTTTTGTTATTAGATTTATTGCTCGAGTTGTTCTATTACAATTCTCCATCAAATCTTGGAACTATTCTTTTTTTAATTTGCTCTATTTTATTTTTTCACTATTTCAGCTTTTATCATATCTTGTACTCCACCTCCGTCTGATATGTCCCAATGCCCAGCTTTAGTAAAGCAGAGCCATTGTTCCCCTCTAGGACAATGTACTCCTAGTCTTGTTCCGCCTATTCCTAAATTCTTCCCAACCCAATATTCGCGTTGGTCGTATTTGCACACTGTTAGCTCATGGCGGTTATAACAGTGGCTGTTGATATTGTGAATGCATTGTCATAGTGTAAACCATCTTCTTATTCCAGGAGACCTGCTGGTAACACTTCATGCATTTGTTACTGGATACTAAGGATACCGTTAATAACAATACGAGGAGTGGAGGTCCAGTATGGCTTATACTCCTGCCTCTCGTGCCTATTGGGGTGCTTCCAACAGCCGAGAAATAATTCTTCTTGGCAGCGAGTACAGTGGCCAACCTGGTCTTGCCCTCCATCCCCTTTTGATTCGGTATCCCTGGCTCTTGTAGCAGGTAGGGTTCTTATCTCTTTTTCCAAGCGAATCGTTTTTTACACCTAGAGACCACTGTTTCCCACCATTCTTCAGGAATTTCCCACAGAACCGGCACTAGCAATTCCCACCCACAAATTAATGTTACGATATTGGTATATTGTATCTGAGTTTGAGCCAAACTCGAATTTTGCTTCCGGCAATTTAAACAGAAGGGATGTCTTCGGGATGAATGGTAATACCAATTTTGCTTACAACCTAAGCATTCGCACTTTACCCAACTATGATGTCTAGCATAGGGATGTATCAGACAAGGTATACTACGGGGTACTGGAGGGGGCTGTAGTTCTTCCTCAAGGTTAGGATATAGCCGACTATCTTCTTTATATAGATCACATGCAAGTGCAAACAGCAAGTTTTCAGTTTTATACAATCCTGACCCTCCTGTCTGTAGCGGGAGTGCTCTCCCCCAAGGAGGATATCTAATTTTCCTTAAGGTTTGTCCCGGCCGTACCCGAAACCAACGATAAAGTTCTGGTTTCACTCCCCAAGTTTCTGTGATTTCTAAGTTATTATTCAGTTCCTCTCCCATACATCACCGCGTTGGTTGGCGTTTTAAGGTGAGTCTGGTGTCCCCGGGAGCTGAAGTCAGAGTCCAGTCTCTAGGTTCTTCTACTGGTCCTTTTATTCTGCTGGCGTGAGTCCACCCTTTTTCCTTTGTCCGTACTGCAGCTTCCGTAGTCAACAGCACCTGAAAGGGACCTTCCCATTCAAAAGCAAAGATATCTCGACTTTCCTCAGCCAGGGGACATGCCCAAAATGCATCTTTTAAATCCACCACACTGAACCAGCTATGTTCCGGGGGAACTTTGCTCAGAAGGGTATAAGGGTTCGGTACAACAGGGTACTGAGTCAAAGTTCTCTTATTTACTTCCCGTAAGTCTTGCACCAACCTATATGTCCCGTCAGGTTTCTTTACAGGTAGGATAGGAGTGTTATGAGGAGACATACAGGGTTCGAGGGTCCCATCAGAGATGAGTCCTTCAATTACTGGTTGGAGGCCTTTTCTTTTTTTCCTCCATTGAAATGGGGTACTGCCTGACTCGTATGGGGTGATTTTCCCTTTCTATAGAGACTTTGATTGGTTGGATATTTAGACCTCCTCTGTTACCGGCTGCAGCCCAAACTTGCTGATTAATTTTGGATTCGTCTTCCTGACTTAATCTCAATATTTTTGCAATAATTTTCCCCTCCTCGGGGATTACTCCAACCCCCAGCTGGATCTGCAAGTCTCTTCCTAACAAATTGCACCCAGCTCCAGGCACTAACAAGATATTCCCTACACCTATTTTGTCATTACCTGTTGCAGAATGGCTTGAGGAGCAAGGTCATGGGACAATAGAGGAGTTATGTGAGATGAGAATAGCGTAGAAGCAAGTGGAAAGTTACAGCTCGGCGATGGGAAAGTAAACAAGCCATGAGAATGCAGAAGCAAGAATAAGGAGCTGATAAGAATAGGGAACTAAGGCTGAACCCTGTCGTGTTGACAGAGAGCCAATCGCAGTGAGCAGATGACTTTTATAATTAGCCAATATTCAAGCGATGATGTAACCAGTAGCTATATAATGAAGCGTATTCGGGCAATAAACTGAAGCTTGCTTTATCACTCACATTGAGTCGGCTGCTTGTCTTCCCTCGCTCATCGCAATTACCTTCAAAAACCACCTGCTTGATCACCGGGGCTTTAAAACTTTCCCCTTTTGCTCCCCTTACATTAATTACTTCTTTACTTATACTGCATCCTTTAGGTATGTTACAAACACAAGTTCGCTCAGCTCCTGTATCTACTAGAAATTCTAATACTTCCTCCTGGGGACCTACTCTTAGGTTTATCAAGGGCTCAAGGTGATAGCTATCCCCCAGGAGGTAGAGCCCCTGACACCCCTAATCCTCAATTTCTCTAAATATTTTCTGATCTTTATCCCTCTGAGGACATTCCTTCCTAAAATGCCCAAGTTTCCCACAATAGAAACACCCACTTCCTTCGTTCCTTTTTTCAGCTCCCGATGGTCCCCTTCTGGGAGGGATCAGATTCCATCTAAAAGTCTCCTCCCGCCTTTCAGGATTCCGTCCCATCCCCCCCATCACCCTGGGATTTTTCTGAATATTTCCTTCCCTCAGGGTGGCTACCATGATTTTAGCTTTTGCTTTAGCCTTCTCCTCATCCCTTCGTACATATACTTTCTGAGCTTCCCTCAATAACTCGTTCAGGCCCCGATCCTGCCAATCCTCTAGTTTCTCTAATTTTCTTCGAATGTCTGGCCAGGCGTGTGTAACAAATTGAACTCTCAGTAATGTTTGCCCCGCGGGACTCTCTGAATCTATTCCCGAGTACTGTCTCATGTTACGTCGCAGCCTTTCGAGCCATTCGGTCGGGGTTTCCTCCCTTCCCTGCTGCCCATCGAACGCTTTGGTTACATTCTGCCCCCTAGGGGCGGCTTCTTTTATACCTTTAATAATTAAATTTCGGTAATCACTCATGTTCCTACGACCCTCTACATCATTTTGATTCCAATTTGGGTGTACTATTGGCATCTTCTGGTCCCCAGGTGGGCCTTGCTGATTTTCCCTTTCCCAAATTCTCATCCCAGCTGTTCTAATCATTTGCCGTTCTTCGGGAGAAAATATTATACTTATTACCGACTGCATTTCCTCCCAGGTATAAATACTAGGGCCTAGGAATTGGTCTAATTGTTCTGACAGGCCTATTGGATCTTCCAGTAACCCTTTCAATTCCTTTTTAAAGTTCCTGACTTCAGTGGAAGTCAAAGGGACGTTTACAAATCCTATCCCCCCTTGTGCTCCCCCCAGGGGTACTTCCCTTAAGGGGAATAAACTAATTCCTGGTGTTTCTTGCACTGTGTCTTGGTCTTCCGATTCCTTTACTTTAACAGAAGTTTTCCTCCGTAACCTCTGGGACCTGTCCGACCTTCCCCTAGCACTAGGTGTCAGCTCTTTTCCAGGAGAAGGGGGAGCTGTTGGAGGGAGGTGGTAGGGAGGGGGCAAAACTTCCAGAGGATCCCACCGCTTCTCCTTTTCTTCCCTTGAGATCTCAGATATTTTAAAGGTACTAATTCCTTTTGGCCAGATCTCCCCTTTCCAGCAGGAGGCATATTCACTCTCCTCTGGGCTGAATGATTCTTTAGAGTTTACATAAAGGTTTAAAGCCTGGCATATCCACCCTTCAAAGGACCCATACCTAGGCCAATACAAATGGTCTGGTCATATAGGTTCCTTTGTCCATTCTATCATACAATACTGAATCATTTTAACTTTATCCTTATTTTTAGTATCCGGATCAATATTCCAATTAGCCAATTTTATCCCCAAGGGACTGTCTTGGGGTATATCTGCCGGCACTTTCTCGCTCCCCTTTTCCCTGGGACTCTTTTTACTTATCTTTTGTCCCATTTCCCTGGGGCTGTCTTCCGCTTACCACAGCAGTCAAGCACCCGATTTTCCCGGGGCTGTCTTCCGCTTACTACAGCAGTCAAGCACCCAATTTTCCCGGGGCTGTCTTCCGCTTACTACAGCAGTCAAGCACCCAATTTTCCCGGGGCTGTCTTCCGCTTACTACAGCAGTCAAGCACCCAATTTTCCCGGGGCTGTCTTTCACTCAATTTCTGACGCTTCGTCTCTTCACCGGCCAATTCCCTCGCGGGAGATTGGAACCGCGGTTAGAAAGACTCCACACTCGCTCCCCAGACTGTCCAGTCTGAGTTCCACACACACAGCAATCAAACCCCAAACCCGCCCAACCAAGCAGTACTTACAGTCCTGTTTTCTTGCCTGGGTCTTCGTGCACAAGAATTATGGGCTACTGCGGTTTTTCCTGGGGAGACTTATCCCTTTTGCTTCATGAGTCCCTCCTCTCATGGGATTATCAGCTTGGAGTCTCAACAGGCACCGGGAAGTCCTCCGAGCAGACCACCAAAATCGGTGGGGTGCACCTCCTGCTCGGGGTCTCGGAGCCCACTGGGACCAAGTGAATTCTCCCGGACGAGCCCCCAAATTGTAATAAACAGCCAGATTCCTTAAACAGAAATGGCACTTATTTTATTATAGGGACAAAGTCGATAAAGCAAAAGCACAGCGCTGGGTGCATGACTCAAGTCAGAGGCACACCAGCTACTACTTCACCCACGTCTTATATACATTCAACATTGCATCAGAGTAATGATTTATGATGATTGATTATCATTAATCCCTTTTTCTTCTATTTGTGTGTTTTCCTTCTGGCAATTGTTTCTGAGGATCGATAATCTTCAGTTCCCTTTTTCCATGCATATCAGCTCCCTTCTCCTATGCGTCTGTCTCCTTCTGTTAATCATTTGTGGGGTCTCTTGGAGAAGTTCTCTTTTGTTTCTCTCAGATGTTCTTCTTCATAGCTGCTGTTAGTTGTTATCTTTAAGGTTTCTCATGTTTCCTAATTTACTAAAGGTTAATTATCCTTATCATTCAAGTATTTATAGCCTTGTTGTTATTGCGAAAGCCAACAATACCTTCACTATTTTTCACACTGGGGAAAGTTTACTTTGCCAAAGTGACACTAACAGAATCAGGGGATGAAAAAACCTTCGGGCTGTTTAGAGAGTGAATGTTACTTTCATTCATATGTGATTTTGTTGTCGGTTTTCCTGAATGTGTTGCAGGGGTGGTTTATTGTTAAATATCAGTGCAGGAGTGAGTATTATGTGACGTGATATTGCTACTCAAATCCTACGGCCGAAGTCAAAGATAGCAGAAATACAGACAACCCCCCCCCCCCCGAAAGCCACAGCACAAACACAAACAACTCAAACTACTGCCCAAGCCACAACACAGACACAAACAGCACCACCAGCCCCCACATCCGCTGGCCCCGGCTCCGGCGAAAGCCGCGCCTCCGGCCCCAGTAAAAGCCACAGCACCGGCACCGGCCCAAGCCACGCCCCGGCCCATCCCGGCAGCAGTCACTCCGCCGCCTGCCCCCCCCCCCCCGCCCCAACTGTATCGCCAGCCCCTCCCCCGCCCGCAGCGGCACCGGATGCTCCAGCCCCGACAAGAAGCACTGTCACTGCTCCGACAACGAGTGCTGCTGCTACCCAAACTCCAGCAGAACCGGCACAAGTTGCCCCGGTGACCCGGAAGCAGAAAAACAAGTCAGCTCGTTCCCTTGCCTCTGACGACAGAGACCAGCCCAAGCCAGACAGCACGGGAGAGGGTCCTTCTCATGTAGATAAAGGAAAAGGTCCTGCTAAATCAGACCCAGGAGAGGGTCCTTCTCAGCCAGCATTAACACAGGATGAGGACTCAGATGCAGAGATAATCATCAAATCCTTCTCTACGAAGGATTTGTGAAATATGAGGAAGGACTTTAGTCATCATGAAGGGGAGACGCTTGTCTCCTGGTTGCTCCAATGCTGGGACAATGGAGCTGATACCATAGATTTAGATGGCAGAGAAGCTAAGCAGTTGGGAAACCTGTCCAAAGATGGAGGGATTGATAAAGCGATTGGGAGGAAGGCAGACACCCTCAGTCTCTGGAGGCGACTGCTATCAGCTGTGAAGGGCAGGTATCCCTTTAAGGATGATATTGAATGCCAACCAAGCAAATGGACCAGCATGGAAAAAGGTATTAAGTACCTGAGGGAACTGGCTGTGCGAGAGGTGATTTATAGCAACTGGCAAGTGATTATAGACCCTGATGAAATGCCATGCAAATGATCTTTGTTGAGGAAGTTTGTGCAGAGTGCACCATCAAATTATTCCCACACATTGTCAACAATGGTCTAGGGAGGATCTGATACTGATACACCAACTGTAAATGAGGTAGCTAACGAGGTGCGACAGTATGAAGACAGTCTCTCGAGAAAATGGCTGAGCAAACCAAGACAATGTCTGAGACAATGGAGAAAATAACTTAAGACAATAGCTGAGCAAAATGAGAAAACTGATAAACTTTTTCATGAGCTGCTTGAAAAACTGTCTGAGAAGGGGAAAGAATCCCACTCTTCCTCTGACCAGATCCAGGTTGCAGTCATTAAGAAAAAACACCCTCCCACAAAACCAACTCAAGGGAAACAGGACCCACTCCGAGATTTCCTGTGGCTTTGCCTCTGCATCTATGGAGAGGACATGAGTAAGTGGGATAAAAAAACCTACTCTGGCCCTACAGGCATGAGTGCTTGAGTTGCAAGGTAAAGCAGACAGAAGAAAGAATTTCTGCAGGAGGGTGGCTGCTCCAGTCCATGATAAGTGATTCTCCGGTCCATGTAGGAACTCATCTGCTAATTGTAGATGTTGTACTCGACATTAGAGGGGCCCTGCCTCCAGCCAGGAGGAGGAGAGGGACAACAGAGTTTATTGGACTGTGTGGATTCGATGGCCTGGCACGTTAGAGCCACAAAAGTATAAAGCCCTGGTGGACACTGGTGCACAGTGTACCCTACTGCCATCGAATCATAAAGGGGCACTATTTCTGGACTGACGGAGGGGTCTCAAAAACTGACTGTATTGGAGGCCAAAGTGAGCCTAACTGGGAATAAATGGGAGAAGCACCCCATTGTGGCTGTCCCAGATGCTCCGTGCATCCTTGGCATGGACTACCTCAAGAGAGAGGGTATTTCAAAGACCTGTGTTGCATGAAAAGGGGCAAAGCGGTTTTGGCAGAAGATAAACCCCCTTGCGTTCTAACACTCCTCACCGAGGTGGGAGGCTAGGTGCGGCTGGGTTTAAATTCTGAGTGATGCCCAATTCAGCACTATCAGTCCAATCGTGTTTAATATGTATTAAACTATTACGATTTGGATACACTAATAGTGGACTGCACCTTCAGTCTAGTCATGCTCATGAACTAGCACGGCCACTCTCGAGTCTTTGGTCGCGTTCAGTGAGAAACCGAAACGACTAGCTACTTAAACAGTGCAGTTTATTTAAACAACAGCTAGATAGGTTTTTAGGATTGCCGGTGATAAATACACTGTCTGCAAAGCACATGCAAATGAAAGTATTGTTACATATACAAAACGCGCGACAAAGTTATAAAAAATACAGTGGTGGTGACTATACTCTTGCTGCTGTCGCGGGTGGAGTGATTAACTTCACTTGTAAGAGAGAAGTAGTGAAATATTAACATAAAACAGTGATTTAACAAAGTTAGTGAATGCGACAGTGTTTTACGAGATTTGATGCCAGGGTATACTTGATTACTTACTGCATAGAGGCCAGGGTCAGACAAGCTGTCAGGGAGACCCTCCCATTGAGTCATGAGGTTCAGAAAGGACCCCCTTGCTGTCAAAACTCCTTCTCAGAGAGGAGTTGAGGTGCGGCTGGATCCAATCCTAGTCCCAGACTTGGTCAACGGTTTATGTCTAAAGGATTATATACGCGCAATCAATCCTTTATATCACTTAGCTAAGATTTCAAAGTTTAGCATGCTATTAGTCACTTACCGAGAATCTGTTGTGGCAAGGAATCTCTCAGCCTCGAGGAGTAGAACCTTAAGCGAGCGTCCCCATTCAAGGGGAGATCCTGTCATGCAGCCCGCTGCCGTGCAGGAGAGCTCAAAGGGGCTCTTGGGCTGTCCACTATTTATAGAGTAAGATAATTGACCTATAGCCATATTTGCATGGGAACAAGATATCTAGGTCCCCACTCCAGACAGTGTTTTGACTGTGTTGCCAGCCATCCCCCATAGTTCAAGTGCAACTCATAACAACTCCCACTGATGGCCATGGCTTGAGCAGGAGCCGGGGGGGGAAAAGGGGAGAGCACAGCGCCACAGCTACGCTCCATAATACTGCTTCTCCTTTCTGCCTTTCCTCTACTTCCACCTTTACTCTATTGCTTGTCTCAGTGACTATTGCTGGGGAATAACAATAAACCTGCAGCGAGCAGCATCTGACCTCGTTTGTGTCTTAATCTCACACTTGGAATCATTGCGAACCTCTCCCGGGCCCAATGTAGTCGGACTGGGACGTAACACAGCTGTAGAGACTGAGTACATTACACAGCTGTCTACCTTACCTGGCCTTTCAGATGACCCTTCTGTGGTGGGACTGCTGGGGGTTAAAGAACAGCAGGTGCCAATTGCTACTGCCACAGTGCATCGGTGACAGTATTGCTCCCTGATTCCCATCCAGAACCCGATTCATCACCTAGAGACCCAAGGAGTGATCAGCAAGACTCTCTCACCCTTTAACAGCCCTAGGTGGCCAGTGCAGAAGTCTGACGGAGACTGGAGATTAACAGTAGGCTTATCGTGGCCTGAATGAAGTCACACCACCACTGAGTGCTGCTGTGCCAGACATGCTACAACTGCAGTATGAACTGGAGTCAAAGGCAGCCAAATGGTATGCTACAAATGACATTGCTAATGCATTCTTCTCTATTCCTTTAGCAGCAGAGTGCAGGCCACAGTTTGCTTTCACCTGAAGAGGCATCCAGTACACCTGGAACTGACTGCCCCAGGGCTGGAAACACAGCCCTACTATTTGCCATGGGCTGATCCAGCCTGCACTGGAGAAGGGTGGAGCTCCAGAACACCTGCAATACATTGATGACATCATTGCATGGGGTAATACAGCAGAAGGAGGTTTCAAGAAAGGTAAGAAAATAATCAAGATTCTTCTGAAAGCAGGTTTTGCTGTAAAAAGAGGTAAGGTCAAGGGACCTGCATGAGAGATCCAGTTCTCTGGGAAGGGAGAGACTGTTGAGGGGATCAGGACAGAGGTACAGCAAGACTAGTTGGTGCGGATCAAGGACAGCCAAATCACAGCATGATGGTATTGGTGTCCAATTCTCTACTGTGATATTACTTTCTATCACATGCATTTAGAATCCATGATACAATCAGCGAATCAGCATGTAGTCGATCACCGATATGAGTAAGCCTTGACAACTACGGACTCCTACAGAGGCCAGCGAGGCTCCACACATTCTTTTCTAGCAGTGTTTCTTCAGGGAAGTTTTGTTGCTTTGTTGCTATACGGGTACAGAAGCACAAGAAATTGAAGAGAAAGTATGAGGCAAAGTTAGCATGACTAGAATGACTGTCATGGTTGAACCCCAGCTGGCAGCTAGGACCACGCAGCTGCTCACACAGTTCTCCCCCTTCCCCCCAGAAGGGCAGGGAGAAGAGGGAGAAAAGGAGGAGAAAGGGAAAGGAAAAAAACCTCGTGGGTTGAGATAAAGACAGTTTAATAGAACAATAACAGAAAAGGAAAATAACAATAAAACCAGCAACAACAATAATGACACAAGTCACTCTCACCACCCAGCGAATTGGTACCTTCCTGAGCGGTAATCATGGATTCCTCCTCCAGCCAATCTCCATTTATATACTGAGCATGATGTCTATGGTACAGAATATTCCATTGGCCATTCCATTGTTCTGTCTATGCTTCTTCTCAGCTCCTATGGGAAGCTGAAAAGAGTCCTTGAAAAGTATAAACGTTGCCTAGCAACAACTAAACCAACATGCATTATTGACATTCCTTTCACAGCAATCACTAGAAAGAAAATTAACTCTTTCCCAGCTGAAACCAGGACAATGACAAAGGCAAAGTAACTTACAGCCACTAACAAATATGATTTATTTATTATATTTTTTTTTACTCATTTTTCTTAGGTGAGAGATATATTTTCAAAGGAACAGATAGAAATGGAAAAGTATCAGTAGTATCTCTCCCTGGGCCAACTAATTGAAAATGTGATGATGCCTCCTTATCTTCTGTACATTCATGTATCATGTGAAAAAAAGATTATATGCTAATTAGTTAAAAATAAAATGTTCACTGTATAAATAATAAGCAGGAAGCTAAATGTAATTTGGCATGTAGCTCATTACTGTTGACAAATAGCTGTTGCATTAGCTGCAGGATATTTGCAATACCCTCACAATGATGAGGACGATGGTTTATCTAGGTTTGAGGTGTTGCCGAGGCTGAGTCAGCCTACACCCTGCATCAAAACCACTTCCATAAAGAAAAAGAGACAGGTCATTGTCATAGGAGATGGTCATAGAAAGGGATGTGAGATGCTACTATATTTGTGCACCTATGGTTTTTGATCTTATATATATATATGGGTTGTGGTCCAGTTCTTGTGCGTTTTTCTGTATGCTGCCCACCTGTAAAGGCATTTAAAGATCGCTAACAACACTGGCTAATGCTTTTTGATGCATGATTAATATAAACGAGCAATTCTTAAGGACTGCAACTTTTTGAAAAGCAGTGATGGTGATAAGGGAAGCTCGGCTATGTTTTGGATTGCTGGGGTTGGTACAGCCCTTGTGCTGGGATTACAGTGGGAATGCAGGAAAGGGAACCAGACACTGAAAACTGCTTGTGTTCCAGTTCTCTAGATTTTGTGGATGCTAACCTATACTGCGCATGCTATTTTCTGGCCTAATATATGCAAATTAGGCTAGTCAGTCACCAGGCTGTCTGTGATCATCTTAAAAATACCTTGTTGGCTGAGACTAGATCTCTGAACTTCTTTAGAAGTAGTCCAGGTGAGCTGGGAAGAATCAACCAAAGGTAAAATTCAAAAAGTACAAAGGGTCAAAGCCGTATGCTATCATTAGGTATAAAGAAACCAGTGAGTGCTGATGTATAGGATTCAGGGCAGCCCAGAAAATGTTGAAATGTTGGTTGAGAAGAAACAGGTAAGTCCAGAGATTGTTGATCATGCAGATCTTGTTAGCATGGCAGCTGTTTAGCCTGGCCAGATGTTACTGAGGGCTTCACTGGGTGTCCACAACATACAATATGATTTCAAGAAACTTTATATCCGTTAACAGGACAGAAACAGAGCATTTTCAGACTTCAGCAGAAAGATTTCAGGAAAGGGAGATACAGGGATTTTTGGAAACATGTTAGAAGTGTGGGATGTCCTGATGTGTGCTGATGAAGTGAGTTTGGTCTTGCTGATAGATGATGTGAAGAGGACTTTAGCAGGAGCTTACGGTGTTTGCCTCGCTGTTACAGCTATGAAAGGCATCAGGGATCATTCGATGACTCCAGCATTTGAGGTGTCCCAGGAAATATCAATAAAGGAACTAAGAGACACAGCAGATGAGTCACAAAAAGCTCATTTCTGTAACGTAAACTGGAGGGTGCTAAATCCAGCAAGGGAGATAAGTTTTGTGTAACTCTGTCAACAAGTCAAGCCTCATCAGATCCCTTGCTGAAAAACTTAAGGAGGATTCACCGGGATTTGCAACGTGACAAAGTGTGATGCGAAGGTGCCTCTGCTTTGAGTATGAGAGGGACAATTGTGAAGAAAGAGGAGTTCTCAAATCGCATGATGTCCAAACAGGTGCATCATTAAGCAGATGATGGGGTACATATCAGACATACCAGCCCACTGTGAGACCCAGACATCCTCATGCTCTGTTGTATTGTTTTATCTGCAATGTGGCTTGCATGGTGCGTCAGGAAGCTAGCTGCAGACCCAGGCAGGAAGCCCTGGTGCTAATAAAAGACTTTTGCCTTTTGGATTGACGTGTGCGGAGCTCAGTTGGCCTGCGTGCATTTTTTGTAGTGCAGCATTGTTTGATGGGGGGTGGTCTTTCTGCATGCTTCTTTTTCAGGCAAGGACAAGTTGGGACCCTAAATCTTGTGCAATACGTGCAAGGCTCTGCAAATGGAACCGAACAATGACAAGGACAATGGTTCATCTAGGTTGGAGATGTCGCCGAGGTTGAGTCGGCCTATGCCCTGCATCAAAAACGCTTCCATAAAAGAAAAAAAGGCATGTCATTGTCATAGGAGACCCTCTCCTGAGGGGAACAGAAGGCCCGATATGCTGACCGGAACCACTTCTCAGGGAAGTCTGCTGCCTCCCTGGGGCCCAGGTTAAAGATGTGACGAGAAAACTTCCTACCCTGATACGGCCCTCGGGTTATTATCCATTATTGATTTTTCAGGTAGGCAGCAATGAAGTTGCAACAAGAAGTCCGAGAGCAATCAAGAGAGACTTCAGGGCCTTGGGATGACTGGTTAAGGGATCAGGAGCACAAGTAGCATTCTCCTCTGTCCTTCCAGTTGCAGGGAACGATGAGGGAAGAAACAGGAAGAGCCAGCGGATCAGTACCTGGCTCCGAGCCTGGTGTCACTGGCAGAATGTGGGGTTTTTTGATCATGGGTCAGTCTATATGACACCAGGCCTGCTGGCAACAGATGGGGTACACTTGTCTCAAAGAGGGAAAAGAATCTTTGCACAGGAGTTAGCAGGGCTCATTGAAAGAGCTTTAAACTAGATTTGAAGGGGGAAGGGGATAAACCCAGACTCACTAGAGATAAGCCTGGGGGCAGCACGCCAATGTTTGAGGGACAGTGTGCTAGCGAGGGCCTTTGGTCTGCCATCTCAGTGGAGGTAGGGGATGGAGATCCACGAGGCAGCAAAGACACAAGGGTTATTGATGTGTTAGAAACCATGGAAGCGCCTGCGAACAGTCAGGTAGGAATTAGGGCTTCTCCCCAAAAAAGGTGGCAGGATCAATAGCCCAACTGAAGTGCCTCTACACCAATGCACGCAGCATGGGCAACATGGAAGGAGGAGCTGGAAGCCATCGTGCAGCTGGAAAACTATGATATAGTTGCAATCACGGAAACGTGGTGGGATGACTCGCACAACTGGAGTGCTGCAATGGATGGCTATAAACTCATCAGAAGGGATAGGCAAGGAAGGAGAGGCAGTGGGGTAGCCCTGTATGTTAGGGACTGTTTTGACTGTCTAGAGTTTGAGAATGGTGATGAAAGGGTTGAGCGTTTATGGGTAAGAATCAGGGGGAAGGCCAATGTGGAAGGATTTCTAATACAACGAGGTCACCCTATGAACACTCCAAGCACTGAGGAGTTGGTAGCAGCTGTGTAGGCCTGCCTTGACATGAGTTTAAGAAAGGTTACTGTCGGACATGAGATAAGGAGGTGCTGACCAGAAAGAAGTGTAACAAAGGAATTGAAAACATCATACGTCAAGAAAGGTCGACCAATGACAAGAAAGAATTAAGCGCGTGGACAGCTCGTGAGGTTAACATGCAGCCAATTAGTAGGAGTTAGAGCGCGTGAACAGAAATCATAATACTATAAATGTAACACTTAGGTTGAATAAAGTGGCATTAACCTGATCACATTGGTCTGCATGTTATTGCTCGAGCCTTCCGCGTCAACAAGTGGCGCCCGAACAGGGACCCTCAGATCGGTTTTTTGGGACTGCATCTACCCAGAAATCCAGCCGGCAATCGGAGGGGGCGGAAGAAGCGGTCGAAAGGTGAGTGCTGCCCCGGCACTCGGGAAGACGCTAGCGCATCAAAAAAGGGAAATCCTGCTCTGATCAGGCAGGCGGCCGGGAGGAGATGGGGTCTGCAACCTCAAAAGAAGAAGAGGCTGTAGTTAAGCTCCTCCAACATATGCTCTCTATGAGAGGACTGAAATATGATTCTGCCTCTTTGAAGTCACTTTTAGTATGGGCAAGGGACAAGGGGCTTTTTCCCACGGTGGCGGCTGCCTTTGCCCAGGATACTTGGGCTAAAATAGGGGCAGTGTTGTGGGATGAAGTAAGCCGGGCTGCCCGAGAGAGGCAGGAGCAGATCCGCGACCCCACAGGAAGTGGGAGCCACCTAGAGTGGGACCGGTAGTATGGGTTTGGCTATATCAGCCGTGGAAAAGGCAGCGGTATAGTTTGCTGCAGTTGGCAAAATATGCCGGTGAAAACCTTAGTGAGAGTGCTTTACTGGAACAACTATCTTGATGCCGACAATGAGGATTGCTCAGAGATCCGACTCAGTTTTTTGACCTTTCAACATGGACTCGAATTGGAGTGGAAATGTGGGAAGCAGTGCAGTCAGAGAATAAGGAAGCCTGGAACCTGGCAGGCACTTATCGACAGGTGAAGGGACTGATTGCAGGCATGCATGGATCAGCTGTTATTGCTGCTGCAGCCCAGAGGGTGTTAGATGCAGCTGGGGAAGAGGGAAACAGTTCGTACTCCAATGCATTTCCTGTAATAAAGCAGTCAGAAAAGGAGTTCTGGGGGGCGTCTGACGGATGGACATTTTCGCTTCCACAACTGACTGCTCCACCGTACTCTGGTCTACCGGAGTCATCCATGCAGGTTCCCCCCGACTCTCCTCAGCCTATGGAAACATCATCATCCTCCGAGGACGTTTGTCTGAAAACCATCTATCCACCTAAAGATACTGCGGAGCTCCGTGACGCTCTCTGCGAACAACAGAACACTATGCAGCAACTGCTCGCGGAAATGCAGAGAATTGATAAGGGTTTGAAAGCGGGCGCGATACGGGCTGCTTATAAAAAGGCTCATGAGGTTATCAAGGAGGGTTTGCAGGCAGTTGAGGAGAGGGTGTGTGGGAGTCCGGGAACGGGTGATCCGTCTGGGGCAGCAGCGGACGAGTCTGGGGATACGCAACAGTGTAATAATGTATCAGAAAAGGGAGATAGTGTTAAAGAACAGAAAGTGAGGAGATGGATTTGTACTATGCTAGAAGAAGCGGAGATGGGTTCATAGGATGCAAATGAGTATTTGACTCGGAAATTTTTTGCTTGTATGGATACGTGATTATTGCTTATGGTTCCCTGAAGGGTGGTCCTACGATTTGGCTCAGCAGCTAAAAGTGGGGGAGGAATTGCAAACACAGGAGACGCTGCGCTTGTCCTTGCCAGAGGAATAATAGTTACTTGGCGAACTGTATACACTGCCATACGAGCAATGCATCCCGCAGAGCAAGCCCTGCAAGGGGTTGCTGGAGGGGCACCACAAGCTCCCCCAGAGGAACCTCAGTCTTTTGAAATGACACCCCCAGTTGCAGACCCTCAGCCTGAATATGCTCAAATTCCCAATTCTGAAAAACATTATCAAAAACAGAATTCAGGAGGCGAAGAGCCAGAAGATCCCTTTGATCCTGGCCCAATAAATCCAGAGACTGAACCTGATTTATGTCCACCTTTAACCCCGATTAAAGCTATGGCTGCCTCTGCTACAACTGCGGAGGAGATTTTACAGCAACAGAGACGAAAGTCGTTATCGCGTTCCTCCATTCTTAAGCCTCCTCCATTTGCGCCAGGTATCGCGTCTGGTCCTCCTTCTCAACCGCTTATGCGTGCGCAGCCGGAATCGG
This sequence comes from Fratercula arctica, assembly GCA_947846985.1. Classification (NCBI taxonomy): domain Eukaryota; kingdom Metazoa; phylum Chordata; class Aves; order Charadriiformes; family Alcidae; genus Fratercula; species Fratercula arctica. Next base: position 7,440,628 of record CANTUZ010000025.1, read on the forward strand.
GGTATTGCAGTGTATTGTCAGAATGTCGGGGGAGAAGGATGGAGCCGGAGACGCTTCGCTCCCGCCGCCGTCCGCCTCACCCCCTCCCCTTCCCAGTCCTCTCCCTGAGATAGAAGTGGTGTTTTTGTATGTCTGCTGTGTAAGTGTGTGTGGGCACCAGCTTATACCTGCTGATCAGCATCTGTGCTACTGTTTGTTTGTTGCTGTGTGCAGTGTCGTTTGGTGACTCTGCTTGAGCAGGTGTTCTGCCCGGTGTGGTACTGTTCTCATACATGACTAGGGCTGACACACTGTCAAGCGAAGAAGTTTGTATATACACAATGTTTAGACGTAAGGCGAGCGCACCCCAGGTAGATAGACCATGATGGGCCGTAGAACCGATGGAAGTCCTGAAATATTGGGGGAGTTTTCGCCAGCCGACATGCTTACGCTCTCGGGAACGGCTTACCCATGCAGGGCGTATGGCTGGTTGTTTGTTGTTTGCCTATAAGATCATGGTTGATTGGGAAAAGGAGTTAAGCCAAAATCTATAGGATGCTCTGTAGGAAAATGAGAAACTTAAGGGTGAGCTCTTGTTGCAAGGCAGACTTTTATGTCAGCCGTAAGTGATGGAAAAAAAAAAAAAAAAAGAACAATAAAGAACAATTAGAAGGGAAATGTGCCGCATTAGCACAAAAGTATGCCATACGCACTACGAGAAAGCGGCAGAAAAAGAGAAATAGGACACCTGATTCAAGCAGTACTATAGAGATATGTTTTGGGCTTTTTTTTCCTATATGTATATATGTTATTGCACGCCTTTGTAAATTACTCTGTGTTATATTCTGTGAGACTAAATGAACCCCAGCAGAAGCGGTCTCTTGAGCGAGGGGGTGGAATATGGGAAAGCAACGGAAGATCAGCAAGGAGGATTGTAAATACGCTCAAGGGACTCGCACCTGGGTGCTGTAAAACACATATCACACTAATTGTTATTCAGTCTCGGGTGCTTGCAAGAAAAACACTTAGATGACATAAGTCTGTAATGGACTCAGGGACACCTTATCTAGCTGCTTGAGAATCTTGGCCTGTTGTGGAAGAAGATCAAAGCACAGTACCAGCAAGAACAGGGAGTCCGCATGCGCTCTTGCTAACAAGGACTCTTTCGATGCCAAGGATTCTTGATAACAAGGACTCTCTCGCTGCCAGGGATAAATTTAGTAATGCTACTAGTACAGCTGTTTCTGAGTTATTGCTAGATGTAGATAGTATTCAACATGCAATGCTGCAAAACAGAGCTGCTATTGATTTTTTGCTTTTAGCTCACGGACACATTTGTCAAGATTTTAAAGGACTGTGTTGTATGAATCTAAGTGACCGCTCCATGCCCAGTTGCAAGAACTGCACCGACCGAGACAGCAACTTGTGGAGACCACTGGGTGAAATCTCTTTGCTGGATGGACTTGGGGGTGGGGTTGATTGAAGGAAATTATACTCATTGCCTGTGTGGAAGGAATCTGTCTGTTATGTTTAGTATGCTATTTGCTATGTTTAATAAGCATTATACGATCAGTTGCAGATGTTGCTTTGCATCATACCCTTGTACGAGTTATAAACTATCATTGTGTCCCAACTATGGGCCACGGGGTGGCATGTGTAAAGGATAATAGAGGATGGTTCAAGTGAGACACGACAGAGAATTACTAGTTGAACCAAACCCAGTATACATGTAGGGAAAAAGGGACTCAGTACTGTTGCTGAAAAACTATATCTGTATCCATGAGAACCTAACTTTCAAAGAAGAAGATAACAAGAAGGGAGTACAAGGGAGTCAGGTATCAGACATCCGCAGTTAGCAAAGCTAGATCATGAGTCTGGTGAGGCTCGCTGCATGTGCTGGCCACGCATGCAGTGACCCTAGCCTGTACTTTTCCACTCAGTCCGGGGCAGGATATAAGGGGGCTGTCTCGGGTCGGAGAGAGGGGGTTAGACATGAGCGCACTTTGAAGATACAGGGGACGCCCTGAAGTGCTGTGTCTGCCCGCCCCCCCCTCCCTGGTAGGTTCCACGTTCATTAACCCCAACAGCTCAGAAGGCATTACAGCACATTGTATATTTGTTTATGATACATCAAAAATTTCAACCTTACGCCCTGATAGGACAGTGGGATGATACACTCGCAAAGAGCCTGACTGCATTAGAGTGGGTATTTTTGCCACATATCTTTTCAAAACCAGTAACTATGATGATTGAAATGTTAGCACGATTGATTTTGCAGGGTCATTTGCGCTGTCAGCAGCTGGCTCCTCTGCCATCATTTGCGGGGATTACCCTGCGAGGGCTTACACCTGATGAACTTTGGCAATCCGATGTTATGCACATTATAGAATTTGGACGTTTGCGCTATGTACATGTTTCAGTTGATCTGTTTTCTCACCTTGTTGTAGCTAGTGCTCATATAGGAGAGAAGGCTCGTGATGTTATTCGACATTAGTTGCAATGCATTGCAGTCATGGGAGTACCGAAAACTGTAAAAACTGATAACAGACCAGCTTATGTGTTCGCTAAAATACAGGCCTCTTTACAGACAAGGGGTATCAACATGTCACCGGTATTCCTCATTCCCCGACTGGGCAAGCAATTCTGAAACGTATTCATCATACCTTAAAAACCATGCTTGATAAACAAAAAAGGGGGAATCCTGTCAGTATGACACCTCAAGAGCAATTGTATAAAGCAACTTATGTTTTAAATTTTCTAAACATGTCGTCTTTGTCATCCAATGCTTGTCATGTGCTGTATTTTAGGCTGCTTACAGAAAATAGTGCAAAAAATGATTAATCAAGCTTTTTGTTGCATAAAAAATAAAAAAGGGGGAATTGTGGAGATAGAGAGTAGCTGGCATTGGCTTACAGGACTGCTCAAAGGATGGGGAATCACAGGCTGGGTTGCATCCCTTTTAAAGGTAGGTGTAATGATTTTGATCGTGGTATTTGTTGTGTTGTTAATTGTTCCTTGTCTGTTCTATTGTTTGCAAAGAGGCTTGGAGCGCATGGTAAGAAAAATATGGTTTAATCAAGTAATGCTTGCAACTGAAGAGTCTTGGAGTGTTCAAAAACAAAAAGGGGGATTTGTGGAAGGATTTCTAATACAACGAGGTCACCCTATGAACACTCCAAGCACTGAGGAGTTGGTAGCAGCTGTGTAGGCCTGCCTTGACATGAGTTTAAGAAAGGTTACTGTCGGACATGAGATAAGGAGGTGCTGACCAGAAAGAAGTGTAACAAAGGAATTGAAAACATCATACGTCAAGAAAGGTCGACCAATGACAAGAAAGAATTAAGCGCGTGGACAGCTCGTGAGGTTAACATGCAGCCAATTAGTAGGAGTTAGAGCGCGTGAACAGAAATCATAATACTATAAATGTAACACTTAGGTTGAATAAAGTGGCATTAACCTGATCACATTGGTCTGCATGTTATTGCTCGAGCCTTCCGCGTCAACAGGCCAAGAAGGCAGATATCATGGTGGGAGTCTGTTACAGACCACCCAACCAGGATGAAGAGGCAGATGAAATATTCTATAAGCAGCTGGGAGAAGTCTCACGATCGCTCGCCCTTGTTCTCGTGGGGGACACTAACTTACCAGATCTCTGCTGGAAATACAATACAGCAGAGAGGAAACAGGTTCATGGAGTGTGTGGAAGACAACTTCCTGACACATCTGGTGAGTGAGCCAACTAGGGAAAGCACCCCGCTGGACCTGTTGTTTGTGAATGGAGAAGGACTTGTGGGTGATGTGATGGTTGGAGGCCGTCTTGGGCATAGCTATCACGAAATGATAGAGTTTTCGATTCTCGGAGAAGTAAGGAGGGGGCTTAGCAGAACTGCCACCTTGGACTTCCGGAGGGTGGACTTTGGCCTATTTAGGAGACTGGTTGACAAAGTCCCTTGGGAGGCAGTCCTGAAGGGCAAATAAGTCCAGGAAAGCTGGACATTCTTCAAGAAGGAAATCTTAAAGGTGCAGGAGCAGGCCATCCCCGTGTGCCGAAAGACGAGCCAGCAGGTAGAAGAAGACCGGCCTGGCTGAACAGAGAGCTTTGGCTGGAACTCAAGAAAAAAAAGAGAGTTTATGACCTTTGGAAGAAGGGACAGGCAACTCGGGAGGACTACAAGAATGCAGTGAGGCTATGCAGGGAAGGGCCAAAGCCCAACTAGAGCTTAATCTGGCTACTGCTGTAAAAGACAATTAAAAATGTTTCTTTAAATACATTAGCAACAAAAGGAGGGCTAAGGACAATCTCCATCTTTTATTGGATGCGGGAGGAAACATGGTGAGAAAGGATGAGGAAAAGAATGAGGTACTTAACGCCTTCTTTGCCTTGGTCTTTAATAGTAAGATCAATTGTTCTCAGGGTACCCAGTACCCTGAGATGGAAGACAGGGATGGGGAGCAGAATGAAGCCCCCATAATCCAAGGTGAAATGGTTAGCAACTTGCTACATCACTTAGACATACACAAGTTTATGGGGATGGATGGCATCCACCCAAGGGTACTGAGGGAGCTGGTGGAAGTGCTTACCAAGCCACTTTCCATCATTTATCAGCAATCCTGGCTAACCGGGGAGGTCCCAGTTGACTGGAGGTTAGCAAATGTGATGCCCGTCCACAAGAAGGGCTGAAGGAGGATCTGGGGAACTACAGGCCTGTCAGTCTGACCTCAGTGCCTGGGAAGGTTATGGAGCAGATCATTTTGAGTGCCATCATATGGCACATACAGGACAACCAGGTCCAGGTGATCAGGTCCAGTCACCATGTGTTTATGAAAGGCAGGTCCTGCTTGACTAACCTGATCTCCTTCTATGATGAGTTAATCCGCTTAGTGGATGAGGGAAAGGCTGTGGATGTTGTTTACCTGGACTTTAGTAAAGCCTTTTATACCATTTCCCACAGCATTCTCCTGGAGAAACTGGCTGCTCATAGCTTGGACGAGTGTACTCTTCACTGGGTAAAAAACTGGCTGGATGGCCAGGCCCAAAGAGTGGTGGTGAACGGAGTTAAATCCAGTTGGTGGCCATTCACAAGTGGTGTTCCCCAGGGCTCAGTTCTGTTTAATATCTTTATCAATGATCTGGTTGAGGGGATTGAGTGCACCCTCAGTAAGTTTGCAGATGACACCAAGTTAGGTGGGAGTGTTGACCTGCTTGAGGGTAGAAAGGCTCTACAGAGGAAACTGGACAGGCTGGATCAATGGGCTGAGGCCAATGGTATGAGATTCAACAAGGCCAAGTGCCAGGTCCTGCACTTGGGTCGCAACAACCCCATGCAATGCTAGAGGCTTGGGGAAGAGTGGCTAGAAAGCTGCCCGGGGGGAAAAAGGACCTGGGGATGTTGGTTGACAGCTGGCTGAATATGAGCTGGCAGTGTGCCCAAGCGGCCAAGAAGGCCAACAGCATCCTGGCTTGTATCAGGAATAGTGTGGTGAGCGGGACTAGGGAAGTGATTGTTCCCATGTACTCGGCACTGGTGAGGCCACGCCTCGAATACTGTGTTCAGTTTTGGGCCCCTCACTACAAGAAAGACATTGAGGTACTGGATGGCATCCAAAGAAGAATGAAGGTAAAGGATCTAGAGAACAAGTCTTATGAGGAGGAGCTGAGGGAACTGGGGTTGACCCAGCTGAGGGGGGACCTTATCGCTCTCTGCAACTACCTGAAAGGAGGTTGTAGCGAGGTGGGTGTCAGTCTCTTCTCCCAAGTAACAAGCGATAGGACGAGAGGAAATGGCCTCAAGTTGTGCCAGGGGAGGTTTAGATTGGATATTAGGAAAAATTTCTTCACTGAAAGGGTTGTCAAGCATTGGAACAGGCTTCCCAGGGAAGTAGTTGAGTCACCATCCCTGGAGGTATTTAAAAGATGTGCAGATGAGGCACCTAGGGATGTGGTTTAGTGGTGGAGCTGGCAGTATTAGGTTAACAGTTGGACTCGATGATCTTAAGGGTCTTTTCCAACCTAAATGATTCTATGATTCTATTCTACCCAGAAATATTCATCGCTGTTCTGGAACAGAGTTTTACTCTCAATATTAGAAGGCAGATAAGTTTGTGTAGATATTAATTTTACTGTCCTTGTTTCTTAATCCAGTCAGTAGTTTGTTCACAAGGATTATTTGGAACCCTAATTTCTCTTCGCATAAAACCCTCTCTTTTTTTATCACCTGTGTAATCTATGTATCTTACATTTTATAGCTGGCAAAATGGTCTGTGACAGAAGTGTTTCAGTCTTTTTTCTCAGCCAGCCTACATGGTTTGCTGTAGAACTACCTGAAAGCTGTACACTGTGGCTTTTACGTGACCAAATGAATACTGCTCACAGGAGCAATATGTAGGCATCCTCATCAGATGGCCTAGAAGCATACATTGAACACAATGCCATATTGTTAGCTGAGCACTCACCACATGACCAGCATTCCGATAGTCCCTCTCACAAGGAAGCAAAAAGAGGCTTTGTAAGAGCTAGCAGCAGGAAGCACTCCCAGCTCACCTTTGAGGGGTACTCACAAAAAAGAACGTCTGTAAGCATGCTGCAAGCCATTGCTCTAAATAGCTCTTGTGGGCTGTTGGTTGATCACTCCCAATCTAGGGGTGCTAAAGAAACAGAACCGGAGGCAGGGAAACTAAAGGTAGTGTCTGAGTTTTTACTGCTTTTTTTCCATGATGCTGCAAAAGTAATCAAATTGTTCAGTACCTCCATTACCTAATTTCTACTGGAACAGGCTGTCCAGGGAAGTGATTGAGTCACCATCCCTGGAGATATTTAAAGACATGTAGATGTGACACTTAGGGATGTGGTTTAGTGGGACTTGGCAGTGTTAGGTTAGTGGTTGTACTTGATGATCTTAAGGGTCTTTTCCAACCCAAATGATTCTATGATTCTAAGAGTTATCTGCGGACCTTTTCCAATTTTGCATGTGCTGGAAGTTTTTGTCTCACAGGAAATTCCTGTAATCTCTAATTTCTAGGTTCCCAATTTTTTTATTAATTAATAACATTTGATACCAATGCCCACTGTACCCCCCATCACACTGAAAAGGGGCAAAGTTGACTCCAGTCAGCTACTGTCTTGCAACAGTGTGTCTTATGCGTACAGGAAATGCCAAATATCAAGCAGGGAATTCGGAGACTGTTCTGGCTGTATGAATTTGCTGTGTTTGGCCCATCAAACTAAGGCAGGACTGCATGATCCTGTGGATCTGCAGTACCCAGACCCCTCTTTGGAGGTTATGAGATTCAGCTATGTCTGCCCCTGCCACACTGGAGAACGGAGCACACAGAGATGTGTGGTTTATAAATCCATATGAACTGGAAAGCTGATGATGAAAAGGAGGCTGGTGTGCACAATAATTTGGTCAGAATGTGGATGGAGAGGAGGAGAATGCTACACATGCCTTAAGAGTACCGCTGCTGTGCTTTCCTCAAGGGAAAATACTGTGGTATTTGTTTGTGGTACATGCAAATAGTACAATGTATAGTTCCTCAAATTTCTTTGTAAGCTTTTGTGGGAAAGTAACAGAAGATCGGCGAGGAGGACTGTAAACACACTCAAGTGACTTGCATGTGGAGTGCTGGAAAACACATATGTCACACTAATTGTTGTTTAGTCTTATGTGCTCAACAAATAGAACATCTGCACTTAGATAACATAGGCCTGTGATGGACTCAGGGGCACCTTATCGAACATGCCTGAGATTCCTGCCCTGCTGCTGAAGAAGATCATGGAATCACAGAATGGTAGGGATTGGAAGGGACCTCTGGAGATCATCTAGTCCAACCCCCCTGCCAAAGCAGGGTCACCTAGAGCAGGTTGCACAGGAACGCGTCCAGGTGGGTTTTGAATGTCTCCAGAGACGGAGACTCCACCACCTCTCTGGGCAGCCTGTTCCAGTGCTCTGCCACCCTCAAAGCAAAGAAGTTCCTCCTCATGTTTAGGTGGAACTTCCTATGCTCAAGTTTGTGCCCGTTACCTCTTGTCCTGTTGCTGGGCACCACTGAAAAGAGCCTGGCCCCATCCTCCTGACGCCCACCCTTGAAGTATTTATAAGTGTTGATAAGGTCCCCCCTCAGTCTTCTCTTCTCCAGGCTAAACAGACCCAAGTCCCTCAGCCTTTCTTCATGAGAGAGGTGTTCCAGTCCCTTAATCATCTTGGTAGCCCTTTGCTGTACCCTCTCCAGCAGTTCCCTGTCCTTCTTGAACCGGGGAGCCCAGAACTGGACACAGTACTCCAGGTGTGGCCTCACCAGGGCAGAGTAGAGGGGGAGGATGACCTCCCTCGACCTGCTGGCCACGCTCTTCTTGATGCACCCCAGGGTGCCATTGGCTGCCTTGGCCACAAGGGCACATTGCTGGCTCATGGTCATCCTGTTGTCCACCAGGACTCCCAGGTCCCTTCCTGCAGAGCTGCTCTCCAGCAGGTCAGCCCCCAACCTGTACCGGTGCATGGGGTTATCCCTCCCCAGGTGCATCACCCTACACTTGCCCTTGTTGAATTTCATAAGGTTCCTCTCTGCCCAACTCTCCAGCCTGTCCAGGTCTCTCTGTATGGCAGCACAGCCTTCTGGTGTGTCAGCCACCCCTCCCAGTTTTGTGTCATCAGCAAACTTGCTGAGGGTGCACTCTGTCCCCTCATCCAGGTCATTGATGAATATATTGAAGAGGACTGGGCCCAGTACTGACCCCTGGGGAACACCACTTGTCACTGACCTCCAGCTAGACTCTGTGCCCCTAATCACGACCCTCTGAGCTCTGTCTTTCAGCCAGTTTTCAATCCACCCCACTGTCCATTCATCTAACCCACACTTCCTAAGCTTCCCTATGAGGATGCTGTGGGAGACCGTGTCGAAAGCCTTGCTGAAGTCAAGGTAGACCACATCCACTGCCCTCCCCTCATCTATCCATCCAGTCATGCCATCATAGAAGGCTATCAGAATAGTCAGACATGATTTCCCCTTGGTGAATCTGTGTTGACTACTTCCGATAGCTTTCTTTTCCTCCACATGCCTTGAGATGATGCCCAGAACAAGCTGTTCCATCATCTTTCCAGGGATGGAGGTGAGGCTGACTGGCCCGTAGTTCCCCGGGTCCTCCTTCTTGCCCTTTTTGAAGGCTGGAGTGATGTTGGCTTTCCTCCAGTCCTCAGGCACTTCGCCTGTTCTCCAGGACCTTTCAAAGATGATGGAGAGCAGCCCAGCAATGACTTCCGCCAGCTCCCTCAGCACTCTTGGGTGCATCCCATCGGGACCCATGGACTTGTGGATATCCAGTTGACTTAATCGGTCTCTCACTTGATCCTCCTCAACCAAGGGGAAGTCTTCCGTTGTCCAGACTTTCCCTGTTACTTTCCCCAAAGCCTGGGACTCCTGAGGGCTGGGCCGAGCAGTAAAGACCAAAGCAAAGAAGGCGTTCAGTAACTCCGCCTTCTCTGCATCCTCCGTCACCATGGCTCCTGTCTCATTCAACAGCGGGCCCACAACTTCTCTAGTTTTCCTTTTGCCTCCAATATACTTGAAGAAGCCCTTCCTGTTGAGCTTGACATCTCTTGCCAGGTTTAATTCCAAGGAGGCCTTGGCTTTCCTCGTTTCATCCCTGCATGCTCTGGCAGCATTCTTGTAATCTTCCCAAGTGGTCAGTCCCTTATTCCACGTGCTGTAAACTTCCTTCTTCCACTTGAGCTTTTTCAGAAGCTCCCTGCTCAACCATGCAGGTCTCCTGTGTCCCTTGCCCGATTTCTTGCTCTTAGGGATGCACCGATCCTGAGCTTGGAGAAAGTGGTGTTTGAATACCAAGCAGCTCTCTTGAGTCCCCCTCCCTTCCAGAGCCTTAGACCACGGGATCTCTCCAAGCAGTTTCTTGAAGAGGTCAAAGTTAGCCATCCTGAAGTCCAAGGTTGTAATTTTACTTCTTGTTGTTTTGTGAATACTGCCCATGATCCTGAACTCTATCTTCTTGTGATCACTACAGCCAAGGCTGCCCCCAACCTTCATGTCTTCCACCAGTCCCTCTGTGTTTGTCAGTACTAGGTCCAGTGAAAAACTATGCCTGCCTGAATCCTTGAAATACAGGTGAGAACAGCAAGTCTGAGTTCTCGCTTTCTCACTCTCTTGCTAACAAGGACTCTCTCGCTAATAAGGACTCTCGCTTGCTGTGTGGTGCCTGCGTCCCCTGCTTGCGTGCCTCTGCCCGGGTGTTGCTTCGGAGATTCCCCAATCTGCGAGGTATCATCCGTGGTTTTGTGGTTGTTCCTGTGTCCTGCCTGCGTTGGCTCACTGTAACCGGTTCTTTTTTAAAGATTCCAACATACAAACCGGAGCCCACACAAAGGAAAAAAAAAAAAAGGGTTAACTCTGCTTTATTGAGAAGCCTTGCTACAGAGAAAAAAAGCAGTGAATTCAGCTTTATTGCAAAGCCTTGCTAAGCAGTTCCCAAATGTCCCAAAAGTTACTTCAGAGAGTCTTACCACCCCATAGATCGTAGTAGCACCGCTGAGCAGCAGGATAACGAGGAGCTGCATCGGTACGGCAGAGGGAAGGCAGGCACAGCGCTTGTTCAGGGTGTCCCCTGTATCTTCAAAGTGCGCTCATGTCTCTCTCTCCCTCTCCGGCCTGAGACAGCCCCCTTATATCCTGTACCGGATTGAGTGGAAAAGTACAGGCTAGAGTCGCTGCACGCGTGGCCAGTGCATGCAGCGAGCCTTACCAGACTCATGATCCAGCTTTGCTAACAGCGGCTGTCTGATATGTGACTACATTGTTGCACTCCCTTCTTGTTATCTTCTTCTTCGAAGGTCAGGTTCTCATGGATACGCACATAGTTTTTGCAGCAACAGTACTGAGGTCCTTTTTCTCGGCACGTATACTGGGTTTGGTTCAACTAGTAATTTTCCGTCGTGTCTCACTCGGACCATCCTCTATTATCCCTAACACACTCACACACCATTACACGCATGAAGCTTAGGTATAATAGCACAAAAATATATTTCTTACCATATAAGAGACATTGTATATCATATGAGGTATTTATGTATAGGTGAACTCGCAATGCAGATCATCATGTCCAAACAGAGTTTCAAAAAGTATCACCAGGACTGTGGGGGTGATACCAGTAGCCCATATTTCTGGCCTTGGCTCAGTGGCAGAGCTATTTTATCTGTGGAGTGAGCAAGGCCTCCGAGACTTGAAGTCGACAGATGTGCGAGGCTGGATTTGAGCCCTCACACCGATATTGTGGCTGACTTGAGCTCGGACTGAGTGTGTGGTGCTGGGGATTTTGGCTCCCACGAGTGGAGATGGGGCTGTTGGCTTTTGCTCTCATTTGCTCCATCTGGAGGTGGCTCTGTGGGAGCCATGACTGTTCCAGCTGAGCTTTCTGGCTTGGGCCCCTGCGTCACCTTGCTTCTGCCGGTGTGTCTCAGGGTGAACGCAGCTTTGAATGTCCGACGTGCTCCTTGTTTCCTAGCTTGCAAAAATACTGTGTGAGTCTTGAACTCAGTAAGGCTTTTGCCAGAGACTCGTCACATCTGGGTGCTTTCCTCCCTCTCCCCAAGTCCTCTTCACCCTGCTGTAGAAGGAAATTAGGTTACTTTGATGTGATCTGTTCTTTTTATGGTGTTTTTTTCCCCATCTTCTTGGTGCTTAGAAATGCTATGTGAGTAAATAAAAATATATGCTTATTATACAGATAATGGCTTCTGCAGCTTATCACACAAAGCTTCTACACTCACTATTTTTCAGCTAACGTTTTACACTTTTCTTTCTTAATCTTTGCAGGCAATAATGTTTTCCCTGCTAATTCTGTACATCCGATTTCATATGTGCTTGAAACACCGATAAAGCTGAACACTGCAGCCACTGGCAGGATGGAGCAGACACCTGGACTTTGTTTAACTACTGAGACGGCAACAATTGTGTCGTTTTTCTAGGACAGAGCGTCCTAAAGAACTCTGCAAGGGGAAGAGACCAAAGCAAAGTCCAGGAGGTGGGTCTGCAGCTCTCCTTGAAATGATGTTGCTGATTTGAGAAGCTGTAACTTTGGCCATGAAGACTTTGACTCAGGAGGAATTGACTTGAAGGGGGTGATTTACAGTGGGGGCTCATGGACAATAGTCTGCAAGCAGCTTGGTGGAGAGGGGAAGGAATATTTCCAGCTGTTAATTGGAGCTTTTCTGTGGCACGATGCAATTTCTCCTGCCTCCCCGTCTAACAGGAAACTTCCACCCTCTTTTAGAGTGATACTGCTTGCCAATGTACACAGGTTCTAGCCCTTTGGGCCTGACATTTATGTTATGTGATAGTTTGGGGGTAAATGTTAACCCTCACTCCACCGTAATAGTATTATTATTTTAAACTGTCAATGAGTCAAAGAGAAGCTGTTAGACTCTAGATTGCCCCAAATTAGAAGTGAGTAGACTCTATTAACCTGGGTTATTTGATTTTTTTTAATTATTTTTTTAAATTTATTTATTTTTATCTTGACTCCTACCTTTACGGTGCATTAAGTCCTTGGCAAACATGGATACTCCCATCTCTTAGAGAATTTAAATACTGAACGTATAAGCAATCAGACTTGAGAATTTCCATGGCTTTCTAAACATGTCCTTGCTTTAACAGGGCTGCAAATCCTCTGGCTGGCAGGACAGATTAGTTTGGGACATACCAAGGGATTTGCTGATAGATTTTTCTTTTCAGGCATCCACCAGAGCTTCCAGCAAAAGTTATTGTAAACAGTTGTATTGGGTCTGGCTGGGATGGAGTTAACTTTCCCCATAGTAGCCCTCATAGTGCTGTGCTTTGTAGCTAGAAAGGTGTTGATAACACACCAGTGCTTTGGCTACTGCTGACCAGTGCTCGCACAGTATCAAGGCTGTCTCTCCAATCCCTCCCACAAAGGCCAGTAGGCTTGGGGTAGGCAAGATTTTCGGAGGGGACATAGCCAGAACAGCTGACCAAAACTGACCAAAGAGATATTCATAGAATCATAGAATGGTGTTGTGGTTTGGGCCAGACTGGCCACTGAGATGAACGCAGAGTCCTCCTCGGACATCGGCCATTGAAGAAAGAGGGCTGACCCTTTGATCCCTTGGCTTTTATACTGATCATGATGCAGATGGGAAGGAATAACCTGTTGGTCAGTTTTGGGTCACCTGTCCTGTCCGTTCCTCCCCGCAGGTGTGACCCCTCTACCGTTTTCCGCTTCCGACCCTCCAATGGGGCAAATAACAAAGTTAGCTGACCTTGGTTGTTATAGCAATAAGTATAAGCAAGAGCATCTCTGCATACCATTCTTTGGCGCTAACTGTAAACATAGGTCTTATCACTCTGAGAACGAAGAGTTTCTGCACAATATGCTGTTAATTTCAGAGAGCTTCAAAGAGATAAAAGAAGCTTAGCTGCAAAATAAAATTACTGAGCATAAAATTGGTTCTGTTTTACCTCAAACCAGGAAAAATGGTTTAGGTTGGAAGGGACCTTAAAGACCATCTAGTTCCAACCCCCCTGCCATGGGCAGAGACACCTTCCACTAGACCAGGTTGCACAAAGCCCCATCCAGCCTGGCCTTGAACACTTCCAGGGAAGGGGCATCAACAACTTCTCTGGGCAACCTGTTCCGCTGACTCACCACCCTCATAGCGAAAAATTTCTTCCCAATATATAATCTAAATCTACCCTCTTCCAGTTTGAAGCCATTACCTCTCATCCTATCACTACATGCCCTTGTAAAAAGTCCCTCTCCAGTTTTCTTGTAGGCCCCCTTCAGATACTGGAAAGCTGCTATAAGGTCTCCCCGGAGCCTTCTCTTCTCCAGGCTGAACAACCCCAACTCTCTCAGCCTGTCCTCATAGCAGAGGTGCTCCAGCTCTCTGATTATCTTCGTGGCCTTCCTCTGGACCCACTCCAACAGGTCCATGTCCTTCCTGTGCTGAGGACTCCAGAGCTGGACGCAATACTCCCGGTGGGGTCTCACCAGAGCAGAGTAGAGGGGCAGAATCACCTCCCTCGACCTGCTGGCTACGCTTCTTTTGATGCAGCCCAGGATGCGGTTGGCTTTCTGGGCTGCAAGCACACATTGCCGGCTCATGTTGAGCTTCTCATCCACCAGCACCCCCAAGTCCTTCTCCTCAGGGCTGCACTCAAGCCATTCTCCGCCCAACCTGTATTTGTGCCTGGGATTGCCATGACCCAGGGGCAGGACCTTGCACTTGGCCTGGTTGAACTTCATGAGGTTTGCACGGGCCCACCTCTCAAGCCTGTCCAGGTCCCTCTGGATAGCATCCCTTCCCTCCAGCGTGTTGACCGTGACACACAGCTTGGTGTCATCGGCAAACTTGCTGAGGGTGCACTCAATCCCACTCTCCATGTCGCTGACAAAGATGTTAAACAGCACTGGTCCCAGTACCGACCCCTGAGGAACGCCACTCGTCACTGGTTTCCACTTGGACATTGAGCTGTTGACTGCAACCCTTTGAACATGACCATCCAGCCAATTAAATCCATGCCTTTCCAATTTAGAGACCAGGATGTCATGCAGGACAGTGTCAAATGTTTTGCATAAGTCCGGGCAGATGACATCGGTTACTCTCCCCTTATCCACTGACACTGTAACCCCCTCATAGAAGGCCACCAAATTTGTCAGGCACGACTTGCCCTTGGTGAAGCCATGTTGGCTGTCACCAATCACCTCCTTATTTTCCACGTGCCTTAGCAGAGATTCCAGGAGGATCTGCTCCATGATCTTGCCGGGCACAGAGGTGAGACTGACCGGCCTGTAGTTCCCCGGGTCTTCCTTTTTTTCCCTTTTTTAAAATGGGGGTTCTGTTTCCCCTTTTCCAGTCAGCGGGAACTTCACCAGACTGCCACGACTTTTCAAATATAATGGAAAGCGGCTTAGCAACTTCATCTGCCAGCTCCCTCAGGACCCGTGGATGGATTTCATCAGGTCCCATGGACTTGTGTACCTTCAGGTTCCTCAGATGGTCTTGAACCTGATCTTCACCTACACTGGACGGTTCTTCATTCTCACGGCCCGTCTTTGCCTTCTGTGACTTGGGAGGTGTGGTTGGAGCCCTTGCTGGTGAAGACCGAGGTGAAAAAGTTGTTCAGCACCTCAGCCTTCTCCATATCCTGGGTGACCAGGTCTCCTGTTTCCTTCTGCAAAGGGCCCACATCTTCCCTAGTCTTGCCTTTACCCCTGACGTACTTAAAGAAGTTTTTCTTGTTGCCCCTGGCCAGATTTAATTCTATCTGGGCTTTAGCTTGCCTGTTCCGGTTCCTGGCCACCCGGACAGTTTCTCTGTATTCCTCCCAGGCTACCTGTCCTTGCTTCCATCCTCTGTAGGCCTCCTTTTTGCTTTTGAGCTTGTCCAGGAGCTCCTTGTTCATCCATGCAGGCCTCCTGGCTGTTTTTCCTGACTTCTTCTTTTGTTGGGTGCATTGCTCCTGAGCTTGGAGGAGGTGATCCTTGAATACTAACCAGCTTCCTTGGGCCTCTCTCCCCTCCAGTGCTTTATCCCATGTTACCCTGCCAAGCAGATCTTTCAAGAGGCCGATGTCTGCTCTCCTGAAGTCCAGGGTAGTGAGCTTGCTGCGCGCCCTCCTCGCTGCCCCAAGGATCTTGAATTCTACCATTTCATGGTCACTGCAGCCAAGGATCCCCTTGAGCTTGACATTCCCCGCTAGCTCCTCCTTGTTGGTCAGGACAAGGTCCAGCATGGCTCCTCTCCTCGTTGGCTCCTCTACCATTTGGAGAAGAAATGCGTCATCGACGTATTCCAGGAACTTCCTGGATTGCTTCTGCCCTGCTGTGTTGTCCCTCTCTCGTGGTTTAGCCTCAGATGGCAACAAAGAACCATGTGGCCACTCAAACTCCCCCCACGGGGGGAGAATATGAAGAAAAAGGCAAAACTCGTCGGTTGAGAGAAAGGCAGTTTAACAGAACAGCAAAGGGAATAAGAAAAACAACAACAATAACATGGATCGAGGTATGTACAAACACGATTATGGTAGCACCAGTACCACTGCTCACCGACCAGACCCAGGATGCCCTAGCCTGCTCCCAAGTGGCGACTTCCTGCCCCCTCCCCTGGCCAGCTCCTGGCTACAGACTGGGCATGGCTCACATGGGATGGAATACCTGTGTTCCTGCCAGAGCCTGGGGAAAATTAACCCTTTTCCCACCGGAACCAGGACATTATCCACCCCTTATTCCATACCATCTATGCCATGCCTAGATCTTACAGTTTTCAATTAATTGCCACCACTTTCCCCTTGTCTTTTTCATATATATATATGCACATATATATTTATACAGCTATAATGCCCTTAGTCTATGGGCCATCCCTCTAAAATGTCCGCTGAGTTCATTTAATCCATGACTTAGGGCTCCATCTGTTAGAACAGTCTCTCAGGGCAGGTGAGATGGTGTGTGGTGCTGGACTGGTGCATGCTGGATTTTCGAAGCTTACAGCTGATGTATCCGGTGTGTCTCATGCCCACTGTCCATGGGTTGAAGATGTCGATCTCAATGAAGTTGCTGGGTGCCACCTGCTGAGGTCAGTTCTGATCCCATCACCGCTGCACTTTACTTGTTTTTTCATCAAAGTCCATCTGTCATTAGTTTGGGTGATTCTTACTGTAGTGCAACTGGTAGCAAATATAGTAGTGAGGACATACAGTGGCAGGGTTATTTAGCAATTAGCATCATATAATTTGATTCATTGGCTATTCTCACCCAAAATCAAGTCCCCATGAGGTACACATCGGACTTCCCCATCCTGCCGCATCACCCACCAAGTGCACCCAGGTCCTTGAGCAAAAGCAATCCCACGGATGGGTTGGCCTTTGCCTGAGGCAGGACTAACCCAGACTGTCTTCCCTAACATATTCTTCATGGGCACTATGGGGACTTTATCCCCTTCTGTGGTACGTGGAAGTTTTGACTGGGCAGGGCCAGCCGGATTGGTAGATCCCCTGGTATTAACTAGCCAGGTAGCTTTTGCTAAATGTGCATCCCAATGTTTTAAGGTCCCACCACCCATTGCTCTCAGTGTAGTTTTTAACAGTCCATTGTACCGTTCTATCTTCCCAGAGGCTGGTGCGTGATAGGGGATGTGATATACCCACTCAATACCATGCTCTTTGGCCCAGGTGTCTATGAGGCTGTTTCGGAAATGAGTCCCATTGTCCGACTCACTTCTCTCTGGGGTACCATGTCGCCACAGGACTTGCTTTTCAAGGCCCAGGATAGTATTCCGGGCAGTGGCATGGGGCACAGGGTAATGTTTCCAGCCATCCAGTGGTTGCTTCCACCATTGTGAGCACATGGCGCTTGCCTTGATGGGTTCGTGGCAGTGTGATATAATCAATCTGCCAGGCCTCCCCATATTTATATTTCAGCCATCATCCTCCATACCAAAGAGGCTTTAACCACTTGGCTTGCTTGATTGCAGCGCATGTCTCACATTCATGGATGACCTGTGCAATAGTGTCCATGGTCAAGTCCACCCCTCAGTCACGAGCCCATCTATATGTCCCATCTCTTCCTTGGTGGCCTGAGGTGTCATGGGCCCACCTAGCTATGAATAGTTCACCCTTATGTTGCCAGTCCAGACCCACATGAGCCACTCCAATCTTAGCAGACTGATCCACCTGCTGGTTGTTCTGATGTTCCTTAGTGGCCAGACTCTTGGGTACATGGGCATCTACATGATGTGCTTTCACAACCAGATTCTCTATCCGGGCAGCAATATCTTGCCATAGTTCAGCAGCCCAGATGGGTTTGCCTCTGCACTGCCAGTTGCCCTGCTTCCACTGCTGTAACCACCCCCACAGAGCATTTGCCACCATCCATGAGTCAGTACAGAGATAAAGTACTGGCCATTTTTACCCACTTGGCAATGTCTAAGGCCAGCTGAATGGCTTTCACCTCTGCAAACTGGCTCGATTCACCTTGTCCTTCACTGGCTTCTGCAACTTGTCATGTAGGACTCCACACAGCAGCCGTCCACTTCCGATGCTTTCCCACAATCCGGCAGGGCCCATCAGTGAACAGGGCATATTTCTTCTCATTTTCTGGCAGCTTATTATATGGTGGGGCCTCTTCCGCACGCGTCACCTCCTCCTCTGGTGACATTCCAAAATCCTTGCCTTCTGGCCAGTCCATGATCACTTCCAGAATTCCTGGGCGACTGGGGTTTCCCATTCGAGTTCGCTGTGTGATCAGTGCAATCCACTTACTCCATGTAGCATCAGTTGCATGATGTGTGGTGGGGACCCTTTCTTTGAACATCCAACCCAGCACCGGCAGTCGAGGTGCTAAGCGGAGCTGTGCTTCTCTACCAACCACCTCCGAAGCAGCTCGAACCCCTTCACATGCTGCCAATATCTCTTTTTCTGTTGGAGTATAGCAGACCTCGGATCCTCTGTATCCCCGACTCCAAAACCCTAGGGGTCGACCTCGGGTCTCCCCTGCTGCTTTCTGCCAGAGGCTCCGGGTAGGGCCATTCTCCCCAGCTGCGGTGTAGAGCACATTTTTAACATCTTGTCCTGCCCGGACTGGCCCCACGGCCACTGCATGGACTGCTTCCTGTTTGATTTGTTCAAAAGCTTGTCGTTGCTCAGGACCCCATTTAAAATCGTTCTTCTTCCAGGTTACTTGATACAGAGAGCTTACAATCAGACTGTAATCTGGGATATGCATCCTCCACAAACCCACAATGCCTAAGAAAGCTTGTGTTTCCTTTTTGCTAGTTGGTGGAGACATAGCTGCTATTTTGTTGATCACATCCATTGGGATTTGGCGGCGTCCATCTTGCCATTTTATTCCTAAGAACTGGATCTCCTGTGCAGGTCCCTTGACCTTACTTCCTTTTATGGCAAAACCAGCTTTCAGAAGGATTCTGACTATTTCATTCCCTTTCTCGAAAACTTCTTCTGCTGTATTGCCCCATACAATGATGTCGTCAATGTATTGCAGATGTTCTGGAGCTTCACCCTGTTCCAGTGCAGTCTGGATCAGTCCATGGCAAATGGTGGGGCTGTGTTTCCACCCCTGGGGCAGTCGATTCCAGGTGTACTGGATGCCCCTCCAAGTGAAAGCAAACTGTGGCCTGCACTCTGCTGCCAAAGGGATTGAGAAAAATGCATTCGCTATATCAATCGTGGCATACCACTTGGCTGCCTTGGACTCCAGTTCATACTGGAGTTCTAGCATGTCCGGCACAGCAGCGCTCAGCGGTGGTGTGACTTCATTCAGGCCACGATAGTCCACAGTTAGCCTCCACTCTCCATTAGATTTTCGCACCGGCCATATGGGACTGTTAAAGGGTGAGTGAGTCTTGCTGATCACTTCTTGGGTTTCTAGCTGACGAATCGTGTTCTGGATGGGAATCAGGGAGTCTTGGCTAGTGCAATACTGTTGCCAATGCACTGTGGCAGTAGCAA
Source organism: Fratercula arctica (assembly GCA_947846985.1). Taxonomy (NCBI): domain Eukaryota; kingdom Metazoa; phylum Chordata; class Aves; order Charadriiformes; family Alcidae; genus Fratercula; species Fratercula arctica. The sequence continues at coordinate 7,460,095 of CANTUZ010000025.1, forward strand.
TTGGCACCTGCTGTTCTTTAACCTTCAGCAGTTCCACAACAGAAGAGTCCTCTGAGAGACCAGGCAAGGTACTGTTTAACTTCATCTGTCTCCAAGGCAGCTAAGCCAAAAGCCCACCAGTGCCCCTTTGGGTCCTTAAAATACCCTATCCTGAGGTAATCTGTACCAAGGATGCATGGAGCATCTGGGCCAGTCACAATGGGATGCTTTTGCCACTCATTCCCAGTTAGGCTCACTTCAGCCTCCAGTACAGTCAACTCTTGGGATCCCCCTGTCACTCCAGAAATACAAATGGTTTCTTCCCCTCTGTAGCTTGATGGTATTAGGGTACACTGTGCACTGGTGTCCACTTAGAGCCTTATACTCCTGTGGGTCTGATGTGCCAGGCCATCAAATCCACACTGCCCAATAAACCTGGTTGTCCCTTTCCTCCACCAGGCCGGAGGCAGGGCCCCTCTAATCCTGATCATAGTATCCGTTACTCACTTCTTGCAGAAATGAATTGGAGGTTCCTTCAAGAGGATCAGAAGCAAGATCAGGCCTTCTGCTCTGTCTGGGGAACTGCCCACTGGAAACTGGGGCGGTACTTTTCCTGGAGGGATCCCCTTTTGGGATTGTTCTTCCTTGCAACTCCTGTACCTGTGCCTGTAGGATCGAAGTAGGTTGTCCATCCCACTTCCTCATGTCCTCCCTGTGGTCTTGCAGGTAGAACCACAGGGTGGTGTGTACCCTCTGTACTCTCTCTCGAGTGGGGAAATGCCTGCTCCTAATAGCTGAGATGCTGGCCCGTACAGGTGGGGAGTAGGACATATTCTCTTCAAGTTGCTGGACCTTCCGGGACAGTTTCTCCACAGCTGAGGCAAGGGGGGAAGAGAGGCTTTCTTCATATCGCCGGAGCCGGCCAGCCACCTCATCCACCCTTGGTCCTTCTTCGCCTTTCCATTCCATTACTGCCAATGAGTTGGCATGTGACGATGGTGCGCTCCATACAAACTTCCGCCACACGGACCTCGTGCATTGGACCTCATCGGGATCTGTGGGTAAGTCTGTATTGTCCAAGTCATAATAAATCATCTCCCGCACGGCTAATTCTCTCAGGTACTGGATACCATGGTGGTCCACTTGCTTGGGTGACATACAACATCTTCACTGAAGGGGTACCTCTCCCTCACGCCTGACAGGAGTCGTTTCCAGAGGCTGAGGGCTTGGGTCTTCTTTCCAATTGCCTTGTCAATGCCGCCTTCCCTAGACAGGGATCCCAGCTGCCTGGCTTCCCTACCCTCTAATCCCAGGCTACTGGCCCCGTTATCCCAACATCGAAGCAGCCAGGTGACAATGTGCTCACCTGAAAGTCGGCTAAAATCTTTTCGCATATCCCGCAGCTCACTCAGGGATAGGGATTGGGTAATTATCTCTGGTTCTGCCTCTTCCTCCTGTCCTTGTGATGGCCCTGGTTCATCATCATCTCTTACTAAGCGAACTGATTTCTTCATGTATTTCTTCTTCTGTATAGGGGCAACTGATACCGTCACGGGTTTGTTTTCTGGTTCAGCTGCAGTGCCTGCCACTGGGGTTTGAGTAGCCACATTGCCTGCTGCTGGGGTTGGAGTAGCTGCAGTGTCTGTCGCAGGCGTTGGGGTAGCTGCAGTGTCTGTCTACCTGGTTTCCCTCTCTTTTCCCTGAGGGTGCTGCATAATATTGAGCAGTGCCTGGTAGATACTGGCCAGGGCCCAGCACAGTGTGGTGAATTGTGCCTCTCTAGAATAGCCACAGCATTTTCCCTTCAGATATTCTATCACTTTATCGGGGTGCTGTAGTTGTTCAGGGGTGAAGTCCCAAACCACTGGAGGTGAGAAGCTCTCTAGGTACCTGCCCATGTTCTCCCACATGCCATGCCACCCCTGACTATCCAGCCTCGGGGCAGATCTCTGGGTGGTAGTCTTAAATAGTCGTTTAACCCTAAACAAGACCTGGAACACATTCAGGAGACATAACACTAGGAACATGCTGGTTTGAGCATCCCAAGGATATTCAAAATTCTCAAAAGCTGTTATACCTGGCCCGAAGGAGAAAAGGGAGGCGAAAGAGCTGGGGAAAGTGTCCCCCCCCCCGTTTCCCCCATAGATTGAGTGTGATTATTAATAAATTCCGAGAGGTGGCGCCCGAGTTACGGGCAGTACAGCAATACCACATAAACACCCTAACATAGCTGTCTGAAGGGCGGTGTTATCATATCATAAATTGATATTACACAGGACAGCAAAATGATAATCCTGATCCCTCTCCCAGTGGTGATATACAGCATCGTGGGGAAACCATATAGGAATTTACATAACACAGCCACGAGCATAAACAAAGCAACATGGTGACCAGCGACTATTAAACTAAAATAATAAATGCACACAACAAATTCATTTTAAAAAGCTCTAGTTGGATTTGTCATTATCTCAACCCTTCAAGCCCCACGTTGGGCACCAAAAAGGACCGTCGTGGTTTAGCCTCAGACAGCAACAAAGAACCACGCGGCCACTCTCTCAAACTCCCCCCACGGCAAAACTCGTGGGTTGAGAGAAAGGCAGTTTAACAGATCAGCAAAGGGAACAAGAAAAACAATAACACAGATAGAGGAATGTACAAACACGATTACAGTACCACAAGCGGTGACTTCCTGCCCCCTCCCCCAGCCAGCTCCTGGCTACAGACTGGGCATAGCTCACATGGGATGGAATACCTGTGTCCCTGCCAGAGCCTGGGGGAAATTAACCCTATCCCCACCGGAACCAGGACATCCTCCAACAGATATCGGGGTGGTTGAAGTCCCCCATCAGGACCATGGCCTGTGAATGTGATGCTGCTTCTATCTATCTATAGAGAGCCTCATCCGCTCAGTCTTCCTGGTTGGGTGGCCTGTAGCAGACCCCCACTGTAATGTCACCTGCCCCTGCCCTCCCTTTAATCCTGACGCATGAGCTCTCAGTTGGCTCCTCTTCCATCCCCAGGCAGAGCTCCATGCACTCCAGCTGGTCATTGACATAGAGGGTGACACCCCCTCCTCATCTCCCCTGCTTGTTCTTCCTAAAGAGCCTGTATTCCTCCATTCCAACGCTCCAGTCATAGGAGCCATACCACCACGTCTCCGTGATGCCAATGAGACCATAGCCCTGGAGGCATGCGTATGTCTCTAACTCCTCCTGTTTATTCCCTGTGCTATGTGCATTTGCATAGAGCCACTTAAGCTGGGTCCTTGTTGAAGCTGACTTACTGGCTGGAGTGGCTGCAATTCCTTCATGATGCTCTCCAGGTGGCCTTCCTTCGAGGTATTTTACTCATGTTTCCTGTTGGCTCCTGTTGCCTCAGGAGCCTCTGGCTCATCTCCATAAGACTTTGAGTGTGCTGCAGTGTACCCAGCACATCTTGGAGCAACAGGTTGAGGGCCCTTGCTAGTGACCCATCCCTCAAACCTTGGTGTGGCCTCCCTTGGCTTGTCACGAGCAAGCCTGATAATACCCCCCTCCCTGATCAAGTCTAGTTTAAAGCTCAGTCAATGAGCCCTGCTAACTGATGAGCAAAGACCCTCTTCCCCCACTTGAGAAAGATGAACCCCATCTGACACCAGCAAGCCTGGTGCTGTGTAGGCCAACCCATTGTCAAAAGCCCCAAAATTGTGGAGCCATGGAGCCATGTATTAACAGACTGAGCACATCTGCTTCTTCCATTGTCACTGCCTATAACTGGAAGAAGAGAAGAAAAGATAACCTGCACCCCAGATTCCCTTACTAACCATCCCATACCGTATGACATCATGCTCAGCATTAAAAGCTAAGAGAAAGGAGGAGGAAGAGGGGGGCATTTGTCATAATGACATTTGTCTTCCACAGCAACCACTACTCATACTGAAGCCCTACTTCCCAGGAAGTGGCTGGACAGTGCCTGCTGATGGCAAGTAGAGAATAAATCTTTTTGTTTTCCTTTGCTTCCGTGAGTGGTCTTTGCTTTTTCTTTATTAAACTTCCTTTATTTTGCCCCACGAGTTCTTTTTCATCTTATTCCCCCCCCCCATCCTGCTGAGGAGGGGGAGTGATAGTGTGGCTTGGTGGGCACCTGGTGGCCAGCCAAGGTCAACCCACCGCAGCAGTTCAGATTAGTTGGGGATGCAGAAGAGCCAGGTTCACTTCTCTCTTGTGCTGCTGTCTTCTTGCATGATCCTGCAGAAGTTGCTTACCTCTTTTCCTGGCTGGAGAGCAGAGACACAGACTTTCCTTACCTCGATATATCTCTGGGACATGGACATGCAGGACATAATGTTAGATAGTCTACTGTAATTATGGGGATCACCGATGTATTGGAGAGAACTAGAAAAGAACATTCAGCCTTTTCTAAAGAACATATAAAGGGTTGGGACTGAGTGGCAGACAGACAAGCAAAGCAACTTACTGTCAGCACAGCAGGTTCTGTAAGGAAACGCAAATCTATGTATCCCACGCAATAAGGAGTCCTCATATTTAACACTGGGATAACAAAATCATTGTGAGACAGGACAAAGTCATGTGTGATATCCATAATTGCTAAATCTTTGCTAACCTGTGTTTCCCTTGTATCTGGTGAGAAGCTGTCTTTCCTCTTCCAGAAGCACAAAACAGGCTGCAGTAAACTAGATTTTTGTTGTTGTTCCTTGGGGCACTATGTTGTTTTAAGTCTTCAGGGTCTTAAAACTGGCAGACTTATCATTTAATTAGGCTTGGATCTAAAAGTAATGGTGTATTTTTCCACATCTTGAACCTCACAATTAGAGGTCCATAAAGCAGCATGTAAGTAATTATAGTTAGTTACTTAGCTCTTTGGTTGTCCATCATTTAGAGGAAATCAAAGTATTACATCAGGCAGGCCAAAACAAGGGGGTGAGTTGCGTGGAACGAGGTTGGTAGTGAGTGCCGCTATCTGTTACAGGGGCATAGGCTGAGGCTCCAGTGCAGAGAAAGTGGGTGGAAAACCAGACAAACTTGATAAAATCAACTTATCTAGATTTAATGCCAATAAAAAGTACTCCTACAAAAGCTCCACGATCCCTATCAATAGATAAATTTGGATGAAAATAACCAGCTAGCAGCAGTAAATACTAGCACGTGAATAAATTAGCTTTCACAGCTAGCAGCACTGAATGATCAAGTAGAGTTAAAAATTTAACTCAGCCGGTTTACTAAAAAAAAATAAATCACTTAGCAAAGCACTTCACTATTCTCCTTCCCCAACTTCCCAGGAACATCATCTCCTCTACCTTCCCCAGAGACCAATCAAGTGCCTTGATTTGCATAGAGTAGAGGGAAAACCAGAAGGAACTAACCATGTCTTTCTGCAAAGCTGGTAATGCAAACAATTCAACCAAGTTTGCATTGCTGTGGGAGCAGGCATGTATTAAGCAGAGATCTTTTATCAGGGAGAAAAGTGAGGAGAACTTTTCCCAAAGTGTTTTTGCCTGGAGGAGAGCTGAGATTTCTCACCAGTGCTCCTTAATTCCTTCCTCCATGGGGAATTCGAACCATGTCACCACAGTCTTCAGGATTTCTATGACCTCTTTATATGGCACAATAGTATCTTGTGGTTGGCAGTGCTGAAAACCATAGGAATATTCAGGCAGCTAAGTGCAAATCCTTTGCTCGTCTGCTGCGAAGAGGGAGTCCTCTATGCTTTCCAGGTGATTTCTTGCATGCCCTGGTCTAACTCCAGACTGCACAGGGCTCCAGTGGTCTAGATCAGTAGTTTCAGGCAGGAAAGCATATTGTGATGGCCTTTCTGTTGGTTTACCTAGAAACAGAATGTTTGATGCTGGGTGGTAGCTGGGCAGGGCTACCATAGATAGAGGGGGTTTGGAGCAGCGCAGGATACACTACTTCCCCCCCCCCCCCCCCTTTTTTTTTTCCCCCAGGTTCTCTTTTGACTTTCTGGAGGAGATAGAGAGGAAGGGAAGATTCATTCCCTAAATGAGGTGATCCCTGTTCATCCAGGAGTGATACGGGTTATCCTTGGTAGCCAGGGAGACCAACAGGCAGAGGCACAGAGTGGGATGCACAGAGAGATCATGCTGCACAGGTCTGCTTCCTCCAAAGAAAAAAATGGGAGCAGGTTAGCTGCGTTCTCCTCCATAGGGCTTCCGTCACATGGCTTGAAACCTGGCTTTGGTTAGGAGCGACTTTTGAGAGCGAATTTTCTCCAGGCACATAGATACATGAAGGAAGTAGATAAAGGGGAGACCTGGATTAGACACTGAGCTGGGATTAGTTTGGAGAAGAAGTGAAGGCAAGCATGTGCTGGCTAAGGGGGAAGGTGGGATTTTGGCTTCGTGATAATGGAGCAATGGGGAGAGAGATCTCTCTCTGTTTGTTAACATACGTAAAGGCTGTTCATAAAACCTACAGAGAGCTGTCGAGCTCTGGCTTCTACAAAATGGGTATGTGTTGGCTCACCCCGCTCCCTTCCCCAATCTATACCTGGCATACCTGGGTGAAACAAGGATATGGCATTTCTTTCTCCTTTCTGTTGCCCCCAGAAGAGAAATAACAAGGAGAAAGGCACGGAGAAAGGCAGGGAGAACAGACTAATGAAGCAGCTCCATCTTGACAAGTTGAATTTTGACTGTGAAGCTACTGCTTGCAAGACCTGACGTTGGTGGGAATGCTAAAGATGCCCAAGTTAGTCTTGCAGTAAGTGCTGCGTGCATACGTCAATACTTGATTTTACATGCATATGTAGGGTCTGCAGCCATCTGAGCTGCTTCTGGTGGTCCCACCATTTTATTCCTGCCGGTAACTGCACCTGGAAACTGGGGAAGAGGAGCATTTGGTTTGAAGGACTCTTTTTTGGTATTGTATGTGGAAGTAAAGTTCCTGATGAGGTTGGTACAGTTGAGGAGAATAAGGCACAGTGTTACATGCATTTGCCTTATGCTTGTTGCAGGAATTGAAGAAGGGTTGTGTTGAGTCATCCATCCACCCAGCTATAAGTTGGGACTGACTGGGGACTGTTTTGTCATGGCATCAGCACCTGTTGTGTAGCTTCAGGAACCAGAGAGCACGTGGTGCTTCGTCTGTGTCCCCTGTCCTGCATCTGACATGGGGGAAACAGGGAGCAAGTGATGGGGGGAGACCTAGAGACAAGCTGCCCACTGTCCAGGGAACCCCCTGTCATTGAGACTATGTACCATCCTCCTGAATCGTCTATTTTATTTGCAAATTACTGTTTTGTAGCATTCTGTTCTGAATTGAAGCCTCTCTGACCTTGTAATGGCATTGCATAATATTTACAGCAGGTTACATGAATGCTTCGTCTGATTGCGCGCTTCCAAAGTTTCAAACCCCATAACAGGTCTGAACATAAGCTGGCAAAGCTTCTTCTCAAAAGAAAATATTGGGAGCTGTTCAATTTAGAGAGAAAGCAGAGCTTAAACTAATGTCAACTCCAGTCTAATTTTAATTCAGGAATAGCAACAATGCTGCTTGCACTCAGATGGTAAAGCAAAGCTATATGGAAAGAGAATCACTGTATTTAGCTTTTATTGTGGTAATACCTCAGTTGTTAAGTTGCTACACAGGAATGTTATTAAATACCCTGTTGCATAAAAAAGGGCCATGTCTGTGTTTTTGCAGTCGCAGCTGAGGTTGTGTCATGCAGCAGAGAACAGGATAGATGCACTATTGCTCACTGCTACCCCTCCTGCCTTCAGAAGGTTACATTATATACTCGTTCCAGTGGATGCAAGTGCTATGTCTTCATCTGTCTCTAATCAGAGACAGTTATTAGCACTATTTTCCAGAAGAAATTTGGGCACAGAGAGGACTTTGGGCATGTCAGACTCTACTGGGAGAGGACAGGAAGGAAATTAATTTCCCCTTGGACATCTTCATGGGCCAGCCCCCGTGTTAGAGACAACGAGGATGCTCCGACTGAATTCTAAAGCTTGCAGTTTAATGCTTTATTTTTTTAAAATACTAATACCTACCATTAAGTACACAGTCTTTGCAGATTCAAAAAGATTCCCTTGCTTCTTGCGTTGAATTCCCTGGAGTTACTCAGGAAAATAAACTCTCCTTCCTACTCACTTAGAGGATAGTCATGTTTCTTTCAATGAAGGGGTTGCTATACTTCAGTTTGTGACTCATAAGAAATTAAAAAAAGGTTTTGAAAATAAACAGTAGGAGTCTTGTTCCAACACTCTTATTTAGCTGGAAATTATCTGAAATTTGAGTTGTTTTATTGCCTTCAGTCAGCTAATACAGAGGAATGAAATCTTTGCCTATTATTGTGGCAAAATCTGTCTTTGAATTAATATGATCATTAAGAAGAATATGCAGATTTACAGTGCCCTGTCCTGCTAAGGTGGTGTTTATGCTGTAGCCAGACCGGTGTGCACATGTCTGTTAGAAGTTGGAATTGTCTCTGATGCATTGTTCCTGATTTAAAATACCATCATATCTCTGTTTTCTTACAGAATGAAGAGATGTACATGTCCCTGCAAATGTCCCGCAAGAAGGAAGATTCTGATCCTGTGTGTTATGGAGCGACTGATTGTACTGCTGAAACTCCTCCATATTGAAAGATACTTTTTTCCACCTAAGGACATTTATTTGGTTAAGCATTTCTTGAACACTTCTTCCTATGTTAGAAACAGGTATTCCTATCTTAGAAATTACTTCCAGTATGAAATTAATTGTTCATCTATATACAAACAAGATCCCTGTGAAATTGGCAAGAGTTTAGAGGTTAGAAAAAAAGAGATAATTGATTTAGATGATGAAGACGTTGTAGCAATGACAAGTGATTGCCACGTGTATCATTCACTTAGGAAATACTACCTAAAACCAGGGGAAGAGAATTTTCCAATAGCCTATTCCTTGGTTGTTCACAAAGATGCAGTAATGGTAGAAAGGCTCATACATTCTCTGTACAGTCATCAAAATATTTACTGCATCCATTATGACCAAAAAGCAGCAAAAAGTTTCAAATCTGCTATGAACAATCTAGCTAAATGTTTCCCCAATATTTTCATCTCATCAAAATTGGAGACAGTGGACAAGGCTGCAAGCAGATTTCAGTTGTTTGTCTGATTTGATGGGCTCTTCAGTTCCCTGAAAGTATGTTATTAATTTGTGTGTCCAAGATTTCCCTTTGAGGTCAAATTTCCAGTTGGTCACTGAACTGAAGAAACTTGGTGGAGGAAACATGCTGGAAACCGTAAAGCGAAGTAGTAGCAAAAGGGAACGATTTAATTATCACTATGACTTTATGAAAGTGCCTTATGAATACATGCAGATGCCTGTATTCAACCAACATTTCCAAGAATCTGCCACCTCATAATATTGAGATATTTGTAGGCAGTGCCTATTTTGTTTTAAGTTGAGCATTTATTCGATATACTCTTGAAAGCTCTCTTGCAAAAAAATTTTTTGAATGGTCAAGGGATATGTACTCTCTGGATGAACATTTCTGGGCTACTCTTATACATGTTCCTGGGGTCCCTTGAGAAATTTCAAGGTTGGCCCAGGATAGAACAGGCCTACAAAGCAAAACTTGTTTGGTGAAATTGAATTATCTTGAAGATCATTTGTATCCTCCATGCACTGGTACCCACCTTTGCAGTGTCTGCATCTATGGGGCTGCAGGATTAAGATGGTTTATGAATTACAGGCGCTGGTTCGTCAGTAAGTTTGATTCCAAAGTAGACCCTGTCCTGGTAAATACTTGGCTGAAAAACTGGCAGAACAACAGAAAGAGTGAGTTTATTTGTCCTCTGATTTTCTGCATATATATTCTGTGAATGTCTCACTATAGCAGTACTGTCTTCCCTGCTGTCAGTGCTGGGCACTGTTATAGCACAGGGCCTGCAGTTCCTCTGCCTTTACCTGCTGCAGGATGTTAGCAAGCAAAACGATCATTCTGTGTAAAGTTCAGGACCCTGGAGAGCCAGGTGCCCGGACATTTATTTATGAAAAGTCATGCCTCTGATTAACTGTTTTGTAACTTGCTACAATAATCCTGTAATTGTTCTTCAAGATGATTCTGAAAGGGTAAGGTTTGCTTTTGGAGGCTCTGGTGCTGTCTGTCCCAATGGAATGTTTCAGAAATGCGTTTTACATCAATTGTGTTTGTGTCTTTCCTAAAAAACTCCAATGTGTCTGTCTGCCCCCTTTTCCTTCACTTTTGTTTTTCTTAAAGATGTGAAACAAAGACCTCTATATCTGCTACCTCAGGAAAACTGGAAGTGCTCAGCTCACAGACAAAACCAAGAGAACAGCATGACACCAAATGAGCTGTGTGGCCTCACCTGAAGTCCCAAACTCCCCCTCTGTGGGAGCTAACAAAGATCTTTGCAATGCGAATATGACTGGATGATATAAGGGAAGGAAGATCCTTAGATACCACATTACACATAGCATTGTTCTCTTCTCCCAGCTCATCCGTGTGTTGTTTTTCTTTCTATAAAGTGTGTGTTCAGGCACTATGCCATGCCTATGAAATTGGTCGTGGTTGATTGAAACAGAATCATGTGCTGTTATTTCTTTGAAAGCAGTATATGGGTGTGTCCCAAGGGCAGTCTCTACAGCCCCTTTGGGTAGATATCCATGCAAAAAGAAGTTGATCTTAATTTCTGTCTCTGCCCATAGAAATCCTCCTGTGAAATCCCAGTCCTCTTGAGACAGTATTTCTACACACAGTGGATAACAAGTGCTATTTCTAATTAGTGTTCAACAGTGTGGTGCTATGTTGAAATGCAAAACGTGAAGTTGAGCAGTAATCATAAGAATAGTCATATTGCAGAAATGAAGACCCTGTGTAGAAGTGGCTTTCTGTGCAAGTCTCGTGGCCTCGCGCTGCCACAGTCCCAGGCTAATGGGTGCCTGAGCAAGCCCTGGTTCAGCTGTAGTGCAACTGTATTCCAACAGCCTCTGCTGCCCATAGCCCTGCCAGGCCTCCAGGTAGCAAAGTGGTCTGTGAGCCTCCTCGCAGCTGGGATCCCCACACTACAGCATGGCGGAAGAGTTTGTTAGTGATGGGGTCCCTGCAGAAACTCTCACAACTTGGAAATGCCCCTTGGCATTTTGGGGGTTTCTCTGGAACATTGCTCTGCCACAAGTTTGGTTTTGGTGGTTCTGGTGGACCCTGGGGTCTAGCTTGCTCTATGCTGCTGTCCCGTTTCTACCCATCAGGCTTTTATTAAGGGGCCTCCTCCCCTGACTTTGGGATATCTGGTTTTATCGATTCACAAATTGCTGCAATAATGACCACATCCTGTACCTACAAAAAAGCTTTGTTTCTTATTTGAGTTGAAACAACCAAGTAATTTTTGGTCCCAGTTTTTGTTTATAAATTTAGTCATGGTCAAGTCATCTGTGGCTCGAGATTGGGTTTGAGAGTCAGGAGTCGCAGGCCTTTTCCCCCATTTGTGACACTGATTTCCTATGAGACCTCAGACAACTCATCTGACTTTTCTGTTTCCAGCTGTAAAATGGGAACGATGTTCTAGTTTGATGTTCTTGCTAAGCACTTAGAAACTTATGGATGATGTCTGATGTGGGTTGGTTGCACAGTACTAATTGTTTATCGAACTATTTATGAAGTCTGTGAACGCACAGGTCAAGTATTTCTTTGATGTACTGTTTTTCAAATAAATGAGGATTATTTTTAAAGTGTGTGATGCTTACTTCGGTGACTTGCCATGTCTGCCTAGGGCTGTCCTGACTTGATGTGATTTATAGACACTTTGTAGAATATGAAATACAGACAGTATTTACAGGTTCATACATCAGTACTTGTATATAAAGTAGAGAGTTCCCACATGGAAAAAGGTTAACAAAAGAGGATGTTAGGATGCCAGACGGCCAAGCCTCAGCCTTCTGTACACATAAATTGATGTTTAACGATATATTTAAAATTTTTTATTTAGTTAAATCGGCTTTATATATGTGTGGAATAATTACTAAATTGGCTAAAAAATACAAAAGTACGACACTGTTCACACATTAAGGAAAAGTATAAAATCAAGAGGCCTCTGAGGTAGAAAACAGCTGCAGCTGGCATGAAGAATGCAACATCCACGGTTCCCTGATAAGGATGCTTGTGAAGCTACATGAGGTATGGGGCGGGATGCAATTATTCCGCAGCTTTACCTTATGATGTATAGCAGATATGGGGATGGGACGATACCATGAAACAGATAAGCTGCCAATTAGCTGCCTGCTCGATACTCGGAGCCAACATTTTGTCAAATTCTGATGAAATGCTGTCCTTTGTGCGAACTTTGCTCATTATAATGTCATTATAATACCAAAACACACCTCCATCCCAAAGGCTACCTGTCTCCAAGGTGCGACCACTCCTTCTTGAGTCTGCGCCCTGAATTTTTCGTAAACTATACCTTTAATTGTGAAGCGAGAGAATTTTACACCAATCATAATTAAAGTATTTATGACTAAAGTCACTCAAACTCCACCTTGAAGATAACAAATAGTATAAAAATAGCCCGAGAGAGGGGGGATACTCGGGGAAGACACCATTGCGAAAGAATTCCATCACTGACTTCTGGGATCAGTCGACGGGCTGAGCCTTTCTTCCCCCCCACAGGGATGCCTGTGGGTAAGACTCAGATTATACCGAGTGCTTTCTCAGGAAACTTAGAAATTTCTCTAGAGAATCTCTTTCCTACATTTATAGCCAGGCTGTATCGTTTATAACTTTGTCGCGTGTTTGATATATGTAATAATACTTCCATTTGCACGTGCTTTGCAGACAGTGTATTTATCACCGGCAATCCTAAGAACCTATCTATCTGTTGTTTAAATAAACTGCACTGTTTAAGTAGCTAGTCGTTTCGGTTTCTCACTGAACGCGACCAAAGACTCGAGAGTGGCCGTGCTAGTTCATGAGCACGACTAGACTGAAGGTGCAGTCCACTATTAGTGTATCCAAATCGTAATAGTTTAATACATATTAAACGCGATTGGACTGATAGTGCTGAATTGGGCATCACTCAGAATTTAAACCCAGCCGCACCTAGCCTCCCACCTCGGTGAGGAGTGTTAGAACGCAAGGGGGTTTATCTTCTGCCAAAACCACTTTGCCCCTTTCCACGCAACAATATGTATATACACACATCCCCATTTGTGTTTACATTGAGTGGTTTGCTCTATCACAAGTTTATAAACAAAATCCACCAGCACATTAAGCTTAACTGAAGTAAATAATTTTACTCAACATGCAGCTTTGTGCTACTTTAACTGAATTGGGTTGAACAATATCTGTAATTTAACTAGCTTGAAATAAGGTAGCTCATGCTTCCTAGGTAATGAAAAAAGTGGATGTGGAGTTGGCACAGTGCAAGGCAGCATCACCCATTACAGTGGTACGTTTGCTAGATGGGGAAGTACAAGTTGTACAAGCATAGTTGCAACTTTATGAAATGAAGATTTTTCTAATGAATTATAGATATTTCTGGGTTTTTTTTAAGGTAACTTCAAAGGCTATTCAAGCTTGCAGAAAGGCAGTTCACAAAAATCATAGGATCACTCGGGCTGGAAGATCATCTAGTCCAGTGTCCTGCTCACGGCAGGGCCGACACTAAATTTGGGCTGGGTTTCTTGGGCTTTGTCCCAGGGAGTCTTGCAAATCTCCAAGGAAGATTCTGCAGCCTTTTGGGACAACATTTTCCAATGCTTCCAGGTACAAGAACGGCCAAAATATAAGTTTCTTACCTTTTGAATCATTTTCTCTCTGTTTTTTGACTTTGCTTTCAGCAATGTAGATGCTATATCAATGCCTGTATCATAGTTAAGCGATTAGACTATGGAGGTGGAGAACAACTTCATTATTGACCTTTGAATTCATCATGCTTGCTCTTTACACAGGTAGGTCTGTTTTTGACGGAAGTCAGGAGACCTGAGGCATGATCCACAAACACCTTTCTTTCTATGAGAAAAGTGGCTGAACCTAGTTTATGTCAAAACAAATATAAAGTTTTATTTGGGCTGGAACTTAGATTATAGGCAGTTATCTGCAATTCTGCTCTCACAAGGTTTGGGGGGGTTTTTTTGCCTCAGTAAAGCTCAGACGTCTCTTTCCCCTTCCTCTCTTCCCCTTCCTCACTTCTGAAAAAGATTCTTCTTGTATGTTATTTTACAACTTTGAAATGCACGTACATTTGCACGTATTAGATGGTTCCCTCTGTCTTTGTTCTTTTGAAGCCGTGCTGGCTTTCTTCCACCCACCCTGCCCTGTGCTGGCCACGTGGAGCAGCTGTACTATCAGTTAACCTGATTTTCCTGTGCAGGAAGGATGTGTGGGCAGTGCTGCTGGCTGTCAGCAGTGGCATGCAGGTCCAGCCCACCATTTTGTTAGCGGCTGAAAACAGCAAAAATGCTGAATGCGTTCTAACATGAAAAAGTTAAGTGAAGAAGAAAAGGAAATAATGAGCTTTAAAGAGATGCAGAGATGACATTTGTACAACTTATCTCGCTAATGAATTTATTTGTCTGAACATGTAGTCAGGAGGATAGTATATGCAAACATAAATGCCTCGCTACATATTTTCTTTGACATTGGAATAAAAGGATGTGAAAGGAAAGACTAGAAAGGCACCTAATCTGTGATTGTAATTAAAAAAGACTCGGTCTGTTGAACATTTCTATGGCGGCTATGTCATTACTGTGACATTTGAATCAGAATGTATAAACATGAGAAAAACAGTATTTGGGAAGCGAAGGTGGAGTATATGTGGCATGCTAGTGTGTGTTTACAGTGTGCCCTTGATTTTTAGGTCAAGTATAATATCTGTTTGTATTTGGTGTTTTTATAGAACTTACATAGTTCTTGGTGGTGATAATTTCCACTCACAAAGAAATGATACTTCAGAACAATGTGATCTGTTAGCAATATGTGGTAAATCTGTACTGAAAGTGCCCCAGCGCTGTTTAGCATTTCAAGCCAATAGTTGAACACTCTATCCTGGTCCTCTTTTTTTCAAATCCACTGGGCTCTCTGAGTTTTCTACGGCTAAAGTATACTAATCCTTATAGTACCAATCCTTCTTAGAAAGGGGAGAAAGCAAAAGCCATGAAACTTTGGATGAGGCATTTTCTCAAGTGAGACAGGAAGGAGCCAGATGGCATATGGAAAAGGGAGACAGGGACAATATGTTTTCTTGCTACAGAACTGCCATGCATGTGTCTTAGCAGAGATTTGCTTAAATGGAAATGCTTGCATAAAGCATGGTTGCTGCTGCCATCTCTGATCAAGGTAAGAAAGACTTGACTTAGTACATTTTGAAAACAAAGAATGTTTAGGACAAAATGCCTGGAGTCTGTATGAGTTTCTCTTCTTGTAAAAAACAGGTGTTCTGAAAAATCTTGAAAATTTATTCCAGCTTGACTAGGGGGTAACAAAAAGACTCAGAAGACTGCTATTTGCATCAGAGAGAGCAGAAGAAGGTGCCTCTGAATTTTTGCTCAAGGACGGTCAATGGTTTTAATGATGCTTTCTGTGTTATTTGTAGAAAATAATTTAAAGACGTGCTGGATCCTGCCGGATATCTGCTGGAAATATAACACAGCAGAGAGCAGGCAGGCTAGGAGGTTCCTCGAGTGCATGGAGGATAACTTCCTGACACAACTGGTAGGTGAGCCTACCAGGGGAGGTGCCTCACTAGACCTACTGTTCACAAACAGAGAAGGACTAGTGGGAGATGTGGTGGTCGGAGGCCGTCTTGGGTTTAGTGATCATGAAATGGTCAAGTTTTCAATTCGCAGTGATGTAAGGAGGAGGGTTAGCAAAACCTCCACCTTGGACTTCCGGAGGGCGGACTTTAGCCTGTTCAGAACACTGGTTGAGAGAGTCCCTTGGGAGATAGTCCTGAAGGGCAAAGGGGTCCAGGAAGGCTGGACGCTCTTCAAGAAGGAAATCTTAAAGGTCCAGGAGCAGGCTGTCCCCAAGTGTCGCAAGATTAAAGGGCGGGGAAAATGGCCAGTCTGGATGAACAAGGAACTTTTGATGGGACTTAGGAATAAAAGGAGGGTTTACCACCTTTGGAAGAAGGGACAGGCAACTCAGGAGGAGTACAGAGATCTCGTTAGGTTATACAGAGAGAAAATTAGGAAGGCAAAAGCCCAGCTGGAGCTCAACTTGACCACTAACATAAAGGACAACAAAAAAAGTTTTTATAAATACATCAACAAAAAGAGAGCCAGGGAGAATCTCCATGCCTTACTGGATGCAGGGGGGAAAGTTGCAACCAAGGCCGAGGAGAAGGCTGAGATACTTAACGCCTTCTTTGCCTCCGTCTTCAATAGTCAGACCAGCTATCCCCAGGGGGTTCAGCCTCCTGAGCTGGAAGATAAGGATGGAGAGCAGAACAACCCACCCATAATCCATGAGGAAGTAGTCAATGATCTGCTTCTGCACCTAGACGCACATAAGTCTATGGGGCCGGATGGGATTCACCCAAGAGTACTCAGGGAACTGGCAGGAGAGCTCACCAAGCCTCTCTCCATCATTTATCAACAATCCTGGTCAACAGGGGAGGTACCAGATGACTGGAGGGTGGCTAATGTGACGCCCATCTACAAGAAGGGTCGGAAGGAGGATCCGGGGAACTACAGGCCTGTCAGCCTGACCTCGGTACCAGGAAAGATCATGGAGAGGATCATCTTGAGTGAGCTCTCACGGCAAGTGCAGGGCAGCCAAGGGATCAGGGCCAGCCAGCATGGGTTTAGGAAAGGGAGGTCCTGCTTAACCAACCTGATCTCCTTCTATGACCATGTGACCCGCCTTCTGGACATGGGGAAGGCTGTGGACGTTGTCTATCTGGACTTTGGTAAGGCCTTTGACACCGTCCCCCACAGCATTCTCCTGGAGAAGCTGGCGAATCATGGCATAGACAAGTGTACTGGGTAAAAAACTGGCTGGATGGCCGTGCCCAGAGAGTTGTGATTAATGGGGTGAAATCCTCTTGGCGGCTGGTCACTGGTGGTGTTCCTCAGGGCTCAGTTTTGGGGCCAGTTTTGTTTACTATCTTTAGCAATGATCTGGATGAGGGGACTGAGTGCACCCTCAGTAAGTTTGCAGACAACACCAAACTAGGTGGGAGTGTTGATCTGCTTGAGGGTAGGAAGGCTCTACAGAGGGACCTGGACAGGCTGGATCGATGGGCCAAGGCCAATTGCATGAGGTTTAATAAGGCCAAGTCCCGGGTCCTGCATTTCGGTCACAACAACCCCAAGCAATGCTACAGGCTTGGGGAAGAGTGGCTAGAAAGCTGCCCGGCAGAAAAGGACCTAGGGGTGTGTCCTGGTTCTGGCAGGGACAGGGTTAAGTATTCCATGCCATGTGAGCCACGCCCACCCTGAGATTAAAAGGAGGGACGGGGCAGGCAGTTGGGTTTGGAGCAGGCTGGCGCGTCCCGGGTCCGGACCGGCGGGGAGCGGCGGTTCCGTAATCGCGTTTGTATATTTCTCTGTCGGTGTTATTGTTGTTGTTTTCTTGTTCCCTCTGCTGTTCTGTTAAACTGCCTTTGTCTCAACCCAAGAGTTTTGCCTTTTTCTTTTGATCCTTCCCCTACCGGGAAGCGCTGGGCGAGCGACACGTGGTTCTTTGTTGCCATCTGAGGCCAAACCACGACAGTCCTTTTTGGCGCCCAACGTGGGGTTCGAAGGGTTGAGACAACGACAGAATCCAACTAGAGCTTGAAAAAGCGAATTTGTTAGGTAAATAGTCACTGGTCACTATGTTGCTTAGTTTGTTCTCATGGCTGTGTTATGTAAATTCCTATGTGTCTTATGCACTCCCTGTGATGATATTTGTTACTTCTGGGAGGGGGATGAGGATTATCATTTTGCTGTCCTGTGCAATATCGGCTTATGATATGATAGCATCACTTGTTAGATGGTTATTTTGGGGCGTTTATGTGGTATTGCTGTCCTGTCCGTACATTGGGCACTGTCTCTCAGAATTTATTAATAATTACACCCAGTCTATGGGGGAAACAGGAGGGGACACTTTCCCCAGCTCTTTTGCCTCCCTTTTCGCCTTCGGGTCAGGTATGACAGCTTTTGAGAATTTTGAATATCCTTGGGATGCTCAAACCAGCATGTTCCTAGTGTTATGTCTGCTGAATATGTTCCAGGTCTCGTTTAGGGTTAAACGACTATTTAAGACTACCACCCAGAGATCTCCTCCAAGGCTGGACAGTCGGGGGTGGCATGGCAGGTGGGAGAACATGGGCAGGTACTTAGAGAACTTCTCACCTCCAATGGTCTGGGACTTCACCCCTGAACAATTACAGGACCCTGACAGAGTAGTAGAATATCTGAAGGGAAAATGCTGTGGCTATTCCAGAGAGGCACAACTCACCGCACTGTGCTGTGCCCTGGCTAGTATCTACCAGGCACTGCTCAGTGTTATGCAGCACCCTCAGGGGAAAGAGACGGAGACCAGACCAGCAGGCGCTGCGGCTACTGCGGCCCCTGCGGCAGGCGCTGCGGCTACTGCGGCCCCTGCGGCAGGCGCTGCGGCTACTGCGGCCCCTGCGGCAGGCGCTGCGGCTACTGCGACCCCTGCGACAGGCGCTGCGGCTACTGCGACCCCTGCGACAGACACTGCGGCTACTGCGACTCCTGCGACAGACACTGTAGCTACCGCAACCCCTGTGGCAGCCACTGCAGCTACTCCAACCCCAGTGACAGCCACTGCTGCTGAACCAGGGAACCAACTCGTGCCAGTATCTGTTGCCCCCATACAAAAGAAGTAGTACACAAAGAAATCAGTTCGCTTAGTAAGAGATGACGATGAACCAGGGCCATCACAAGGACAGGAGGAAGAGGCAGAACCAGAGATAATTACCCGATCCCTATCCCTGAGTGAGCTCTGGGATATGCGAAAAGATTTTAGCCGACTTTCAGGTGAGCACATTGTCACCTGGCTGCTTCAGTGCTGGGATAATGGGGCCAGTAGCCTGGAATTAGAGGGTAGGGAAGCCAGGCAGCTGGGATCTCTGTCTAGGGAAGGCAACATTGACAAGGCAATTGGGAAGAAGACCCAAGCCCTCAGCCTCTGGAAACGACTCCTGTCAGGCGTGAGGGAGAGGTACCCCTTCAGTGAAGATGTTGTATGTCAACCAAGCAAGTGGACCACCATGGAAAGAGGTATCCAGTACCTGAGAGAATTAGCCATGGGGGAGATGATTTATTATAACTTGGACAATACAGACTTGCCCACGGACCCTGATGAGGTGCACTGCACAAGGCCCATGTGGCGGAAGTTTGTACGGAGCGCACCATCGCCATATGCCAACTCGCTGGCAGTAATGGAATGGAAAGGTGAAGAAGGACCAACGGTGGATGAGGTGGCTGGCCGGCTCCGGCGATATGAAGAAAGCCTCTCTTCCCCCCTTGTCTCAGCTGTGGAGAAACTGTCCCGGAAGGTTCAGCAACTTGAAGAGAATATGTCCTACTCCCCACCTGTACGGGCCAGCATCTCAGCTATTAGGAGCAGGCATTTCCCCACTCAAGAGAGAGAGTACAGAGGGTGCACACCACGAGGCACCCTGTGGTTCTACCTGCGAGACCATGGAGAGGACATGAGGAAGTGGGATGGACAACCTACTTGGATCCTGCGGGCACGGGTACAGGAGTTGCAAGGAAGGACAACCACAAAAGGAGATCCCTCCAGGAAAAGTGCCGCCCCAGTTTCCAGCGGGCAGCTCCCCAGAAAGAGCGTGAGGTCTGATATTGCTTCTGATCCTCTTGAAGGAACCTCCAAGTCATTTCTGCAAGAAGTGAGTACCGGATACCATGACCAGTATTAGAGGGGCCCTGCCTCCAGCCGGGTGGAGGAAAGGGACAACCGGGTTTATTGGACAGTGTGGATTCGATGGCCTGGCACATCAGACCCACAGGAGTATAAGGCTCTAGTGGACACAGGAGCACAGTGCACTCTGATACCATCAAGCTATAGAGGGGCAGAACCCATTTGTATTTCTGGGGTCACAGGGGGGTCCCAAGAGTTGACTGTACTGGAGGCTGAAGTGAGCCTAACTGGGAATGAGTGGCAAAAGCATCCCATTGTGACTGGCCCAGAGGCTCCATGCATCCTTGGTATAGATTACCTCAGGAGAGGGTATTTTAAGGACCCAAAGGGGTATCGGTGGGCCTTTGGCATAGCTGCCTTGGAGGCGGAGGAAGTTAAACAGTTGTCCACCTTGCCTGGTCTCTCGGAGGACTCTTCTGTTGTGGGGTTGTTGAGGGTCGAAGAACAGCAGGTGCCGATTGCTACCACAACGGTGCATCGGCAGCAATATCGCACTAACCGAGACTCTCTGATTCCCATCTATAAGCTGATTCGTCAGCTAGAGGTTCAAGGAATGATCAGCAAGACTCGCTCACCCTTTAACAGTCCCATATGTCCGGTGTGAAAATCCAATGGAGAGTGGAGGCTAACTGTAGACTATCGTGGCCTGAATGAAGTCATGCCACCGCTGAGCGCTGCTGTGCCGGACATGCTAGAACTCCAGTATGAACTGGAGTCCAAGGCAGCCAAGTGGTATGCCACGATTGATATAGCGAATGCATTTTTCTCAATCCCTTTGGCAGCAGAGTGTAGGCCACAGTTTGCTTTCACTTGGAGGGGCATCCAGTACACCTGGAATCGACTGCCCCAGGGGTGGAAACACAGCCCCACCATTTCCCATGGACTGATCCAGACTGCACTGGAACAGGGTGAAGCTCCAGAACATCTGCAATGCATTGACATCATTGTATGGGGAAACACAGCTGAAGAAGTTTCTGAGAAAGGGGATAAAATAGTCCGAATCCTTCTGAAAGCTGGTTTTGCCATAAAACGAAGTAAGGTCAAGGGACCTGCACAGGAGATCCAGTTCTTAGGAATAAAATGGCAAGATGGACGCCGCCAAATCCCAATGGATGTGATCAACAAAATAGCAGCTATGTCTCCACCAACTAGCAAAAAGGAAACACAAGCTTTCTTAGGCATTGTGGGTTTGTGGAGGATGCATATCCCAGATTACAGTCTAATTGTAAGCTCTCTGTATCAAGTAACCCGGAAGAAGAACGATTTTAAATGGGGTCCTGAGCAAGGACAAGCTTTTGAACAAATCAAACAGGAAATAGTCCATGCAGTGGCCCTGGGGCCAGTCCGGGCAGGACAAGATGTGAAAAATGTGCTCTACACCGCAGCCGGGGAGAATGGCCCTACCTGGAGCCTCTGGCAGAAGGCACCAGGGGAGACCCGGGGTCGACCCCTAGGTTTTTGGAGTCGGGGATACAGAGGATCCGAGGTCTGCTATACTCCAACAGAAAAAGAGATATTGGCAGCATGTGAAGGGGTTCGAGCTGCTTCGGAGGTGGTTGGTACAGAAGCACAGCTCCTCTTAGCACCTCGACTGCCGGTGCTGGGTTGGATGTTCAAAGAAAGGGTCCCCACCACACATCATGCAACTGATGCTACATGGAGTAAGTGGATTGCACTGATCACACAGCGAACTCGAATGGGAAACCCCAGTCGCCCAGGAATTCTGGAAGTGATCATGGACTGGCCAGAAGGCAAGGATTTTGGAATGTCACCAGAGGAGGAGGTGACGCGTGCGGAAGAGGCCCCACCATATAATAAACTGCCAGAAAATGAGAAGAAATATGCCCTGTTCACTGATGGGCCCTGCCGGATTGTGGGAAAGCATCGAAAGTGGAAGGCTGCTGTGTGGAGTCCTACACGACAAGTTGCAGAAGCCAGTGAAGGACAAGGTGAATCGAGCCAGTTTGCAGAGGTGAAAGCCATTCAGTTGGCTTTGGACATTGCCAAGTGGGTAAAAATGGCCAGTACTTTATCTCTGTACTGACTCATGGATGGTGGCAAATGCTCTGTGGGGGTGGTTACAGCAGTGGAAGCAGGGCAACTGGCAGCGCAGAGGCAAACCCATCTGGGCTGCTGAACTATGGCAAGATATTGCTGCCCGGATAGAGAATCTGGTTGTGAAAGCACATCATGTAGATGCCCATGTAACCAAGAGTCTGGCCACTAAGGAACATCAGAACAACCAGCAGGTGGATCAGTCTGCTAGGATTGGAGTGGCTCAGGTGGGTCTGGACTGGCAACATAAGGGTGAACTATTCCTAGCTCGGTGGGCCCATGACACCTCAGACCATCAAGGAAGAGATGGGACATACAGATGGGCTCGTGACTGAGGGGTGGACTTGACCATGGACACTATTGCACAGGTCATCCATAAATGTGAGACGTGCTGCAATCAAGCAAGCCAAGCGTTTGAAGCCTCTTTGGTATGGAGGACGATGGTTGAAATAGAAATATGGGGAGGCCTGGCAGATTGATTATATCACACTGCCACGAAGCCGTCAAGGCAAGTGCCATGTGCTCACAATGGTGGAAGCAACCACTGGATGACTGGAAACATACCCTGTGCCCCACACCACTGCCCGGAATACTATCCTGGGCCTTGAAAAGCAAGTCCTGTGGCGACATGGTACCCCAGAGAGAATTAAGTCAGACAATGGGACTCATTTCCGAAACAGCCTCATAGACACCTGGGCCAAAGAGCATGGTATTGAGTGGGTATATCACATCCCCTGTCACACACCAGCCTCTGGGAAGATAGAACGGTACAATGGACTGTTAAAAACTACACTGAGAGCAATGGGTGGTGGGACCTTAAAACATTGGGATGCACATTTAGCAAAGGCTACCTGGCTAGTTAATACCAGGGGATCTACCAATAGAGCTGGCCCTGCCCAGTCAAAACTTCCACGTACTGT
This sequence comes from Fratercula arctica, assembly GCA_947846985.1. Taxonomy (NCBI): domain Eukaryota; kingdom Metazoa; phylum Chordata; class Aves; order Charadriiformes; family Alcidae; genus Fratercula; species Fratercula arctica. The sequence goes on from CANTUZ010000025.1 coordinate 7,482,912, forward strand.
AGAAGGGGATAAGGTCCCCGTAGTGCCCATGAAGAATATGTTGGGGAAGACAGTCTGGGTTAGTCCTGCCTCAGGCAAAGGCCAACCCATCCGTGGGATTGCTTTTGCCCAAGGACCTGGGTGCACTTGGTGGGTAATGCGGCAGGATGGGGAAGTCCGATGTGTACCTCATGGGGACTTGATTTTGGGGGAGAATAGCCAATGAATCAAATTGTGTGCAACATTGTCACTGTATGTCCTCGTTACTATAATTGCTATTGGCTGTACTGCAGTAAGAATCACCCAAATTAAGGAGAGATGGACTTTGATGAAGAATTGAGTAAAGCAAAGTGGTGATGGGATCAGAGCTGACGCCCAGCAACTTCCTCAAGATCTACATCTTCGGCCCATGGACTGTGTGCATGAGCTACGCCGGGTACACCAGTCACATGTTCCAAAAACTGTAAGATCTGGGCGTGGCAAAAATGGTATGGAATAAGGGGTGGATAATGTCCTGGTTCCGGCAGGGACAGGGTTAAGTATTCCATGCCATGTGAGCCACGCCCACCCTGAGATTAAAAGGAGGGGAGGGGGCAGGAAGTCGGATTGGGAGCAGGCTGGTGCATCCCGGGTCCGGACTGGTGGGGAGCGGTTGTTCTGTAATCGCGTTTGTATATTCCTCTGTCCATGTTATTGTTGTTGTTTTCTTGTTCCCTCTGCTGTTCTGTTAAACTGCCTTTGTCTCAACCCAAGAGTTTTGCCTTTCTCTTCTGATCCTTCCGGTACCGGGAAGCGCTGAGCGAGCAACACGTGGTTCTTTGTTGCCATCTGAGGCCAAACCACGACAGGGTGCTGGTGGACAGCCAGCTTAACATGAGCCAGCAGTGTGCCCAGGTGGCCAAGAAGGCCAACAGCATTCTGTCTTGTATCAGGAATAGCGTGGCCAGCAGGAGTAGGGAAGTGATCGTGCCTCTGTACTCGGCACTGGTGAGGCCTCACCTCGAGTACTGTGTTCAGTTCTGGGCCCCTCTGTACAAGAGGGACATTGAAGTGCTGGAGCGGATCCAGAGGAGAGCTACCAAGCTGGTGAGGGATCTGGAGACCAAGTCATATGAGGAGAGGCTGAGGGAGCTGGGCATGTTTAGTTTGGAGAAGAGGAGGCTGAGGGGAGACCTCATTGCCCTCTACAACTACCTGAAAGGAGGTTGTAGAGAGGTGGGTGTTGGCCTCTTCTCCCAGGTGAATAATGACAGGACCAGAGGAAATGGTCTGAAGCTGCAGCAGGGGAGGTTTAGATTAGATATTAGGAGGAATTACTTTACTGAAAGAGTGGTCAGGCACTGGAACAGCCTGCCCAGGGAGGCGGTTGAGTCACCATCCCTAGAGGTATTTAAGAAATGTGTAGATTTGGCACTTCAGGGCATGCTCTAGTGACAGAGACTGTAGGGGGGTTTTTTTGTGTGTGTGTATGGTTGGACTCGATGATCTCAAGGGTCCTTTCCAACCATGAAGATTCTATGATTCTAATTTGAAAAACTGATGAATGTCTTCTACCTTGCATCTCAAGTGTTTGCTACAACACATTTGAGTTTATTTAAAAGACTCTTCCGTAGGCTATAATTAGAGACTTTATTGTCTTTTGGTACTTTTGGTACCCGGCAGTTCCGGGTGGAGGTGACAGCTGAGGAGGCATGGGCGGAGCCAGCAACCCCGGCGGCAGATTTAAACGAGGCGTAAGCACACCAAAGGTCACTCGCCGAGGAGACCAGCTCCAGTGCAGGTAAGTCTGCACTAGAGAAGGGAATCGCGGCAAAAAAGGGCCGGCTAGGGGCTCGTTTTTGAGGCTTTTTGAAGCCGGGAAAAGCGGCAAGCCTGGGCCAGTACCCGGCAGTTCCGGGGGGCGGTGACAGCTGAGGAGTTGGGGGCAGAGCCAGCACCCCCGGCGGCAGATCTAAACGAGGCGTAAATTCCCCTCCCCGTCCCCCCATAAAAGAAGCCTTTCAGGAGGGCAGTGACCTGGGAGGGCAGTGACCTGGTCGCCGCACACTTGAGTAAACAAGCAGCGAGTGGGTGTCGCCCAGGGCGTCACCTGAGAGCATCACGACAAGGGCAGTTATCCCGCTCTCTAAAGAGCTTAGCTATGGCTTCCACCCGGAAGAAGGTTGTGCGCTCAACCTTAGCCAGAATGGATGTGGGAACCCAGACGGAGCTCCCACAGGAACATGGAGCCGTCCAGGTCACAGGCTGCAGGGAGTGCCAGAGCCTTTCACTGGCAACGGGAGACAGCTATGAGAACTGCTGTGTACGTTACAAAGAGGTCATTTGATCTGCTCAGCCTGGTGGCAGAGCTGAGAGAGGAAGCTGAAAGGTTAAGGAGCATTAGGGAGGCTGAAGAAGAAATAGACTGGTGGAGCCAGGCTCTGCCCTCCTTGAAACAGAAACGGGAGCACCTGGCAGAAAGTAACCAGGATCAAGGGGCCCCTGTACCCTGCTCCTGTCAGGCAGAAGCCTAAATGAAGGGAGTGAATGGAGGCGAGTTCACGGTCAGGGCAGCGGGCGAACTCTCTCCTGTGACAAGCTGTGGGACAACACATCGGGGTTAGAGGGATGGGGCACTAGTAAGGGCCTTCGACCTGTTTCCTGAGGCATTCTGGGGATGCTACATCACAGTCAAAGTCTTATGGAGACGAGCCAGGGGCTCCTGAGGTAGTCCAAGTCAACAGGGAAACACCTGTGAAACACCCCAAGGGGTGCTCCTCTAAGAAGGTGACACAGCCAACAGCCCAGCTGAAGTGCCTCTACACAAATGCACACAGCATGGACAACAAACAAGAGGAGTTGGAATCTATTGTGCTGTTGGAAAGCTATGACATAGTGGCCATTACTGAAACCTGGTGGGACAAATCCTATGACTGGAATGTGGCTATTGATGGCTACAGGCTGTTCAGAAGGGACAGGTGAGGAAGGAGGGGCAGAGGTGTTGCCCTCTATGTTAAGGAAAGGATAGAGTGCGAAGAGATGTCCCTAAAGAACAGCCAAGAGGAAGTCGAAAGCTTATGGGTAGGAATTAGAGACCGAGGCAACATGGGGAACCTTGTGGTTGGTGTCTACTACAGGCCACCCAATCAAGGGGAACCTACTGATGAAGCCTTCTTCCTCCAGCTACAGGAGCCATTGCACTCGAAGGCTCTCGTCCTGCTGGGGGATTTCAACCACCCCGACATCTGCTGGAAAAGTAACATGGCGAGCTGTAGACAATCCAGGAGGTTTCTGCAGTGCCTCAATGATAACTTCCTAAGACAGGAAATAGACAGCCCTACCCGAGGGGATGCCATACTGGACCTCATAGTCACCAATGCGAGTGAACTCATTGGGGATGTCAAGATTGGAGGCAGCCTGGGCTGCAGTGACCACACGCTGGTGGAGTTCACGGTCCTGAGGGATATGTGCCAGACGAAGAGCCTAGTCAGGACCCTGAATTTTAGGAAAGCAAACCTCCAGCTCTTCAAGGAGTTAGTCAATAGGACCCCCCAGGAAATGGTCCTCAGGGACAAGGGGGCAGAACAGAGCTGGCAGATCTTCAAGGATGCTTTCCATAGAGCACAAGAGCTCTCGATCCCCAGGTGTAAGAAATCAAGCAAGAAAGGGAGGAGACCAGCATGGCTGAGTTGGGACCTGCTGGTCAAACCAAAAGGCAAGAAGGAACTGCACAGGCAGTTCAAGCAGCATCAGGTGTCCTGGGAAGAGTATAGGGATGCTGCCCGGTTGTGTAGGGATGAGGTCAGGAAGGCCAAGGCGCAGCTGGAGCTGAACTTGGCAAGGGATGCAAAGAATAACAAGAAGGGCTTCTACAGGTATATTAACCAGAAAAGGAAGGTCAAAGAAAGTGTGCCCTCCCTGATGAGCAAGACTGTCAAACTGGTAACAACAGACGAATAGAAGGCTGAGGTTCTCAACAACAACTTTGCCTCAGTCTTCGTTGCCAGCCTCTCTCCTCACACCTCCCGAGTTGAAGGACTACAAGATGGGGACCTGGGGGACAAAGTCCCTCCCACTGTAAGTGAATCACAGAATGGTAGGGGTTGGAAGGGACTTCTGGAGATCATCTAGTCCAACCCTCCCTGCCAGAGCAGGGTCACCTAGAGCAGGTTGCACAGGAATGCGTACAGGTAGGTTTTGAATGTCTCCAGAGACGGAGACTCCACCACCTCTCTGGGCAGCCTGTTCCAGTGCTCTGCCACCCTCAAAGTAAAGAAGTTCCTCCTCATGTTTAGGTGGAACTTCCTATGCTCAAGTTTGTGCCCGTTACCTCTTGTCCTGTCACTGGGCACCACTGAAAAGAGCCTGGCCCCATCCTCCTGACGCCCACCCTTGAAGTATTTATAAGTGTTGATAAGATCCCCCCTCAGTCTTCTCTTCTCCAGGCTAAACAGACCCAAGTCCCTCAGCCTTTCTTCATGAGAGAGGTGTTCCAGTCCCCTAATCATCTTGGTAGCCCTTTGCTGCACCCTTTCCAGCAGTTCCCTGTCCTTCTTGAACCGGGGAGCCCAGAACTGGACACAGTACTCCAGGTGCGGCCTCACCAGGGCAGAGTAGAGGGGGAGGATGACCTCCCTCGACCTGCTGGCCACACTCTTCTTGATGCACCCCAGGATGCCATTGGCTGCCTTGGCCACAAGGGCACATTGCTGGCTCATGGTCATCCTGTTGTCCACCAGGACTCCCAGGTCCCTTCCTGCAGAGCTGCTCTCCAGCAGGTCAGCCCCCAACCTGTACCGGTGCATGGAGTTATTCCTCCCCAGGTGCAGCACCCTACACTTGCCCTTGTTGAATTTCATAAGGTTCCTCTCTGCCCAACTCTCCAGCCTGTCCAGGTCTCTCTGTATGGCAGCACAGCCTTCTGGTGTGTCAGCCACCCCTCCCAGTTTTGTGTCATCAGCAAACTTGCTGAGGGTGCACTCTGTCCCCTCATCCAGGTCATTGATGAATATATTGAAGAGGACTGGGCCCAGTACTGACCCTTGGGGAACACCACTCATCACTGACCTCCAGCTAGACTCTGTGCCCCTAATCACGACCCTCTGAGCTCTGTCTTTCAGCCAGTTTTCAATCCACCCCACTGTCCATTCATCTAACCCACACTTCCAAAGCTTCCCTATGAGGATGCTGTGGGAGACCGTGTCGAAAGCCTTGCTGAAGTCAAGGTAGACCACATCCACTGCCCTCCCCTCATCTATCCATCCAGTCATGCCATCATAGAAGGCTATCAGAATAGTCAGACATGATTTCCCCTTGGTGAATCTGTGTTGACTACTTCCGATAGCTTTCTTTTCCTCCACATGCCTTGAGATGATGCCCAGAACAAGCTGTTCCATCATCTTTCCAGGGATGGAGGTGAGGCTGACTGGCCAGTAGTTCCCCGGGTCCTCCTTCTTGCCCTTTTTGAAGGCTGGAGTGATGTTGGCTTTCCTCCAGTCCTCAGGCACTTCGCCTGTTCTCCAGGACCTTTCAAAGATGATGGAGAGCAGCCCAGCAATGACTTCCGCCAGCTCCCTCAAGTGAAGACAAGGTTCGTGACCACCTGAGGAACCTGAACATATAGAAGTCTATGGGACCTGATGAGATGCACCCTGGAGTCCTGAGGGAATCGGCTGGTGTAGTTGCCAAGCCACTGTCCATGATATTTCAGAAGTCATGGCAGTCAGGTGAAGTCCCTGGCGACTGGAAAAAGGTAAACATTGCACCCATTTTTAAAAAGGGTAGAAAGGAGGACCCTGAGAATTACCTGACCGGTCAGCCTCACTTCTGTGCCTGGGAAGATCATGGAACAGCTCCTCCTAGAAGCTATGCTAAGGCACATGGAGGACAGGGAGGTGATTCGAGACAGCCAGCATGGCTTCACTAAGGGCAAGTCCTGCCTGACCAACCTGGTGGCTTTCTACAATGGAGTGACTGCATCAGTGGACAAGGGCAGAGCTACGGATATCATCTATCAGGACTTCTGGAAGGCCTTTGACACAGTCCCCTGCAACATCCTTCTCTCTGAGATGGAGAGATATGGATTTGATGGGTGGACTATTTGGTGGATGAGGAATTGGCTGGATGGTTGCATCCAGAGGGTAGTGGTCAATGGCTTGATGTCCAGATGGAGAGGGGTGACAAGTGGTGTCCCTCAGGGATCCGTATTGGGACTGGTGCTGTTTAATATCTTCATCAATGATTTAGACAGTGGGATCAAGTGCACCCTCAGCAGGTTTGCCAATGACACCAAGCTGAGTGGCGCGGTTGACAGGCCAGAGGGATGGGATGTCGTCCAGAGGGACCTGGACAAGCTAGAGAGGTGGGCCTGAGCAAACCTCATGAAGTTCAACAAGGCCAAGTGCAAGGTCCTGCACTTGGGTCGGGACAATCCTTGTTATCAATACAGGCTGGGGAATGATGTGATAGAGAGCAGCCCTGGTGAGAAGGACTTGGGGGTACTGGTGGATGAAAAGCTGGACATGAGCCAACCATGTGCACTCGCAGCCCAGGCAGCCAACCGCATCCTGGGCTGCATCAAAAGAACTGTGGCCAGCAGATCAAGAGAGGTGATTCTGCCCCTCTACTCTGCTCTTATGAGACCCCACCTGGAGTATTGTGTCCAGCTCTGGAGCCCTCAGCACAAGAAGGACATGGACCTGTTGGAGCGGGTCCAGAGGAGGGCTACGAAGATGATCAGAGGGCTGGAGAACCTCTCCTATGAGGACAGGCTGAGAGAGTTGGGGTTGTTCAGCCTGGAGAAGAGGAGGCTCTGGGGAGACCTTATAGCGGCCTTCCAGTACCTGAAGGGGGCCTACAAGAAAGCTGGGGAGGGGCTGTTTGCAAGGGTATGTAGTGATAGGATGAGGGGTAATGGCTTTAAACTAGAGCAGGGTAGGTTTAGATTAGACAGTAGGAAGAAGTTCTTTACAATGAGGGCGGTGAGACACTGGAACAGGTTGCCCAGAGAGGTGGTGGAGGCCCCATCCCTGGAGACATTCAAGGCCAGGCTTGATGAGGCTCTGAGCAATCTGATCTAATTAAAGATGTCCCTGTTTACTGCAGGGGGGTTGGACTAGATGACCTTTAAAGGTCCCTTCCAACCCAATTCTACAGCGGCAACAGCTTTTCTGTTGCTGAGTGTCATGGTTTAGGCTGGGCTGGCTACTAAATGAGTGACAGATCCTCTCTTTAACGTCTCTCCCTTCCCAGAAGAGAAGGGAGAGAGACTTATGGGTTGGAAAAAACCTTAACACTGCTTTAATGAAATATGAAACTAAATCTATTAACAATAAGAAGAAAAGATAATTATATTAAGAAGAAAATAATGAAACAGATACAATATATACAAACCCAGTATTGAGCTCCTGGCAGCTGTGACCTCTGTATGCTTTTCCAGTTCCGACCTTCCAACGGGACAAAAGAACAAGGTTAGTTGATCTTGGTTGTTATAGCAATAAGTATAAGCAAGAGCCTCTCTGCATACTATTCCTTGGTATTAACTATAAACATCAGACCTTATCTGCTAGAAGCAGACACTGTCTGAAAAGTATGCCATTAATTTCAGAGAGTACAGTTCAGTTAGAAGAGACTTAAATGAAAAGTAAAATTACCGAAAAGAAAACTGGTTCTATTCTATCTCAAACCAGGACGTTCCACCCCTTATTCCATACCATTTACGTCATGCTCAGGTCACTACTGCTTGTTGTCTTCAAATATATGCACACATATATATATACACACAGATCACTAATTTATGATTTATATTTCTACACAAAAGTTTAAGTTCACGTAGACGGTGACTGAATGTTTACATCTGTCACAGCAGTCTCTAAGGCCAGGACAAATGGTATGAAAATCATCATGGTTCGTGCCACCTACGCCTCTCGTGCATGGGGAGGAGGGGGAGAGATAAAGAGAGATTTATGAGTTTAGAAGAAACTAAACTAATGAAATATTAAGAATAAAATAAAAAGGAAAATAATGAAATAGATACAGTATATACAAAACCATATTAAGCTCCCAGGATGATGTCACTGGCAGGCACCGGGGAAGTCCCAGACTGGGCTCAGCGACGTGTAGGACCTGGGTTCCAGAGTTGGCGTCAGGAACACACGGATCGGGATCAAAGGCAGGTGAACAGGCAGGGTCCTCCTCGGACGTCAGCCATTGAAGGAAGAGAGCGAGCCCCTTGCCCCTTTGATCCCTTAGCTTTTATACTGAGTGTGATGCAGATGGGATGGAATACCCCTGTTGGTCAGTTTTGGGTCACCTGTCCTGTCCACTCCTCCCTATAGATGTGACCCCTCTATGCTTCTCCACTTCCGACCCTCTGACGGGGCAAATAGCGAAGTTAGCTGTCATTGGTTGTTATAGCAATAAGTATAAGCAAGAGCCTCTGTGCATACCATTCCTTGGAATAATCAGGTCTTATCACTCTGAGAACGAACAGTTTTCTGCACAACATGCTGTTAATTTAAGACTTTAGTCAGTTAGAAGAGGCCCAGCTAAAAAGTAAAATTACTGAACAGAAAATTGGTTCTGTTTTACCTCAAACCAGGACACCTGCACAATATTGTCCATGGCTAAATCCACCCCTCGGTCACAAGCCCATCTATGTGTTGCATCCTTTCCTTGATGACCTGAAGTGTTGTAAGGGACGGACTGTAAATTCCCTGACGAGGGGCAGAAGCCCCTCCAAGCCTTCAATGGAATGCCTCAAACACTCGCAAGGAAATAAATAATGCAGGCCTGGCCTTCAAAGAACTGATAAGGCTAACACTTCTGGCATCTGAAAGTGTGGGAGAACTGTCTTGCGAAGACAGGATAGTTCTGCCACTCATGTGGTGAGCTTGCTAGTTCTCAGTTCTCAAGGCCATTCTGTCCGATGAGTGACCTTTGCTTCATTATCCATGAAATGCATATGATCTCGCCGAGGAGATCAGCTCCAGTGCAGGAAAGTCTGTGCTGGGAAAGGAAATCGCAGCAAAGAAGGGTCAGCCAGGGGCTCATTTTCGAGGCTTTTAAAGCCAGGAAAAGGGGCCAGCCCGAGCCGGTACCCGGCACTTCTGGGGGGCGGGGGCAGCTGAGGAGCAGAGGGCGGAGCCACCACCCCCAGCAGCAGGTGTTAACGAGCAGGGGGTGGGACCACTCCCCCCCTCATAAAAGAAGCCCTTCGGGAGAACAGCAACCTGGTTGCTGTGCACTGAGCAAATGAGCTGCAAGTGGGTGTTCCCTGGGTGTGACCCGAGGAACCACCCAGGTGCACCAGGACAAGAGTGTACTTCCTGGGCTGGAGAAGGGGGGTGGCCAAGCAGGGTGTGACACACCAGTCCAATCACAGCTGTCTGCACAGCAGTTCGTGTAGGATAGAGCTGAAAGACTGCTAACCCGGCCAGGTAGTGATGGTAACTACTCGCAAGATGACTGTGGCATCCATGAGCTCCACAACCACCAGGTCTGATGCCGCCTCTCAGACAGTACTCTTGTGGGAACATGCTACCACACAGACATCAGGCTGTAGGGTATGCCCTGCTCTTACACCAGTGTCGGATGGCAATGATGGGCATGCCTGTAGGAGATGTGCCCAGGTAGAGGATCTTCTCCAATTAGTCATGGAGCTCAGGGAGGAGGTAAGTAGATTGAGGAGCATCAGGGAATGCGAGAGGGAGATAGAATCCTGCATCCCATGACAGAAACCCAGCAGGCAGATAGAACCCCTGCAACAGAGAGCTCCCTATCCTCTGTCACCTCAACTGAAGGCAGTAACCTGGAGGACAGGGGGCAATGGCAGGAAGTTCCTGCACGGCGCAACAGGCGCCGCACTCGAGACTGCCCAGTGACTACCCCATCTTCCCAGGTGCCATTATTTAACAGGTACAGTGCTCTACAGAGGAACCTGGATGATGACGAGCACAATATTTCTCCTACTTCTCCTACCTTGGAGCCGTCAGCAAGGTCTAGTCAGACCTCCCCCTGCATCAAAACCTCTGCGGTAAGGAAGAAAAGACGGGTCCTTGTCATAGGTGACTCATTACTGAAGGGAGCGGAAGGCCCAATATGCAGGCCGGACCCGGTACATAGGGAGGTCTGCTGCCTCCCTGGGGCCCGGGTCAAGGACGTGAAGAGGATGCTTCCTTCCCTGGTACGGCCCTCAGACTACTATCCACTTTTGATCTTTCAGGTAGGCAGCGACGAGGTAACAAGAAGAAGTCCAAGGGCAATGAAGAAAGATTTCAAGACCCTGGGACGCCTGGTCAAGGGATCAGGAGCGCAAGTTGTGTTCTTGTCTATCCCCCCTGTTGCGGGGAATGATGAGGGGGTAAAAAGGAGGAGCCAGCAGATCAATGCCTGGCTTCGAGCTTGGTGCTGCCGGCAGGACTTTGGGTTCTTTGATCATGGCCTGATCTACAAAACGCCTGGCCTGCTGGTAACAGGCAGGAATACCTTGACCTCCAGGGGAAAAAGGGTTCTAGGACAAGAGTTATCAGGACTCATTGAGAGGGCTTTAAACTAGATTTGAAGGGGGGTGGGGATGGTACTGGGCTTGCTGGTGAGGTGCCAGGGCGTAGTTGCTCAGCGCTCATGGGCCAGTGTGCCAGTATTTCTGAAAGCCAGAAGGCACACCACATCTCAAAGGTCAAAACTGCACACACAACTCCCTCTCTGAAATGCTTATACACCAATGCACGCAGCATGGGGAATAAGCAGGAAGAGCTGGAGGTCTGTGTGCGGTTGTGGGGCCATGATCTCATTGCAATTACTGAGACGTGGTGGGACAACTCGCATGATTGGAATGCTGTCATGGGTGGCTATGTCCTTTTCAGGAAAGACAGACAAGCAAGGCAGGGTGGTGGAATTGCACTCTATGTGAGAGAGCATTTGGAATGCATTGAGCTCTCACTAGGGGCGGATGAAGAGCGGGTCGAGAGCTTATGGGTGAGGATTAAGGGACAGGAAAATATGAGGGACACTGTTGTGGGTGTTTATTACAGGCCACCTGATCAGGATGGGGAAACTGATGAGGCTTTTTACAGACAACTGAAGGTAGCCTCGCAATCGCAGGCCCTGGTTCTCATGGGGGACTTCAATCACCCTGATATCTGCTGGGAAGACCACACAGCCAGGCATGCACAGTCCAGGAGGCTCCTCCAGTGCATTGATGACAACTTTTTGACACAGGTGGTACAGGAGCCAACAAGGAGAGGAGCACTTCTAGACCTGGTACTGACAAACACAGAGGGATTGGTGGAGGACATTAAGGTTGGGGGCACCCTAGGTTGTAGTGATCATGAAATGATTGAGTTCAGGATCATGGGCACTATCCACAAAACAACAAGAAGTAAAATTACAACCTTGGATTTCAGGAGGGCTAACTTTGGCCTCTTCAAGAAACTGCTTGGAGAGATCCCGTGGGCTGGGGCTATGGAAGGCAAAGGGGCTCAAGAAAGCTGGTTGATATTCAAAGACCACTTCCTCCAAGCTCAGGATCGGTGCATCCCTAAGAGAAAGAAATCGGCCAAGGGACGCAGGAGACCTGCATGGTTAAGCAGGGAGCTTCAGAAAAAGCTCAAGTGGAAGAAGGAAGTTTATAATAAGTGGAAGAAGGGACTGACCCCTTGGGAGGATTACAAGAATGCCACCAGAGCGTGCAGGGATGAAACAAGGAAAGCCAAGGCCGCCTTGGAATTAGACCTGGCTAGGGACGTCAAGCACAACAAAAAGAGCTTCTACAAGTATATTGGAAGCAAAAGGAAGACCAGAGAAGTTGTGGGCCCACTGTTGAATGAGACAGGAGTCATGGTGACGGAGGATGCGGAGAAGGCAGAGTTACTGAATGCCTTCTTTGCTTCGGTCTTTTCTGCTCGGCCCAGCCCTCAGAAGTCCCAGGCATTGAATAAAGTAACAGGGAAAGAAGAAGACTTCCCTTGGGTTGAGGAGGAGCGAGTGAGGGATCAATTAGATCATTTAGATATTCACAAGTCCATGGGCCCTGATGGGATGCACCCGAGAGTGCTGAGGGAGCTGGCAGAAGTCATTGCTGGGCCACTCTCCATCATCTTTGAAAAGTCCTGGAGAACAGGCGAGGTGCCTGGGGACTGGAGGAAAGCCAACATCACTCCAGTCTTCAAAAAGGGCAAGAAGGAGGACCCGGGGAACTACAGGCCAGTCAGCCTCACCTCCATCCCTGGAAAGATGATGGAACAGCTCGTTCTGGGCGTCATCTCAAGGCACGTGGAGGAAAAGAAAGCTATCAGAAGTACTCAGCATGGATTCACCAAGGGGAAATCATGTCTGACTAATCTGATAGCCTTCTACGATGGCATGACTGGATGGATAGATGAGGGGAGGGCGGTAGATGTGGTCTATCTTGACTTCAGCAAGGCGTTTGACACGGTCTCCCACAGCATCCTCATAGGGAAGCTTTGGAAGTGTGGGTTAGATGAATGGACAGTAAGGTGGATAGAAAACTGGTTGAAAGGTAGAGCTCAGAGGGTTGTGATTAGGGGCACAGAATCTAGTTGGAGGTCAGTGACGAGTGGTGTTCCCCAGGGGTCAGTACTGGGCCCAGTCCTCTTCAATATATTCATCAATGACCTGGATGAGGGGATAGAGTGCACCCTCAGCAAGTTTGCTGATGACACAAAACTGGGAGGGGTGGCTGACACACCGGAAGGCTGTGCTGCCATACAGAGAGACCTGGACAGGTTGGAGATCTGGGCAGAGAGAAACCTTATGAAATTCAACAAGGGCAAGTGTAGGGTGCTGCACCTGGGGAGGGATAACCCCATGCACCGGTACAGGTTGGGGGCTGACCTGCTGGAGAGCAGCTCTGTGGAAAGAGACCTGGGAGTCCTGGTGGACAACAGGATGACCATGAGGCAGCAATGTGCCCTTGTGGCCAAGGCAGCCAATGGCATCCTGGGGTGCATCAAGAAGAGTGTGGCCAGCAGGTCAAGGGAGGTCATCCTCCCCCTCTACTCTGCATTGGTGAGGCCGCACCTGGAGTACTGTGTCCAGTTCTGGGCTCCCCGGTTCAAGAAGGACAGGGAACTGCTGGAAAGGGTGCAGCAGAGGGCTACAAAGATGATTAGGGGACTGGAACACCTCTCTCATGAAGAAAGGCTGAGGGATTTGGGTCTCTTCAGTCTGGAAAAAAGACAGCTGAGGGGGGATCTTATCAACACTTATAAATACTTCAAGGGTGGGTGTCAGGAGGATGGGACCAGGCTCTTTTCAGTAGTGCCCGGGGACAGGACAAGAGGCAATGGGCACAAACTTGAGCATAGGAAGTTCCACCTAAACATGAGGAGGAACTTCTTTACTTTGAGGGTGGCAGAGCACTGGAACAGGCTGCCCAGAGAGGTGGTGGAGTCTCCAACTCTGGAGGCATTCAAAACCCGCCTGGACGTGTTCCTGTGCAACTTGCTCTAAGGTGACCCTGCTCTGGCAGGGGGGTTGGACTAGATGATCTCCAGAGGTCCCTTCCAACCCTATGGTTCTATGGAAAGCGCACACCCCTGCATATGCTAATGAAGATTATAGAGATCATGCTAACCGTGTATGACTATGGCACTCGTCTCTCCACCCAAATCATGCTACACGTCACCTGGGAGAAGGGAGAAACCTGAGACGAGGCTGTCCTCGGCAAGGGGGTTGGACCATGCTAATTCAGCATACATAAAAGGGGAAAATAAGTGCCCCTAGAAAGAGAAACAAAGAAGAAACAAAAGAAGAAGATTGCGCCTGGGAAGATTCCCTGAAAAAGATGCTGGAACCAGGACTGGTGATCTCTTTATCTCTGTCTTTTTTCTCTGTCTTTTCCTTTCTCTGTCCCTCAGTTTCTCTTTCTCTTAGAATTGTTAAGTAACGACCTTAAGTACCACTTGCCGTAAGTTGTTGTATAACTGTTGTTAACTAACAGTATGTGTACCCCACCACTCGCCATAATTTGTTATATACCTAACCAATTATTGTGGACTTGTTAAGACCTATACTAACCATTTTGGTAAGCTAATAAATGTTTCTATATGGACCTTGAGATTTATCTCACCTTAGTCCGCACCGTTGAGAATTTACGAATCTGAAGTTACTTACCCCCCCTCTTTACTGGGAGTGGGACATGACAAGTGTCATGGGCCCATCAAGCTAAAAATAGTTCACCTTTATGTTCCCAGTCCAAATCTATCTGGAAAATCTTAGCAGCCTGATCCACTTGCTGATTGTTTTGATGTTCCTCAGTGGCCTGACTCATGGATACGTGGGCATCTACATGGCGTACTTTCACTTTTTTTTCTAGTTTCCCTAGCTGCTCAGCAATGTCTTGCCACAATTCAGCAGCCCAGATGGGTTTACCTCTGTGCTGCCAGATGCTCTGCTTCCACTGTTTTAACCACCCTCTACAGAGCATTTGCCACCATCCATGAATCATTATTGAGAGAGAGTACTGGTCACATATCTTGTTCAGCAATGTCTAAGACCAGCTGGATGGCTTTTACCTCTGCAAATTGACTTGATTTACCTTCTCATTCAGCTTCTTCCGCGAGTCCCCATGTAGGACTCCACACAGTAACTTTCCACCTTTGACATTTTCCTGCAATACAACAAGATCCATCAGTGAACAGAGCAGGACCGTACTGCTTCTCATTATCTGAGAGTTCATTATATGGTGGAGCTTCTTCAGCACATGTCACCACCCATTCTGGTGGCATTCCGAAGTCTTTGCCACTGTGGCAGTGGTAATTGGCACCTGCTGTTCTTTAACCCCCAGCAGTCCCACCACAGAAGGGTCCTCTGAAAGACTGGGTAAGGTAGACAGCAAAGTCATTATGTACCTCAGCCTTCTCTGTATCCCGGGTAACGAGGTCTCCCCTTTCCTTCTGGAGAGGACCCACATTTTCCCTAGTCTTCCTTCTGTCATTGACATACCTGTAGAAGCTTTTCTTGTTGCCCTTGATGTCGCTGGCCAGATTTAATTCTGTCTGGGCTTTAGCTTGCCTAAACTGATCCCTGGCTACTCGGACAATTTCTCTGTATTCCGCCCAGGCTACCCGTCCTTGCTTCCACCTCTGTAGGCTTCCTTTTTCTGTTTGAGTTTGTCCAGGAGCTCCTTTTTCATCCATGCAGGCTTCCCGGTGTTTTTGCCTGACTTCCTCTTTGTTGGGATGCATCGCTTCTGAGCTTGGAGGAGATGGTCCTTGAATATTAGCCAGCTTTCTTGGGCCCCTCTCCCCTCCAGTGCTTTATCCCTTGGTATTCTACCAAGCAGATCTTTCAAGACGACAAAGTCTGCTCTCCTGACGTCCAGGGTAGCGAGCTTGTTACGCGCCCTCCTCACTGCCCTAAGGATCTTGAACTCCACCATCTCATGGTCGCTGCAGCCAAGGCTGCTCTTGAGCTTCACATTCCCCACCAGCCCCTCCTTGTTGGTGAGAACAAGGTCCAGCATGGCACCTCTCCTTGTTGACTCCTTTATAACTTGGAGAAGAAATTTATCATCAGTGCATTCCAGGAACTTCCTGGATTGCTTGTGCCCTGCTGTGTTGTCCCTCCAACAGATATCGGGGTGGTTGAAGTCCCCCATGAGGACCAGGGCCTGTGAGCGTGAGGCTGCTCCTATCTGTCTATGGAGGGCCTCATTCCCTCAGTCTTCCTGGTCAGGTGGCCTGTAGCAGACCCCCACTGTAACATCACCTGCCCCTGCATTCCCTTTAATCCTGACCCATAAGCTCTCAGTCGGCTCCTGTTCCATCCCCAGGCGGAGCTCCATGCACTCCAGCTGTTCATTGACATAGAGGGCAACACCCCCTCCTCATCTCCCCTGCCTGTCCTTCCTAAAGAGCTTGTATCCTTCCATTCCAACACTCCAGTCATAGGAGCCATCCCACCACTTCTCTGTGATGCCAGTAAGCTGCATCACAATGCCCTACAAGCATGTGTATGTCTCTAACTCCTCCTGTTTATTCCCCATGCTACATGCATTTGCATAGAGGCATTTAAGTTGGGCCCCCAATTAAGCTGACTTACTGGCTGGAGTGGCTGGAATTCCTTTGTGCTGCACTCCAGGTGCTCTCCTGCTGACCTGTGATCCTTCTCCAGGCTCTGGGTATCTATTGCTGGCACCAGCATCAAACTGGTAGGAGTGGGATAGATTGAGGTTCCCCTCTGCCGGCCACTCTAAAGCCTTCTTCACGAGCTTGGCAAGCCTCTGATCAAAGATGCTCTTCCCCTTCTCCGATAGATGGACCCCATCAGCCCCCGGTAGACCAGGTTTCTCAAAGCGAGTCCCATGGCTGTGGCACCAGTCCTGTAACCATTTGTTGATTTGCCAGATTCGACTGGCCCTATCAACCCCCTTCCCTTTGACCGAGAGGACTGATGAAAAATCTACCTGCGCTCCAGAGCCCCTTACCACTGCTCCCAGGGCTCTGTAATCCTTTGTGATACTCCTCAGACTGCTCCTGCCTGTATCACTGGTGCCCACATGAAACAACAGCAGCAAGTAATAGTCAGTGGACTGTACGAGGCTTGGTTAGTCTCTCGGTGACATCCCTGATACAAGCCCCCAGTAAGCAGCACACTTCTCTAGAGAGTGCATCAGGTCGGCAAATGGTGCCTCTGTACCTTTCAGAAGAGAGTCGCCTACTACTATCACCCGTTGCTTTTTCTTAGTTGCACTGGTTATTATATGGGGGGCAGTTCGGGCTGCCTTACTCAGCTCCAGCATCTCTCATGATGTGATTGGTCTTTCCTCTTCAGTCTGCAGAGCGATGAAGTGGTGGTGTGACTCATTTCTCCAGTGAGCAGGACAGAATCTCCTTGTTATGAGTGTTATCACATAGATTCTGGTGAGAATTACGTTAGGGTGATATTTCATTGCTTTTGGTTTATTTTTAATTTCCTGTTCACTGCTGATTGAAGTGGTAACATATCTTATAACTGTAAGAAAAATCTAAGTATTGTTTTTGCAGAGGAACAACTTGGCCAGTCTGCAATGATGTAGCTAGAGAATGATTAACAACACAAAGGCTGATCGAGAGACATGCAAGAATGCTCATCCCTTAGACAAAGGAGAAACCAGTCTATGCCGGATCGGTAGTTTAACGGGAGGATGAATGTTTAACTGAGCCCAGCTACCGTGGGCAATAATACCAAAAAAGGGAAGAAATAAACAGGTGAAGTAAGGGGTTTAGGAGGGGTGATGGGGAGAAGTAAACAGAGGCGGAGCAAATGGAAGTAGTTTTAGGCGAATCGGATAGGCTGTAAACCCTGGAGTACCTAGCCAATGAGGAAACAGGGGAGGGAAATTTTGTCCGGGGACAGGAAATAAAAAGACGTTATTTTGGGACCTCAGGTGTGCCTACCTGCTAGGTCACCTGTTCTTGCAAGAATGTCTAAATAAAATGTGCTTGGTATTGATCACTGCCTGAGCCATGGTTATTGGATAAGGAGCGTTTCTCACATAACCAAGGTGCGGGCAAATTGGTTCAGAAGAGGTGAGGACAAAAAGCAGTAAGAACATGTGCAGGGCAGAAAATGCAGTTGTTTTTTCTTAGTAATTAGGAAACCATATTTCTGTGACTTTGCTACAAAAGCCACAAAGTTAGACTACATTAAAAGGTTTCACACCATATAAAACACTGAATTGCTTCTGGAGGGACCTCCTTTGACCAACCGGAAAGCCTAGTGCTCCTTACTTAGCAGTGTTTGTTGCCAAAAATTAAATGGTGTGGTGGTTCTGCTGGTTTCTACCTCAGCCAGATAGCAACCAGTCTTTGTGAGACACGGTGACTTGGAACAGATAAGCAAGCGTAGCTGCGTCAGCTCCTTACAAGCCATGTGATGCTCCTGCTGCTTCCACCATTTCTTGCCATCCTTTCTGTGGTCCTGCTGCAAAAGGAGATTATAATTTCTTCACAGATGCATTGACAAAACCAGAAGACACCAGATATCCTAAACTGATCCAGAAGCTCAGGCTCCTCAGCACACAGATATTAATACCTGTTTCTGATAACCCTATCTCCAGTGGACCCTGGTTAACCATAACAAAGAGCAGAGATGTAATAAACCTAAGTGTAGGATATAGTTCACCTGGGCCTTTGTGACCACCCTTGAAAACGATGGGGTGATTGAAGATTTGAGCCCTCAAGACCCCGGTGTAAGATGCTACAGAGGCTAGCAAGAAAAGATGGACTCAAAAAGTACATGGTGACAGATCCTGCAAGGAAAATAAATCAAAGCCTGCTTTGAGCTACCTCATAGGTGCAGTGCTGAGCCAAACTGGCTTTAAGGGCCAATTGCTAGTCCCAGTCATGTGAAAGGACCCTCAGGAGCAGTATGGCAGCTGTGCTTGCCCATGCTACCTGTTTCTTTGCCTACCCTTCATGTCGGGAGGGTGAGGAGAGGAGCGTGAGGAGTCGCAGCAAGGCTCGTCTAAGCTCCTCCTCATAGCACAATCTCCTGGAGGCTTCTGAGAGTTTTTCTAGGCACCAGGTCAACCATATGGCCATGTGTGGGGGAAAGCATAAAAATGCCCTACAGCTTTTATACCTCACTGCTGAGGCTGTGGGTAAATGTGAGCATTATACAACATGTAACTTGATTAGGGAATATGATTCACCAAGCAAGTTTCACATTTCTGCAGCAATGTGGACAAAACCAAACCAAAGCAAACCACCCCCCACCCTCACCTTCAGTTTTTCCCTTCTGAAGACAGGTGTGTATCTCTCTCTGAGGGCAGCAATGTAAAAAGGAAGGAATTTTCATCATTCATCAGATTTCCTCTCCTCAGAAGTTGGTTGCTCAGGTCTCTGCTCCCCCCTAGGTCTTTCCCATTCCTGGAAGAGAGGCTGCCCTGTAAGTTTATGGGTTTTATGTGGTGTGTTTTGGGATTAACTAACAAAGCTCATTAACCCTGCTGTAATCTATAAATCCCAGGTAGCTCATCAGAAGAGAACAAAGCTCGGAACTCTCCTGGATGGGTGTCTTTGCCACAGAGGGGCCACTGTGTGGACACAGAACTCAGCAATGTTGTTTGCCTGCATTATTTTCCTTGGCAGGGGCTTACAGTGCTGCTTGAGCAAAAGAAACAGCGATGTGATGATGGAGTCACCGCTGCATGTGGCTGAGGTCAGAACGAAGCCCCCTGTGTCTCAGTCAGTTCCCTCCTCTGTTTGGTCAGTCCTGCTTTCTTCAGCTGTGCAGGAGGTTTTGGTGGAAGGGAAGAGCTACTCTGGTGTCTTTTCAGTGACCCCTTTGCACACCAGTGCTCTCCTTGGGGCTGACAGTGTGCTGGAAGGGCTCCCCCCAGCCAGTTTCCCCTGGCGTTGGGGCAGCAGCATCTCACTTCTGAGGCATCCCAGTGGGGGGGTTCGTCTTACAACATGCATCAGGCACACAGCTCTTGAGATTGCTCAGGGTGACAGCTGACAAGCAGAACAGCCGAGATCAAGCCTGTTTGGAGTTTTTGTCTCTTATCATCTTGGTCCGCTGGGTCTGACAGTCTGATCAGACAATCATTTTCATTTACTACTGCTAAAAGAAAAAACAGGAGCCAAGCTTAAAATGGCAAGCAGCCACTTTAGTTTGTTAAGAAATCAGCTCGTTTGGTACATGAAAGCTTTTCCAGCAGTACTTTTTTTCTAAGTAGTGAACAAAAATATCCACACTTAATTGATCTTCACTTCTAAAAAGACAGCAGGATTTTACTTGTGTTTTATCAGCGCTCTCCTTTTTTCTCTCCGGTGTCTGTGCCCCTCACCACCAGGAGACAGGCGCAGAATTTTCCCAGTGCTGAGTATCTCTGCAAATGCTGCTTTTCATCTCCTATTTCTGGGTAGGGATCTGGGAAACAGATCTTGAATTTTAATTACTGTTACTTTATGCATGTTACTTGATCTCCATGTGCCTCTAGTCTAACTATCTCCATGGCTAAATGAAAAAAAATAGTTCTTATAAAGTACAGCTCCCCACCTGCTTTTCTAACTAACTTCTTGCCTACAGTAAAGCACAGCAGCTGTAGGAAAAGATCAGCTTGAAAAGGTAGACATCTATCACTTAAACTAAAAATGGGACCCATTAGCTGTGAGTAGCATGCTGCTATAGCTAAGATCAGGCAAAACTGGGACATAAGATCAACTACAAAGCATGGATACAACACTTTGCAATCAGAAATTTGGCAGTGGTTGTGGAGGTTGTGAAGTGGACCTGTTGAGTTTAGTGATGAGGGTTTCATTGAACTTGATGGAAACAAGATCTAGACAACAAGGGCAAGAAGCAAGTAAGAATACAAGAGTGGTTAAAATCATCTTTAAAATATACACGGAATTGATGAAATCAGAAGTGGTGGGAGCCAAAGGTGTCTTGTTCACCTTCCTCTGAAATATTTGCTCCTTGATGTTACTTGACGGGTCTGTGGGGTTTTGGGGCCCCACCACAGAAGAGAAGAGCAGCTGTGTGCTCTGCAGCACCAACTGGCAGTCCTGCTCCTGCACAGGCAGCGCCCACAGGTGCCTCACCCTGATATGCAGTCAGCGTGGGCAGCCAAGGCACTGGCACTGCAAGGTGTACTGTGGCCAAAGTTTGCAAGGCACTCCAGATACCTGGCTGCAAAGCTCCTCAATCGCCTACCTCATTTCAGGGATCAACATTTACAAAGAGCAGACAGGGACAGAACTGTGTCTGTGGGGAAATTCCCTCTGTGCAGGGACATTTAGAGACTCTTCCCTCAGCTCCTCACTGCATGAGTTTGGGAATGGGACACTGCTGATGCCAGGCAAGCCAGGGCAGACAGATAGGCCAAAGCTGTGCTTCTTGTACGGTGTGGCACAGAGTACAGATGGACAAAGCCATAGATATTTATTGTTTGTGTATGAGGAGTCACCTCTGAGTCCTAGTGAAGAAACGATCAACAGGGTATTGTCAATGTGGCCTTTACAAGCAATGTTTATGTTGCACTGAAACAAAGAAAAACTTAACAGCTTGGCAACTTGTGGTGGGCTGACCTTGGCTGGATGCCAGGTGCCTACCAGGCCGCTCTATAACTCCCCCTCCTCAACTGGACAGGGGAGAGAAAATATGATGAAAGGCTCGTGGGTCAAGATAAGGACAAGGAGAGATCATTCAGCAATTATGGTCACGGGCAAAACAGACTCGACTTGGGGAAATTAAATTAATTAATTGTCAATCAAATCAGAGTAGGATAATGAGAAATAAACCCAAATCTTAAAGCACCTTCCCCTTCTTCCTGGGCTCAACTTCACTCCCGAATTCTCTACCTCCTCCCCCTGAGAAGTGCAGAAGGATAGGGAATGGGGGTTGCGGTCAGTTCATTGCGTGCTGCAACTGCTCCGCCTTCCTCCTCATTCTCTTCCCCTGCTCCAGCATGGGGTCCCAACCACGTGAGACAGTCCTCCACGACCTTCACCTTCAGGAACAGACTGTTCCAGCATGGATCCCCCACGGGGGTCATAAGTCCTGCCAGAAGACCTGCTCCAGCAGTTTTATTTCTGTCGTGGTTTTGGCCAAATTGGCCAATGGCCGGCGACAGATGCTCTCCCCCCACCTCTCGCACAAGGAGAGGAGGAGGAGAGATAAAGAGATTTACGAGTTTAGAAGGAACTAAACTACTTCAATGAAATATTAATAATAAAATAAAAAGGAAATAATGAAATAGATATATACAAAACTGTATCAAGCTCCCAGGATGACGTCACCAGCAGGCACTGGGGAAATCCCAGACTGGACTCAGCGATGGGTGGGAACTGGATTCCACAGATGGAGTCAGGAACACACGGATTGGGATCAAAGGCAGATGAACAGACAGAGTCCTCCTCGGACGTCAGCCATTGAAGAAAGGGCACTGACCCTTTGATCCCTCAGCTTTTATACTGAGCACGGGGCAGATGGGATGGAATACCCCTGTTGGTCAGTTTTGGGTCACTTGTCCTGTCTGTTCCTCCCTGCAGGTGGGACCCCTCTACGCTTTTCCATTTCTGACCCTCCAACGGGGCAAATAATGAAATTAGCTGACCTTGGTTGTTATAGCAATAAGTATAAGCAAGAGCCTCGCTGCATACCATTCCTTGGCATGAACTGTAAACATTGGTCTTATCACTCTGAGAACGAACAGTTTTCTGCATAACATGCTGTTAAATTCAGAGAGTTAGAAGAGGCCTAGCTAAGAAGTAAAATTACTAAACAGAAAGTTGGTTCTGTTTTACCTCAAACCAGGACAATTTCTCATTATCCTACTCCGACTTTTGATTGGCAAATTTCTTTGTGACTTGAATTAAAGCCTTTTGAAGTCACTGAGGGCCTATGACGTCACTAGGAATAGGAACTGCAGGCCAGTCAGCCTTCCCTCGATCCCTGGGAAGGTGATGGAACAACTAATCCTGGAAACCATTTCCAGGCACATGAAAGACAAGAAAGTCATCAGGAGTAGTCATCATGGATTCACCAAGGCAGGCTTCACAAACTGAAACACAGGAGCTTCTGTCTGAACATCAGGAAACACAGCACCGAGCACTGTCACAGGTTTCCCAGAAAAGTTGTGGAGTCTCCACCCTTGGAGATACTCAAAAGCTGTCCGGACATGGTCCTGGGCAACTGGATCTAGGTGGCCCTGCTTGAGCAGGAGGTTTGAACAAGATGACCTCCAGAGGTCCCTTCCATTCTCAACCCTTGATTCTGTGATTCTGTGAATCATGGTATCCATCGCAGACAAATGGCTTAGCCTGTTAGTGTCTCAATATATTTATTTTCAAAATAAACATATTACCTGCTTTGCAGAAGTACTATGTTGGTTTTGTGTGCACTGGTGAAGTGTTGTGAGACTAGTAATACAAAGTTGCTGATAACTTCTGTGCAGCTTTATTAGCATTAAACCAAGATCTCAGTGTGAGATTAAACTCTGCCGACTTAGTTGCTCCTATGCTTTAGTTCCTTGTGGGTCATCTTTGAAGAGTGTTAGGCAGTGTTTGGGACTTTCTGGGAACAGGTATAGTGGATATCTAGTAGGCGTAGTCCTTCTGAATGAATTGTCTCATAAATTTGCCCAAGCTTGTGGGAGACTGGCTTGATAGCCCTGACAGTCTCCTCCCGTCTTATGTTCTTCTGTGGTCTCTCTGAGGAGAGGAGGGCCCTTGCACTCCTCCCTCCTGATGCATTCGTAGCTCAGGTCAATGTCCTGTGTCAACAGAGGTGACATGCCCCTTCTGGGAAGCACATCCATAGATGTGATGCCTAGATAGAATAAACTAGGGGACAGATATTTTTATAAAACAGTATTTCAGTGCTCTTTCATAGGATGTGAGGAAGCCAGCATTCAAAGAAAAGTCAGAGACAAGGAGCTGGGTATCAGGAGCTGGGAACTACATACCTAAATATGTTTGGGGCCTCAGTGTTGACCTGATTTTTTCTGATTTTTTTTTTTTATGTCAACACTATTCTGGACTAAGTGCATTGGTTCAATATTTCAGACATGGAGAAATTGCATACTGGGAGACTTTCAGATGCATCTGAAGGATTTATGATCAGAACATAAGGTCTTCTGGAAGTCAATAGGGCTAAATCTTTCAGCTAGCTTTTAAACTCACTCCTGTAAACTGTAAAAGGCCAGGGCAAAAGGAAGGAGCTTCTTGGCAGGTGTGTTAGAAGGTCAGTGACTGCCACTGAGAGAGAGAAGCTACATTGATCGGTTGTGTGCAGAAACCTCTGAATACTTTGAGGCCTTTGCAGCTGCATTATTGCAGATTGCATCTCAGGAATTCTTTCAGTGCTGACCCACTGACCCTGTTAATTATTCAAGAAGTTACATGACTGACAAGGACTATATTTCTTTAATTGCTGTTACATGGGAATTCCCCAAAGTCAGCCTCTCTTGAGACAGAAAAGAAAAAGTTACCTGTCTCTTCTCTATGAGTACCTGTGCTATGGTCAGGTCAATGCGCATTGCAAGTAGGGCTCAGAATGACTATTGTATATCCTGTTAGAAGGAGAAAAACAACTTCTGGGTTTAGAATTTATCTCCTGGCAATCTCAGATGACAGACTGATTGCAGGTAAGATAATCACACACAACCGCTGGAAACAGTAAGGAGCTTGTGTCAGAACAGCTGACACAAAATTATTGTGTCTGACATAGCAAAGACAAAAGTTGCCTGGCCCAAACCATCTGCCATCAGTTTAAAGCTGCATGGAGCTTTTATTTGACTTGGAGCTACATTTTCCTCTCTGTTTGTTTTCTAAATTATTTTTATTCATTCAATTTCTCTTCATCAAAAGTATGTCCAGAAGTGATGTCGTGGATGAAGTGATGCACTTCATTCGTAGAGAGAAGCAGCGATATATTTATTGATATAAAACAGGGATTTAACACAGTTTGATAATAAATGTGACAGTGTTTTAACAAGATTCCATGGCAAGGCACACTTGGTTATTTACTGCATAGAGGCCAGGGTCAGACAGAACTGTCAGGGAGACCCTCCCATTGAGTTGAGGTTCAGAAAGGACCCCCTTGCTTTCTAAACTCCTTCTCAGAGGGGAGTCTAGGTGCACCTGGATCCAGTCCTAGTCCCAGGCTTGGTCAACGGTTTATGTCTAAAGGATTATATATGCGCAATCAATCCTTTATATCACTTAGTTAAGATTTCAAAATTTAGCATGCTATTAGTCACTTACTGAGGATCTGTTGCAGCAAGGAATCTCTTAATCTCGAGAAGTAACCTTGAGCGGGCGTCCCCACTCAAGGGGAGATCCTGGCGTGCAGCCTGCTGCTGTGCAGGAGAGCTCAAAGGGTTCTTGGGCTGTTCACTATGGGGGTAAGATGATTGACCTATAGTCATATTTGCATATTGACCACAGTGCCAGTATTGTGGTTAGGTAGGCGCATTGCTCAAGTTAGCCCTTGGCTATTGTGTTATCTGTCTCCCTGAAACCACGCTGAGCCAGATGCAGACATCATGACTAGATGCACCCATTATGACCACCATGGGTGGTTATCGCTTGGGCAGGGTTATGGGAGATAAAGGTCAGGTTGGCGGTAGGGCACGCCATCACAAGTGGTTCTTGAACACAGCCAGTAACTAGCTGTGCTTCCTGAGCCTGGATAAATCCAGTGTGATCACAATGACCTGTGTAATTCAATTGAATAAGAGCAAGATTCATAATGAGGTCAGTTATAATAAGACTTCAGGTGCATTTGAAATAGAGATAATGCTCAATTATTGCAAACTTTTTAACAGAGTCCTTTCTTAATCCTTAGAAATGAATGATTTTCACTATTTCACAAGAACTATTATTTAGACATTGGGACAGACTGACCTCTGTTGAGTAATGACTCGTGTTTTGAGAACATAAAAAAATTAATTTTGAAACTGCAGAGAGGCAGAAGTTGAGTTGCAAGTCTTTAAAGATCTCATGCCAGGCTTCTAGGTAAATTAACTCTCTTCATAAGGAGTATTCTTCCTGTTGTTTAGTAAAACCTGCAGTAAAGCCCTGTAATACAAATCATGTGGTAGAAAATATGTTGGCATAATCAAATTTGTCTAACGATTAGATCAGGGTAGGGGTTTAACAGCTAAGTCATAACAAGGGCTGAAAGTGGGGGTCAAAGAAATTCTAGGTGTACAGGGAGGAGGGAGGGTTGCCAGCTTGCTCTTGCCAGCGAGAACAATTAACTATTTTAACAACTTAATGTAATCTTTTTCTCTCCCAGAGGATTTTTTATCCCCATTTGTGGACTTCACACTGAGATGGGAAATGTTTTGAAAAAATATGCTATAACTGAATGAGGAATTTTTGTTTTGCTAACTACTTGTGGAATCCTATATCTTGTATTGCAGAAGAGATCATATAGTAATTTTTGAATCTGAATTTTCTCAAAGTTTCTGCCAAGAGTTTATAAAATAAGAGACTAAAATCAGTTTCCTTTTTCTTGGGTCTTGCACAAAATTTCTTCTGGTATGGCCACCTGACATAAGTTTTGCCATGAAGGTAAAAGATAAAGATGAATTAGTTATAAGAACTGGTCTGTTGGGAGTTTGGATGGCTTGCAGGCATTGGATGAGAAGGCAGGAAATTTGGAATTGGATTTTGGAGGCAGATGCAGAAGAAAATATAGGAAGGGTTAGGAATGAATGAACTATTATGGTATGTCTGAGTGTATCTCAGGTTGTGCCATAGGGCATGGAAGAGATTTTCTGTCTATTTCCTTTTGTGTAAGTCAAATCAAAGCCCATAGGAAAGCATATATGGGCTTTATACTTTTTTAAATGCTAAAATCTCTTGAGATATTCCACTTAATATTTGAAGTATTTTTCTAATAATTTAAGTACTTTTCATGTATTGTTCATTCTATATTTCCTATAAAGAAATAGTTGATAAGGGAAATAGGTAACCCCAATGTTAACTTGAAAGAAAGTTGAGATTTCACATTAGGTCAAAATAGGATGAATTTTATTTGTACAATCATATTTAGGATTGGTGCTTTTACCACAATAAAGGTCATTGTTTTCATTCATTTGTTAAGATCAAGGCTTAATGGTTGACCCACAGCATACATAGAAAAGTGTTAAGCACTATAAAAAAAGAATGATGCTTCATTGCTCAAATGAGACTGGTTGCTAGGAATGTTTTAGAGCATCTTAAATATAGATCATGATGTTCACAGCTGAGGGTAAATTAATTCTGAGCAGTTCAAAATTCAGTAGTGTTCAGATGCCAAAAGATAGTCAACCATTAGAGATTTCCTCTGGGCTCTGTCTTGTAGGCATTTTCTTCTAGTCTCAGAGGAAAAGCTCTCAGCATAAATATCTGCAAAGTCATGAAGAATGCTGGCACAGTCTCAACATGTTCATCATTGTCTTAATTGGGCAGAGTATGTCTAGGATAGCCTGAGGTCTCATGTTCTTTAGGAGGAGCACACCCAGGACTTCCTCATGCCCCTAGTCCCCTTTTCATCTCACTGCCTCCATTCCTCCTCCTCCATACATAACCCCCGCATCCGAATACTTCAGTGCATATATAGTCCCCACACTTCCTTCAGATGTCTCTGATACCTTTCTTGTTCCCTCCCCCCCCATATATATAGTGTATCCAGTTGCTGACTGTATCTCTAGGGTTAGATTGTGTGAAACAAGAAGAGAAGAACTCGTTGCGTTGGTGCTTTTCTTGTAGGCTGCTGTAAGAGCCATGAAACAAAGAAGTGGGAGAGGTTCCCTCCCCCCCAAGCCTTCTCGAGGAATGGAATATCTCAAACACTCACAAGAAGATAAAAAATGCAGGTCTGGTGTTCAAAGAACTGATAAGGCTAACACTTTGCTTATTCAGGCGCCTGAAAAGCAGTGGGAGGATTGCCTTGTGAAGACAAGACAGCTCTGCCACTTGTGTAGTAAGCTTGTTAGATCTCTGTTCTCGAGGCCATTGTGTCCGATAAGTGACCTTTGCCTCATTATCCATGAAATACATATGAAAGTGCACACCCCTGCATATGCTAATGAAGATTATAGAGATCATGCTAAATGTGCATGACTATAGCTCTCGTCTCCCCACCCAAATCATGCTACACCTCACCTGGGAGGGGGGGAAACCTGAGATGAGGCTGCCCCATGGCAAGTGGGGCGGGCCGTGCTAATTCGGCAAACATAAAAAGGAGGAAGACTAGTACAACGGAGAATTTTGCAAAGAGGGGAATACACAGAAGAGCGCTCCTACAAGACAACCCCCCTCGCCCCCGGGGTTGGCTGGCCCAATGCTGGAACTAGGATCAGTGACCTCCTTTTCTCTATCTTTTTCTTTTTCTATCCCTCTGTTTCTCTTTTCTCTTAGAATTGTTAAGTAACGGTTAGAGTTGTTAAGTAATGCAAGGTGTACCTTACCGCTTGCCATAATTTGTTGTATACCTGTTGCTAAGTAATATGTAATGTGTACCTTACCGCTTGCCATAATTTGTTGTATACCTGTTGCTAAGTAATATGTAATGTGTACCTTACCGCTTGCCATAATTTGTTGTATACCTGTTGCTAAGTAATATGTAATGTGTACCTTACCACTTACCATAATTTATTTTATACCTAACCAATTATCGTGGACCTAGTTAAGACCTGGCTACTAATCTAATAAATGTTTCTATATGGACCTTGAGATTTGTCTCACCTTAGTCCGCGCTGCTAGGGATTTGCAAATCTGATTCACTTACCCCCCCCACCCCTTTCCTGAGTGGGACATGACAGCTGCCCATCTGAATTCCCATTGTCTCTTCCAAATACAGTGAAACAGCACTGCTTAATAATCTCAGAGTTAGGCAATCTTCTTCCCATGCTTATTTTCTGGAGTGTCAGGAAGCTTATTTCAGATTTCTTCTAATGGCATCTAATATCGTGGGACCCCACCTGGAGTACTGCGTCCAATTCTGGAGCCCCTACTACAAGAGAGATATGGACGTGCTGGAACGTGTCCAGAGAAGGGCCACGAGGATGATCAGAGGGCTGGAGCACCTCTCCTATGAGGACAGGCTGAGAGAGTTGGGGTTGTTCAGTCTGGAGAAGAGGAGGCTCTGGGGAGACCTTATAGCAGCCTTCCAGTACCTGAAGGGGGCCTACAAGAAAGCTGGTGAGGGACTTTTTAGGATGTCGGGTAATGGTAGGACTAGAGGGAATGGATTAAAACTAGAGATGGGACGATTCACACTGGACGTTAGGAAGAAGTTCTTCACCATGAGGGTGGTGAGACACTGGAACAGGTTGCCCAGAGAGGTGGTGGGAGCCCCATCCCTGGAAGTTTTTAAGGCCAGGCTGGACGGGGCTCTGAGCAATCTGATCTAGTGGGAGGTGTTCCTGCCTATGGCAGGGGGGTTGGAACTAGATGATCTTTAAGGTCCCTTCCAACCCTAACAATTCTATGATTCTATGATAATATTGCTGCACATTGTAGCAGCTGTATAGAAGGAGGACATGCAGGAAGTACAAAAAAAATAAATAACATTTATTTCCACCAGTCTGCATCTATGTGGCATAAACAATGTTAAATTCTGTGGCCTTTGTAGGGATGAAATAATATAACTTTAAAATACTGCAGATGCTATTTTTGTGTAGTTGAATTTAATGTATTTGTATCTCCAGGTGTCCAAATCTCTCTGAGAGAACCCTGGAAAGTTAATTATTCTCTCTGAAGGATGGCCTAACAACTTTTGAAATAGCTGTATATATATATAAAGTGATTCCATGAGAAGTGGAATTAGTGAGTGTCATGTCCCACTCTCAGGGGGGCAATAACTTCATAGACCTACGCTCCATTTTAAACCTTGGATAAAATTGTCATATGGGTTTAAAATAGAGTTAGAAGAGGACATTAAGCGGGGACTGAGGCAAACAGGCTATATGAAGTGGAGGTTTTCAAAAGCACAAGGGAATTTAGAGGCATTGTCTGTTTGTGGGGAGCTATGCATAAAAAGCCCAGACTTTTGCCAGATAAAAATGTTGGCTAGGGGAATTATTTTACTTTATATTTAGACATTTTTATTCCAGTGAAAGCAAGTTGCATGGATGCTGTTGGGGCAATAAAGGTCCTGATGATATAATTTCTTTTATTCAGGATGAATAGAAACAATACTGACCCACATAATCTTTTAAATATTGCCATATAAATTTTCTACAGTAGGAGACCCTACCAGTATCTCTATACTAGCAAACCTTTTCTGGTGTATGACTGTCCTCCTAAATGTTTTCAGTATTTCAAGAACATTCCCTGCCTCAGTTTTTAGTATTGTCTTGGGCCTCTCTGAAAGCATCAAAGATCAATTGCTGTGGAATGTAAGTTTCATAGAATCATAGAATGTGTTGGGTTGGAAGGGACCTTTAAAGGTCATCTAGTCCAACCCCCCTGCAGTAAGCAGGGACATCTTTAACTAGATCAGATTGCTCAGAGCCTCATCAAGCCTGGCCTTCACAGGATCACACAGAATCACCGAATCACAGAATGGTAGGGGTTGGAAGGGACCTCTGGAAATCATCTAGTCCAACCCCCCTGCCAGGGCAGGGTCACCTAGGGAAGGTTGCACAGGAATGCATCCAGGCGGGTTTTGAATGTCTCCAGAGACGGAGACGGAGCCTTGAATGTCTCCAGGGATGGGGCCTCCACCACCTCTCTGGGCAACCTGTTCCAGTGTCTCACCGCCCTCTGTCGTGGTTTGGCCTCAGATGGCAACAAAGAACCACGTGTCGCTCACCCAGCGCTTCCCGGTACGGGAAGGATCAAAAGAAAAAGGCAAAACTCTTGGGTTGAGACAAAGGCAGTTTAACAGAACAGCAAAGGGAACAAGAAAACAACAACAATAACACCGACAGAGAAATATACAGACGCGAATACGGAACCGCCACTCCCTGCCGCTCCCTGCCGGTCCGGCCCGGGACGTGCCAGCCTGCTCCGAACCCGACTGCTCGCCCCCTCCCTCTTTTAATCTCAGGGTGGGCGTGGCTCACATGGCATGGAATACTTAACCCTGTCCCTGCCGGAACCAGGACATTATCCACCCCTTATTCCATACCATTTTGCCACGCCCAGATCTTACAGTTTTCAGAACATGTGACTGTATACCCGGCGTAGCTCATGCACACAGTCCATGGGCCGAAGATGCAGATCTTGAGGAAGTTGCTGGGCATCAGCTCTGATCCCATCACCACTTTGCTTTACTCAACTGTTCATCAAAGTCCATCTCTCCTTAATTTGGGTGATTCTTACTGCAGTACAGCCGATAGCAATTATAGTAACGAGGACATACAGTGACAGTGTTGCACACGATTTGATCATTGGCTATTCTCCCCCAAAATCAAGTCCCCATGAGGTACACATCGGACTTCCCCATCCTGCCGCATTACCCACCAAGTGCACCCAGGTCCTTGGGCAAAAGCAATCCCACGGATGGGTTGGCCTTTGCCTGAGGCAGGACTAACCCAGACTGTCTTCCCCAACATATTCTTCATGGGCACTACGGGGACCTTATCCCCTTCTACAGTACGTGGAAGTTTTGACTGGGCAGGGCCAGCTCTATTGGTAGATCCCCTGGTATTAACTAGCCAGGTAGCCTTTGCTAAATGTGCATCCCAATGTTTTAAGGTCCCACCACCCATTGCTCTCAGTGTAGTTTTTAACAGTCCATTGTACCGTTCTATCTTCCCAGAGGCTGGTGCATGATAGGGGATGTGATATACCCACTCAATACCATGCTCTTTGGCCCAGGTGTCTATGAGGCTGTTTCGGAAATGAGTCCCATTGTCCGACTCACTTCTCTCTGGGGTACCATGTCGCCACAGGACTTGCTTTTCAAGGCCCAGGATAGTATTCCGGGCAGTGGCATGGGGCACAGGGTATGTTTCCAGCCATCCAGTGGTTGCTTCCACCATTGTGAGCACATGGCACTTGCCTTGACGGCTTCGTGGCAGTGTGATATAATCAATCTGCCAGGCCTCCCCATATTTCTATTTCAACCATCGTCCTCCATACCAAAGAGGCTTCAAATGCTTGGCTTGCTTGATTGCAGCGCATGTCTCACATTCATGGATGACCTGTGCAATAGTGTCCATGGTCAAGTCCACCCCTCGGTCACGAGCCCATCTAGATGTCGCATCTCTTCCTTGGTGGCCTGAGGTGTCATGGGCCCACCGAGCTATGAATAGTTCACCCTTACATTGCCAATCCAGATCCACTTGAGCCACTTCAATCCTGGCAGCCCGATCCACCTGCTGATTGTTCTGATGTTCCTCCGTGGCCCGATTCTTCGGTACGTGGGCATCTACGTGGCGTACTTTCACAACCAGATTCTCTATCCGGGCAGCAATATCTTGCCATAGTTCAGCAGCCCAGATGGGTTTGCCTCTGCGCTGCCAGTTGCCCTGCTTCCACTGCTGTAACCATCCCCACAGAGCATTTGCCACCATCCATGAGTCAGTGTAGAGATAAAGTACTGGCCATCTTTCTCGCTCGGCAATGTCCAAAGCCAGCTGAATGGCTTTCACCTCTGCAAACTGGCTCGATTCACCTTGTCCTTCACTGGCTTCTGCAACTTGTCGTGTAGGACTCCACACAGCAGCCGTCCACTTCCGATGCTTTCCCACAATCCGGCAGGACCCATCAGTGAACAGGGCATATTGCTTCTCATTTTCTGGCAGTTTATTATATGGTGGGGCCTCTTCCGCACGCGTCACCTCCTCCTCTGGTGACATTCCAAAATCCTTGCCTTCTGGCCAGTCCATGATCACTTCCAGAATTCCTGGGCGACTGGGGTTTCCCATTCGAGTTCGCTGTGTGATCAGTGCAATCCACTTACTCCATGTAGCATCAGTTGCGTGATGTGTGGTGGGGACCCTTTCTTTGAACATCCAACCCAGCACCGGCAGTCGAGGTGCTAAGAGGAGCTGTGCTTCTGTACCAACCACCTCCGAAGGAGCTTGAACCCCTTCATATGCTGCCAATATCTCCTTTTCTGTTGGAGTGTAGCGCGCTTCGGATCCTCTGTATCCCCGACTCCAAAACCCTAGGGGTCGACCTCGGGTCTCCCCTGGTGCCTTCTGCCAGAGGCTCCAGGTAGGGCCATTCTCCCCAGCTGCGGTGTAGAGCACATTTTTCACATCTTGTCCTGCCCGGACTGGCCCCAGGGCCACTGCATGGACTATTTCCTGTTTGATTTGTTCAAAAGCTTGTCGTTGCTCAGGACCCCATTTAAAATCGTTCTTCTTCCAGGTTACTTGATACAGAGGGCTTACAATCAGACTGTAATCTGGGATATGCATCCTCCAAAAA
Source organism: Fratercula arctica (assembly GCA_947846985.1). Lineage (NCBI taxonomy): Eukaryota > Metazoa > Chordata > Aves > Charadriiformes > Alcidae > Fratercula > Fratercula arctica. Next base: position 7,515,704 of record CANTUZ010000025.1, read on the forward strand.
CCCACAATGCCTAAGAAAGCTTGTGTTTCCTTTTTGCTAGTTGGTGGAGACATAGCTGCTATTTTGTTGATCACATCCATTGGGATTTGGCGGCGTCCATCTTGCCATTTTATTCCTAAGAACTGGATCTCCTGTGCAGGTCCCTTGACCTTACTTCGTTTTATGGCAAAATCAGCTTTCAGAAGGATTCGGACTATTTTATCCCCTTTCTCAGAAACTTCTTCAGCTGTGTTTCCCCATACAATGATGTCATCAATGTACTGCAGATGTTCTGGAGCTTCACCCTGTTCCAGTGCAGTCTGGATCAGTCCATGGGAAATGGTGGGGCTGTGTTTCCACCCCTGGGGCAGTCGATTCCAGGTGTACTGGATGCCCCTCCAAGTGAAAGCAAACTGTGGCCTGCACTCTGCTGCCAAAGGGATTGAGAAAAATGCATTCGCTCTATCAATCGTGGCATACCACTTGGCTGCCTTAGACTCCAGTTCATACTGGAGTTCTAGCATATCTGGCACAGCAGCGCTCAGTGGTGGCATGACTTCATTCAGGCCACGATAGTCTACAGTTAGCCTCCACTCTCCATTGGATTTTCGCACCGGCCATATAGGACTGTTAAAAGGCGAGCGAGTCTTACTGATCACTCCTTGAACCTCTAGTTGACGAATCAGCTTATGGATGGGAATCAGAGAGTCTCGGTTAGTGCGCTATTGCCGCCGATGCACCGTTGTGGTAGCAATCGGCACCTGCTGTTCTTCGACCCTCAACAACCCCACAACAGAAGAGTCCTCCGAGAGACCAGGCAAGGTGGACAACTGTTTAACTTCCTCCGCCTCCAAGGCAGCTATGCCAAAGGCCCACCGATACCCCTTTGGGTCCTTAAAATACCCTCTCCTGAGGTAATCTATACCAAGGATGCATGGAGCATCTGGGCCAGTCACAATGGGATGCTTTTGCCACTCATTCCCAGTTAGGCTCACTTCAGCCTCCAGTACAGTCAACTCTTGGGATCCCCCTGTGACCCCAGAAATACAAATGGGTTCTGCCTCTCTATAGCTTGATGGTATCAGAGTACACTGTGCTCCTGTGTCCACTAGAGCCTTATACTCCTGTGGGTCTGATGTGCCAGGCCATCGAATCCACACTGTCCAATAAACCCGGTTGTCCCTTTCCTCCACCTGGCTGGAGGCAGGGCCCCTCTAATACTGGTCATGGTATCCGGTACTCACTTCTTGCAGAAATGACTTGGAGGTTCCTTCAAGAGGATCAGAAGCAAGATCAGGCCTTATGCTCTGTCTGGGGAACTGCCCACTGGAAACTGGGGTGGCACTTTTCCTGGAGGGATCTCCTTTTGTGGTTGTCCTTCCTTGCAACTCCTGTACCCGTGCCCGCAGGATCCAAGTAGGTTGTCCATCCCACTTCCTCATGTCCGCTCCATGGTCTCGCAGGTAGAACCACAGAGTGCCTCGTGGTGTGTACCCTCTGTAGACTCTCTCTTGAGTGGGGAAATGCCTGCTCCTAATAGCTGAGATGCTGGCCCGTACAGGTGGGGAGTAGGACATATTCTCTTCAAGTTGCTGAACCTTCCGGGACAGTTTCTCCACAGCTGAGACAAGGGGGGAAGAGAGGCTTTCTTCATATCGCCGGAGCCGGCCAGCCACCTCATCCACCGTTGGTCCTTCTTCACCTTTCCATTCCATTACTGCCAGTGAGTTGGCATATGACGATGGTGCGCTCCGTACAAACTTCCGCCACATGGGCCTTGTGCAGTGCACCTCATCAGGGTCTGTGGGCAAGTCTGTGTTGTCCAAGTCGTAATAAATCATCTCCTGCACGGCTAATTCTCTCAGGTACTGGATACCTCCTTCCATGGTGGTCCATTTGCTTGGTTGGCATACAACATCTTCACTGAAGGGGTACCTCTCCCTCACGCCTGACAGGAGTCGCTTCCAGAGGCTGAGGGCTTGGGTCTTTTTTCCAATTGCCTTGTCAATGCTGCCTTCCCTAGACAGGGATCCCAACTGCCTGGCTTCCCTACCCTCTAATTCCAGGCTGCTGGCCCCATTATCCCAACACCGAAGCAGCCAGGTGACAATGTGCTCACCTGAAAGTCGGCTAAAATCTTTTCGCATATCCCGCAGCTCACTCAGGGATAGGGATCGGGTAATTATCTCTGGTTCTGCCTCTTCCTCCTGTCCTTGTGATGGCCCTGGTTCATCGTCATCTCTTACTATGCGAACCGATTTCTTTGTGTACTTCTTTTGTATGGGGGCAACGGATACTGGCACGGGTTGGTTCCCTGGTTCAGCAGCAGTGTCTGTCACCGGGGTTGCAGTAGCCGCAGTGCCCGTTGCAGGGGTCGCAGTAGCCGCAGTGCCCGTCGCAGCAGCACCTGCCACAGGGGCCACAGCAACCGCAGCGCCTGCCGCAGGGGCCGCAGCGCCTGCTGGTCTGGTCTCTGTCTCTTTCTTCTGAGGGTGCTGCATAGCACTGAGCAGTGCCTGGTAGACACTAGCCAGGGCCCAGCACAGTGCGGTGAGTTGTGCCTCTCTAGAATAGCCACAGCATTTTCCCTTCAGATATTCTACTATTCTATCAGGGTCCTGTAATTGTTCAGGGGTGAAGTCCCAGACCATTGGAGGCGAGAAGTTCTCTAAGTACCTGCCCATGTTCTCCCACCTGCCATGCCACCCCTGACTGTCCAGCCTTGGAGCAGATCTCTGGGTGGTAGTCTTAAGTAGTTGTTTAACCCTAAACGAGACCTGGAACATATTCAGCAGACATAACACTAGGAACATGCTGGTTTGAGCATCCCAAGGATATTCAAAATTCTCAAAAGCTGTCATACCTGACCCAAAGGAGAAAAGGGAGGCAAAAGAGCTGGGGAAAGTGTCCCCCCCTGTTTCCCCCATAGACTGGGTGTAATTATTAATGAATTCTGAGAGGTGGTGCCCAATGTACGGACAGGACAGCAATATCACATAAACGCCCCAAAATAACCGTCTAACAAGTGATGTTATCATATCATAAGCCGATATTGCACAGGACAGCAAAATTATAATCCTCATCCCCCTCCCAGAAGTAACAAATATCATCACAGGGAGTGCATAAAACACATAGGAGTTTACATAACACAGCCATGAGAACAAACTAAGCAACATAGTGACCGTGACTATTTACCTAACAAATTCGTTTTTTCAAGCTCTAGTTAGATTCTGTCGTTGTCTCAACCCTTCGAGCCCCACGTTGGGCGCCAAAAAGGACTGTCGTGGTTTGGCCTCAGATGGCAACAAAGAACCACGTGTCGCTCACCCAGCGCTTCCCGGTACGGGAAGGATCAAAAGAAAAAGGCAAAACTCTTGGGTTGAGACAAAGGCAGTTTAACAGAACAGCAAAGGGAACAAGAAAACAACAACAATAACACCGACAGAGAAATATACAGACGCGAATACGGAACCGCCGCTCCCCGCCGGTCCGGCCCCGGGACGCGCCAGCCCGCTCCGAACCCGACTGCTCGCCCCCTCCCTCCTTTTAATCTCAGGGTGGGCGTGGCTCACATGGCATGGAATACTTAACCCTGTCCCTGCCGGAACCAGGACACCCTCATTGTAAAGAACTTCTTCCTACTGTCTAATCTAAACCTACCCCGCTCTAGTTTAAAACCATTGCCCCTCGTCATATCGCTACATGCCCTTGCAAACAGACCCTCCCCAGCTTTCTTGTAGGCCCCCTTCAGGTACTGGAAGGCTGCTAAAAGGTCTCCCCAGAGCCTCCTCTTCTCCAGGCTGAACAACCCCAACTCTCTCAGCCTGTCCTCATAGGAGAGGTGCTCCAGCCCTTTGATCATCTTCGTGGCCCTCCTCTGGACCCGCTCCAACAGGTCCATGTCCTTCTTGTGCTGAGGACTCCAGAGCTGGACACAGTACTCCAGCCGGGTTTCATTTTCAAGACTGAATATTTCACTGAGATAAGCCTTGTATCATATGTAATAATGAGTTTTCAGAGGCAGCAGCTCTCAGACGAGTGTGTGGGATTTACAGAGAACAAATTGCTGTGGAGCTCCTGGGACCGGAGCAAGGAAGGTGGCCAGGAAAATATCTGAGCCACATTTCTTGCACCTGCCAATTTCCTGTCTTCAAAAACATCCTCAATATTAGTGTCATACAGTGATTCCAGGAGAGATTCCTTGCTCATTAGCATCTGTCTCATAAGCTTAAGCTCATACAGTACAACTACGGTTATAAGAAAAAGTAAACTTTTTTAAACATATTTCACGTAAAATTTAAGATTTCATTTAGATTACATATCAGCATGCCCTCAGCACAAAAAAGGCACCTTAGGATTTTCAAAGACTTTTTACAGTGTGTACCGGTTTTGGCTGGGATAGAGTTAAATTTCTTCATAGTAACTTGTATGGGGCTGTTTTGGATTTGTGCTGAAATAAGTGTTGATAACACACTGATGTTTTAGTTACTGCTGAGCAGTGCTTACACAGAGTCAAGGCCTTTTCTGCTCCTCACACTGTCCCACCAGTGACTAGGTGGGAGGGGACACAGCTGGGACAACTGAGCCCAAATGACCAAAGGGATATTCATGGAATCATAGAATGGTTTAGGTTGAAGGGACATCTCCCACTAGACCAGGTTGCACAAAGCCCCATCCAGCCTGGCCTTGAACACTTCCAGGGAAGGGGCATCTACATCTTCTCTGGGCAACCTGTTCCAGTGCCTCACCACCCTCACAGTCAAGAATTTCTTGCTAATGTCTAATCTAAAACTCCCCTCTTTCAGTTTTAAAATATTAGCCCTCGTCCTATCGCTACACTCCCTCATAAAGAGTCCCTCCCCATCTTTCCTGTAGGCCCCCTTCAGGTACTGGAAGGCTGCTATAAGGTCTCCCCGGAGCCTCCTCTTCTCCAGGCTGAACAACCCCAACTCTCTCAGCCTGTCCTCATAGCAGAGGTGCTCCAGCTCTCTGATTATCTTCGTGGCCTTCCTCTGGACCCACTCCAACAGGTCCATGTCCTTCCTGTGCTGAGGACTCCAGAGCTGGACGCAATACTCCCGGTGGGGTCTCACCAGAGCAGAGTAGAGGGGGAGAATCACCTCCCTCGACCTGCTGGCCATGCTTCTTTTGATGTAGACCAGGATGCGGTTGGCTTTCTGGGCTGCGAGAGCACATCGCCGGCTCATGTTGAGTTTCTCATCCACCAACACCTCCAGGTCCTTCTCCTCAGGGCTGCTCTCAATCCATTCTCTGCCCAGTTTATATTTGTGCCTGGGATTGCCGTGACCCAGGGGCAGGACCTTGCACTTGGCCTAGTTGAACTTCATGAGGTTTGCACAGGCCCACCTCTCAAGCCTGTCCAGGTCCCTCTGGATAGCATCCCTTCCCTCCAGCATGTTGACCATGCCCCATGGCTTGGTGTCATCAGCAAACTTGCTGAGGGTGCACTCAATCCCACTGTCCGTGTCGCTGACCAAGATGTTAAACAGCACTGGTCCCAGTACTGACCCCTGAGGAACGTCACTCGTCACTGGATTCCACTTGGACATTGAGCTGTTGACCACAACCCTTTGAGTGCGGCCATCTTATCCACTGAGTGGTCCATCCATCAAATCCATGCTTTTCCAATTTAGAGACCAGGATATCATGCGGGACAGTGTCAAATGCTTTGCATAAGTCCAGGTAGATGACATCTGTTGCTCTCCCCTTATCTACCAATGCTGCAACCCCATTGTAGAAGGCCACCAAATTTGTCAGGCATGACTTGCCCTTGGTGAAGCCATGTTGGCTGTCACCAATCACCTCCTTATTTTCCACGTGCCTTAGCAGAGATTCCAGGAGGATCTGCTCCATGATCTTGCCGGGCACAGAGGTGAGACTGACCGGCCTGTAGTTCCCCGGGTCTTCCTTTTTTTCCCTTTTTTAAAATGGGGGTTCTGTTTCCCCTTTTCCAGTCAGCGGGAACTTCACCAGACTGCCACGACTTTTCAAATATAATGGAAAGCGGCTTAGCAACTTCATCTGCCAGCTCCCTCAGGACCCGTGGATGGATTTCATCAGGTCCCATGGACTTGTGTACCTTCAGGTTCCTCAGATGGTCTTGAACCTAATCTTCTCCTACACTGGACGGTTCTTCATTCTCGTAGACCCTGCCTTTGCCTTCTGCGACTTGGGCGGTGTGGTTGCAGCCCTTGCTGGTGAAGACCGAGGCAAAAAAGTCATTCAGCACCTCAGCCTTTTCCATATCCTGGGTGACCAGGTCTCCTGTTTCCTTCCGGAGAGGGCCCACATATTCCCTAGTCTTGCCTTTACCCCTGACGTACTTATAGAAGTTTTTCTTGTTGCCCTTGATGTCCCTGGCCAGATTTAATTCTATCTGGGCTTTAGCTTGCCTAATCTGGTTCCTGGCCACCCGGACAGTTTCTCTGTATTCCTCCCAGGCTACCTGTCCTTGCTTCCACCCTCTGTAGGCCTCCTTTTTGCTTTTGAGCTTGTCCAGGAGCTCCTTCTTCATCCATGCAGGCCTCCTGGCTTTTTTGCCTGACTTCTTTGTTGGGTGCATTGCTCCTGAGCTTGGAGGAGGTGATCCTTGAATACTAACCAGCTTCCTTGGGCCCCTCTCCCCTCCCTCCAGTGCTTTATCCCATGTTACCCTGCCGAGCAGATCTTTCAAGAGGCCGAAGTCTGCTCTCCTGAAGTCCAGGGTAGTGAGCTTGCTGCACGCCCTCCTCACTGCCCTAAGGATCTTGAATTCTACCATTTCATGGTCACTGCAGCCAAGGATCCCCTTGAGCTTGACATTCCCCACTAGCTCCTCCTTGTTGGTCAGGACAAGGTCCAGCATGGCTCCTCTCCTCGTTGGCTCCTCTACCATTTGGAGAAGAAAGTTGTCATCGTCAGATTCCAAGAACTTCCTGGATTTCTTGTGCTCTGCTGTGTTGTCCCTCTAACAGATATCGGGGTGGTTGAAGTCCCCCATGAGGACCAGGGCCTGTGAACGCGATGCTGCTCCTATCTGTCTATGGAGGGCCTCATCTGCTCCGTTGTCCTGGTCAGGTGACCTGTAGCAGACCCCCACTGTAACATCACCTGCCCCTGCGTTCCCTTTAATCCTGACCCATAAGCTCTCAGTTGGCTCCTGTTCCATCCCCAGGTGGAGCTCCATGCACTCCAGCTGGTCATTGACATAGAGGGCAACACCCCCTCCTCATCTCCCCTGCCCGTCCTTCCTGAAGAGCCTGTATCCTTCCATTCCAACACTCCAGTCATAGGAGCCATCCTACCACCTCTCTGTGATGCCAATGAGATCATAGCCCTGGAGGCGTGCACACATCTCCAGCTCCTCTTGCTTGTTTCCTATGCTATCTGCATTTGCATAGAGACACCTCAGCTGGGTCCCTGATGAAGCTGACTTACAGGCTGGAGTGGCTGCATTTCCTTCATGCTGCTCTTCAGGTGGCCTTCCTTTGAGGTGTTTTGTCCATGACTCCCCGATTCCTATTGCCTCAGGAGCCCCTGGCTTGTCCCAATAAGACTTTGAGTGTGCTGCAGCGTACCCAGCACATCTCAGAGCAACAGGCTGAGGGCCTTTGCAAGCAACCCATCCCTCAGACCTTGGAGTGTCCTCCTTTGGCTTGTCACGAGCAAGCCTGATAATATCCCCCTCCCCCATCAATTCTAGTTTAAAGCTCGGCCATCCCATTGTCAAAAAACCCAAAATTGTGGTGGTGACACCAGCCATGGAGCTATGTATTAACATACTGAGTGTGCCTGCTTCTTCCAGTGTCACTGCCTATAACTGGGAGAAGAGAAGAGAAGAAAGGATAACCTGCACCCCAGATTCCATTACTAACTGTCCCAAGGCCCTGAAGTCTCTTTTAATCACCTTTGGGCTACATGTTGTCACTTTATCATCACCCACATGGAAGAGCAACAGTGGGTAATAGTCCGAGGGCTGTACTAGGCTAGGAAGTTTCCTAGTGACGGGTGCGGACATGCCAGCACCGGAGCTGTTCATCTCAGTGAGTGGAGTTAAAAATTATAGTTTTCTTGAAACAAAATTAATGCTTGTGACTTTTCAACTTTAGGTGAAACTACATACAGTCCATCCCTCAGAGCCTGAATACTGCTGGCAAAAGAAAGTCCTGGGGCTCTGTTCCCCACCAAACCCAGAATTTGGATCCGATCCTGCCACCTCATTTACTTGAGCAGTCCAGTGACTTTGGTAGGATTGGTATATTATTCATGCATGTCTTGCAACACCCTAAGATAAACATTACTTTAATTTTTGCAGCTGAAAGACCAAGTCTCAGAGAGATCAGAAGGTTTAGGCAGTGTCCCCCAAAGTCTAGCTGCCCCCTTGTCTGCTGTCTGAGCCTGCCTGCACCTGAGATTTTGACATTCAAGTTCCTCTGATGCCTGAAGGTCTTCTCCCAGGCACATCCAGAAGCGCTTGGTTCCTGCTGCTGCATGGATCAGCTTGCACCTCAAGCCTAAGCCTGTTGAGATTCACAAACCTGCCGTTTCCTCACCCAGACTTTTTAAGGAGCATTTCTCACGTGTGCCCAGAGACACCTACTGCATTGGTTTCCACATAAAATGCAGGTTCTTCTTGCTGGAACAACGGGTGAGGCAACACCTTTGCCTTCTTCATGGCTTGAGGCAGGAGATTTGATCTCAGTTCTCACATTTGCCTGTCAGCTTTGCTCTAACCACCAAGCCACAGGCTCTTTGGCTTGAAGCACAAGTTGGGGAAAATGCTCTCCACGTGAAGCCATGCTGCTGGCAAACCACCGTTTAGAAGCACAGGAATGGCAATTCCACTGCATTGTAAGTCAAGCGAGTGGGGCAGAAGACCAGCTTGGCTGAACAGGGAACTCCTTGTGGAGCTCAAGAGGAAAAAGAAATTGTATGATCTCTGTAAGCGAGGTCAGACTTCACAGAAGATTACAGAGCGATGGTTTGTATATGCAGGGAGAAGACATGAAAGGCCAAAGCTCAAGTAGAGTTGAAACTGGCCAGTGTTGTGTCAGACAGGAAGAAGGGCTTTTTAAAATATGTTAATAACAATAGGAGGTCTAAAGAAAACATTGGACTGATACTTGTTGAAGATGGTCATCTGACTAATAGGTCTGAAGAAAAAGTGGAGGCATTCAATGCGATTTTTGCCTCAGTCTTTAATAATACTGATAGACCTTGGGCTGACCAGTCCCCTGAGTCAGAGGACTACAAGTGCAGGAATAGTAACTTTCCATTTGTGAACACTGAAATTCTAAGGGACCAGCTGTATCAGCTGAATGTTCACAAGTCCATGGGCCCTGATGGGATTCATCCCAGAGTACTGAAGGAGCTAGCGCATGTTATGGCAGGACCCCTCTTGATCACCTACCAAAGGTCTTGGCAGTCTGGGGAGGTCCCTGCTGACTGGAAGCTAGCCAAGGTTATTCCAGTTCACAAGAAGGGCATGAGGGAAGACCCAGGGAACTACAGACCGGGTAGTCTAACCTCAGTTCCTGGAAAAATTATGGAGAAGATTATACTGAGTACTACTGAAAAGCATTTAAAGAACAATGCAATCATTAGGCACAGTCAACATGGACTCACAAAGGGAAAGTCCTCTTTAACTAATTTGATGTCCTTCTATGATAAGGTCACCTGCCTAGTGGGTGAAGGGAAGGCAGTGGATGTAGGTTTTTTGGATTTTAGTAAGGCTTTTGATACTATCCCTCACAACATCCTTCTGGACAAGTTTTCCAAATGTGAGATGAGTGGGTTCGTGGTGCACTGGACAAAGAACTGGCTGAAGGGCAGAGCTCAAAGGGTTGTAGTTAATGGGGCTACATCTGGCTGGCGACTGGTCACCAGTGGTATTCCTCAGGGTTTCAGTTCTAGAGCCAGTCCTGTTCAATATATTTATCACAGAATCACAGAATTGTAGGGGTTGGAAGGGACCTTTGGAGATCATACAGTCCAACCCCCCTGCCAAAGCAGGTTTACCTAGAGCAGGCTGGACAGGAACGCATCCAGGCGGGTTTTGAATATCTGCAGAGAAAGAGACTCCACAACCTCTCTGGGCAGCCTGTTCCAGTGCTCTGCCGCCCTCAAAGTAAAGAAGTTTTTGCTCATGTTGAGATGGAATTTCCCATGTTCTAGCTTGTGTCCATTGCCCCTTGTCCTGTCACCGGGCACCACTGAAAAGAGTTTGACCCCATCTTCTTGACACCCACCCTTTAGATATTTATAAGCATTGATGAGGTCCCCCCTCAGTCTTCTCTTCTCCAGGCTAAACAGACCCAGGTCTCTCAGCCTTCCCTCATAAGACAGGTGCTCCAGTCCCTTGATCATCTTTGTAGCCCTCTGCTGGACTCTCTCTAGTAGTTCCCTGTCTTTCTTGAACTGGGGGACCCAAAACTGGACACAGTACTCCAGATGCGGCCTCACCAGGGCAGAGTAGAGGGGGAGGATGACCTCCCTCGACCTGCTCGCCACACTCTTCTTGATGCACCCCAGGATGCCATTGGCCACCTTGGCCACAAGGGCATATTGCTGGCTCATGGTCATCCTGTTGTCCAGCAGGACTCCCAGGTCCCTTCCTGCAGAGCTGCTCTCCAGCAGGTCAGCCCCCAACCTGTACTGGTGCATGGGGTTATCCCTCCCCAGGTGCAGCGCCCTACACTTGCCCTTGTTGAATTTCATAAGGTTCCTCTCCGCCCAACTCTCCAGCCTGTCCAGGTCTCTCTGTATGGCAGCACAGCCTTCTGGTGTGTCAGCCACTCCTCCCACTTCTGTATCATCAGCAAACTCGCTGAGGGTACACTCTGTCCCCTCATCCAGGTCATTGATGAATATATTGAAGAGGACTGGGCCCAGTACTGACCCCTGGGGAACACCACTAGTTATGGGCCTCCAACTAGACTCTGCGCTGCTGATCACAACCCTCTGATCTCTGCCATTCAGACGGTTCTCAATCCACCCCACTGTCCACTCATCTAACCCACACTTCCTAAGCTTCCCTATGAGGATGTTATGGGAGACAGTGTCAAAAGCCTTGCTGAAGTTGAGGTAGACAACGTCAACTGCCCTCCCCTCATCCACCCAGCCAGTCATTCCATCATATAAGGCTATCAGATTGGTCAAGCATGATTTCCCCTTGGTGAATCCATGTTGACCACTCCTGATAACCTTCTTTTCTTCTAGATGCTTAGAGATGACATCCAGGATGAGCTGTTCCATCACCTTTCCAGGGATGGAGGTGAGGCTGACTGGCCTGTAGTTTCCCAGGTCCTCCTTCTTGCCCTTTTTGAAGATTGGAGTGACATTGGCTTTCCTCCAGTCCTCAGGCACCTCTCTTGTTCTCCAGGACCTTTCAAAGATGATGGAGAGTGGCTTCACAATACCATCTGCCAGCTCACAGTGTCTGACATTTGCTGTCCACTGCTGGGAGTGCACAGCTTCCTACTGATATAAGTGGCTGAGTATAATCCTTGTATATTTTATATTGGTATCGGGATCAATACTGGTTCTTTAGTATTATTAATGTTAATTATTTAGTCTTATTCTATTAAATCTGTTTATATTTCAACCCTCGTGTTTCCTTGTTTTTTCTCAATTCCCCTTACCAGGTGGAGAGGGGTCATCGGGTGATAGAATAATTGTCTAAACAGCAGTAAATTGTTGTGGGTTCCTCAAACCATAACAGGAGAAGGAGGCTGAGGGGAGACTTCATTGTCCTCTACAGCTTCCTGAGGAGGGGAAGTGGAGAGGGAGGTGCTGATCTCTTCTCCCTGGTATCCAGTGATAGGACACGTGGGAATGGTTCAAAGCTGCACCAGGGGAGGTTTAAACTGGACGTTAGGAAGCATTTCTTTATCGAGAGGTTAGTCAAACACTGGAACAGGCTTCCTAGAGAGGTGGTCAATGCCCCAAGCCTGTCAGTGTTTAAGAGGCATTTGGACAATCCCCGTCATAACATGCTTTAACTTTGTCAGTCCTGAATTAGTCAGGCAGTTGGACTAGATGATAATTGTAGGTCCCTTCCAACTGAAATAGTCTATTCTGTTCTATTCAATCAGTCAGACTGATGTAGGCTGAGAGTAGGAGCATGACTACAGCTAAGTGGTTTGGGAATGGGCATCCACGCTCCAAAGCCTACTTGTGCATGCAGTTTTAATAACCAAGTCTCCCATTTCCAGCTGACGTCCTCAACCTTTAGTTTTAGAGTTAGTCTTTGTTACAATTGTTGTTTGAGTTTAAAATGGAATAGAAAATCATCTTCTCTCCTGAAAAACAGCCTGTAGTATGTGTCTAGGACACTTTTTGGAGAGATGTGTGTTTTAATATCCTCAGGCAAAAGCTAGAATAGGAGTCAAGCCTTCTGCAGCCTGCAATACATCTGAGTGGTAGCTATTTGGCATTGAAAGGGCATCCCAATCTCCAGGAGCTATGTTGGAGGCACAGGAGTCACCCATAGCACAGCGTAGGCTACGAAGGCTCAGCGTGGGCAAGGTTCTGAGATGCACTCTTTTGGACAGCATCACCTTTCAGGCTATTTTCAGCAGCTCCCTGACCAGCACGCTGCCTGCTGTGGTTTTCAGTTGGAAGCTGTCAACTCCCATAGGCGTTTATTTGGGAACTGAAATGGGAACTGAGGATTTCTCTGCAGAGGTGAGTGGTTATAGCTTTGGTGCTGTGAGACTGAGTGTCCCACTCCCATTACAGATCTGGGCTTAAATTTCTTGTTTAAAATAAGACACAAGGGTTTAATTCTGAAGAAAAGCAAAGAACAAAAACCCTGAGGCTCATTCCCTTAAGTCTCCTTTTTCTGGTGGAGACTAGAAGTGATTCCCTTCATGTTGGTGCAGGAGGCCTCCGTCCCTCCGAGCAGGCACCTCTGCTGGAGCAGGCTGATGGCACAGGGCATCTCTTCAGGGGAGCTTGGCGGTGCGGGCCCTTCAACACGCAGTCTTGCAGTTCAGGAACCCAATCAAATTGGTGGTTATTTTAATTATAAATGATGCAAACCTGGAAGTTACCAGGGAAAGGCCCGATTCTCTGAGAAGCTGCAAAAGGCTTGAGAACAGCACCATCTCCTGGAAATGCCTCATTTTCAGACTCGGGAGAGCACAGCTTTTCTTTTCTTTTTTTAAGTTGATCAAATGCACGTTTTTTTTCCCTAAAACTACTGTCATTCAAATTGATAGTTTGATTAAGGTATTAAGTCTACTACTACCAGATAGTAGTTTGGTTAAGGTATTCCCAAGCTTTGGCAATATTTTCACACTACCCATGCATGTTTTTTCCAGTGTACCCCACGTAACTGTAAAACAAATGTGACACATGCATAGGGCAGTTAGTGTAAAAGTTGACAACACTCCATATTTGCTACAGAAGGACACCAGGGTGCCTCAGAAAGCTAACTGAAACCCTTTGGGCTAGTAACCTGCAATCCAAGCTAAACTAACTTTTACATTTTCCCCAAAGCCTTGATCAGAAAGCTGATTTTTTGCTGATTTTTTATTATTCCCTTATTGCTTCCTTATATGTGCTGCTCACGTCACAGTCTAGCACTGTCCCATAATCAATGCATTGCACTGTCGAGCTACCCAACATCGAGGCACATTTCTTCTCTTAGCAGCTTTCAATTACAGCAACAACAGGTTCAATCTAAGCTAAAACTTTAGAGTATTAATCACATCAAATGGCAAAATTACCTAACAAGTAAACAGAGATTATAACTTTATGTAGTTTGTAGTCTTGGCTGAAGGTAAGCTGGAAACTTTACATGTTTCCTGTTAGGAACAGATTTAGGATGTTAACAAAGTATATCTTGTCATAAATACAGCCATGATGTGTGTTTTCTCCATCTACTCAAACTGCTGCATGAACATGCCTATCCTGTATCACAATAAGTGTTTTTTCTTAAAGAACATCAGTATTATCTCACTTGAACAGACATGGAAGTAGATAACATAATCTAGATAGTCATATATTTTTGATAAATCCTCTGGCAAACTTTGTCACACCAGTGCTTTATCACATATAAATTATCATACAAACACACACAAACCTCTTGAAAATTGGCTGATAGCCAGTTAATTATTAAACATGTGGGGATAATTGAAATAATACAATTGGAAATGCTATACTTGGCTATTTGGAGGATTTTACTACTGAAATCTATAATTGCCTATATTGTTCCTGCCAAGTGTTGCATTCTGCCTTTTGTATTTATATGGCCTTAATTGAGGACTAACTAAATGCACACTTTGCTGTCTACTAAAGAGTAATTTTCCTTTGCTTTTCTTTTGTAGTTATCTTATTCTTTTAATTTAACATCTCTGCCCACCCTCTGAATTGAAGACCATTCCTTATATTACACACTAGACTTTTTAATGCTTGAGACATGACTGAATCTTTTTCTCCCCAGAGGAAACCCAGACTCAAAACGAAGCAGCTGGCAGCAGCTGCTTTGTTAGCTCTGCTTTGTTAGCTTTAATGCATCAGGAAGCATGCTCTGCTTCGTTAGCTTTAATGCTAGGCTGTGTTTCAGGTATTAAATCACACAGATCTGCATGTGGGCTTTGCATGGCCTTAAATAGTACCTTGGAAAAAACAGAAAATCCTTCTGTATCTTAAGGCCTATCATTAAATACTGTCAGCTCTTAGCTTCTTCTAAAACAGGTGAGAGAAAAGTGCATAATTCCCAACCTAACTTTTTTTCCATTAATCATTATTGATAAGTGGGTACTGGCTCATCTGGGATCTCAGCTTATACCTATGACTTTCAACCTCATAGTCCAATACTGTATCATCTTTCCATTTCTCATTCTTCTTATTCTGTGAATCTCATCCTGACCCTTCCCAGAAGACTTACCTCCATTCCGTTCTCTCACATCTCTCCCACAAAATGTTACATTATTGAGAACAAATGAGGGACTTGCAACAAAACTCTCTTTTGCTTTCTTTCAGGAACGGGGGAAGCAGTTTTATTTAACACTACAGTCGGTGTCATCCTCCCCCCCCCCCCCCCCAAGTCAAGCTCAAACTATCTGTCTTTGTTGAATCTGGTTAAAACTAAACCCAGGGTCAATCAACTTTCAACTAATGCTTTCACTGCTGTCAGTCATATGTGCTGTGCTTGCTTCTGCTAATAAGCCATGGCTTGCAGAATGAAGAATAAATCATTTAATAAAACAATATCCTTCACATTCCACTGGTGATGGAAAATAATTTGCCACACTTTACAATATACAGATGTATAGCGGGTTGAACAAGGAGTTCAGACTGAGATCAGTTTCATTGTAGGTGAAACAAAAATATTTTAAAAGAAACAGTCAGTGGCCGAAGTGAGCTGCTCCCAAGCCAGCCGGATCCGCAGCGGAGCGGCAGATCTCAGCACGCAGGGGAGTTTCCTGAGGCGGGAAAATGCCAGGGCACCGGAGAGACACGTCAGGAGCCGGCAGCTCTCGCGGGAGACGCTGAGGAGGCCTGGGCGTTGCCACAGCAAACACGACCACCCCCACGCATATAAAAAGCAGCCTAGGGAGCACTAGCGATCAGTGTGGTGCAGCAGGGCATGCAAGCAGGGTGTTGTCACCCTTCAAGCTCAAGAGGTGAGTTCAATTGGTGGTCATCACCCTCTCGGAAGGAGCTTAACTATGGCATCTACCTGACAGAAAGCAATGTCCTCTGCACTCATCAGAATGGATGTAGCAACCCAGACAGAGCTCCCATGAAAACATGCAGCCATCCAGGTCTCAGGCTGCAGGGAGTGCCAGAGCCTTTCACTGGTAAAGGAGGGCAGTAGTGAGAACAGCTGTGTGAGGTGTGACCAGGTAGACTATCTGCTCAGCCTGGTGGCAGAGTTACAAGAGGAAGTAGAAAGATTAAGGAGCATCAGGGAGTCTGAGAAAGAGATAGACTGGTAAAACCATGCTCTGACGTCCCTGAGGCAGAAATGGGAACATCCACCAGAAAAAAACACAAGATCAAGGGGATCCTGTATCCTCTCCCCCCAACAGGCTGAAGGCAGTAACTTAAAGGAAACGAGTGAATGGAGGCAAGTCCATGCTCGGAGTGGCAGGCGAACCCCTTCCTTGCCCACCTTGCTTTCCCAGGTGCCTCTGTACAACAGGTATGAGGCTCTGGATGTGGAGGGCCAATCAATGGATGACAGTCCATCTACACCAGAGGTGTTGCCAAGGTCAGAAAGGCCTACCCCCTGTATCACGACCACCTCTACGAGGAAGAAAAGGGTTATAGTTGTAGGCAACTCCCTTCTGAGGGGAAGAGTCCAATATGCCAGACAGACCCTTCTCTTAGGGAAGCCTGCTGTCTCCCTGGGGCCCAGGTTAAGGACGTTACTAGGAAACTTCTTAGCCTGGTACAGTCCTTGGACTACTACCCATTATTGCCCTTCCATGTAGGCGGTGATGAAGTCGCAAGGTGTAGTCCAAGGGGGATAAAAAGAGACTTCAGGGCCTTGGGTCGGTTGGTAAGGGAACCTGGAGCAGAGGTTACTTTTTTTAATCTCCTTTCAGTTGCAGGCAGCGATATTGGAAGAAACAGATGAGCCCAGTCTATTAATATGTGGCTCTGCGGTTGGTGTCATTGCCACAATTTTGGGATTTTTGATAATGGGATGGCCTACATGGCACCAGGCCTGCTGGCGTCAGATGGGATTCACCTTTCTCAAAGAGGGAAGAGGGTCTTTGCTCACAAGCTAGCGGGACTCATTGACAAAGCTTTAAACTAGACTTGAAAGGGGAGGGGGATAATATCAGGCTTGCCAAGGTTAGAGGGAGAGGGTACTGGCGAGGGCCTGTAGCCTGTTGCTCTGAGATGTACTGGCTACACTGGAGCACACTTGAAGTCTTACAGAGAGAAGCCAGGGGCTCCTGAGGTAATAGGAGCCAACAGGGATACACCAATGAAATACCTCAAAGGAATTAAGGGGTGTTCCTCTAAGACGGTGACATAGAATCATAGAATCTTCATGGTTGGAAAGGACCCTTGAGATCATCGAGTCCAACCATACACACACACAAAAAAAACCCCCCTACAGTCTCTGTCACTAGAGCATGCCCTGAAGTGCCAAATCTACACATTTCTTAAATACCTCTAGGGATGGTGACTCAACCACCTCCCTGGGCAGGCTGTTCCAGTGCCTGACCACTCTTTCAGTAAAGTAATTCCTCCTAATATCTAATCTAAACCTCCCCTGCTGCAGCTTCAGACCATTTCCTCTGGTCCTGTCATTATTCACCTGGGAGAAGAGGCCAACACCCACCTCTCTACAACCTCCTTTCAGGTAGTTGTAGAGGGCAATGAGGTCTCCCCTCAGCCTCCTCTTCTCCAAACTAAACATGCCCAGCTCCCTCAGCCTCTCCTCATATGACTTGGTCTCCAGATCCCTCACCAGCTTGGTAGCTCTCCTCTGGATCCGCTCCAGCACTTCAATGTCCCTCTTGTACAGAGGGGCCCAGAACTGAACACAGTACTCGAGGTGAGGCCTCACCAGTGCCGAGTACAGAGGCACGATCACTTCCCTACTCCTGCTGGCCACGCTATTCCTGATACAAGACAGAATGCTGTTGGCCTTCTTGGCCACCTGGGCACACTGCTGGCTCATGTTAAGCTGGCTGTCCACCAGCACCCCTAGGTCCTTTCACTTGGAGAGGCACCCAGTACACCTGGAACCGACTGCCCCAGGACTGGAAACACAGCCCTACTATTTGCCATGGGCTGATCCAGCCTGCACTGGAGAAGGGTGGAGCTCCAGAACACCTGCAATACATTGATGACATCATTGCGTGGGGTAATACAGCAGAAGGAGGTTTCAAGAAAGGTAAGAAAATAATCAAGATTCTTCTGAAAGCAGGTTTTGCTGTCAAAAGAGGTAAGGTCAAGGGGCCTGCATGAGACAGCCAGTTCTTGGGAATTAAGTAGCAAGATGGTTGTCGCCAGATCCCCGTGGATGTGTTTAAGAAAATTTTGTGTATAAAGATAAATCATAAATGACTGATTTGTGTGTATATATATATATTTGATGGATAAGAAGTATTAGCAATCTGAGCATAGTGCAAATGGTATGGAATAAGAGGTAGAATATCCTAGTTTGGGGTTGAGCAGAGTCAACATTCTGCTCAGTGAGAGAGGCTCTTGCTTATACTTGTTGCTGTGGCAAATGGGGTCAGCTGACTTGGTTGTTTACCCCATGGAGGGGTTGCACCTGTGGGGGGGTGGACAGGTCAGATCACCCAAAACTGACCAATAGGGTATTCCATCCCATCTGCCATGCTCAGTATAAAAACTGAGGGATCTAAAGGGATTTTTTGGGTTTGTTTGTAGTGGTTTGTGGTTTTTTTTTTTAATGTTGTCTTTTCCTCAATAATGGAAGAGGAATGTAGTTCTTTATTTGCCTTTTGTGCTGTTCTGTGGATTTGTGAAGCTAGATCTGGAATCCAGTTCTCATCTGTCACTGAGTGTGTTTTGGAGCTTCACTAGTACCTGCTAGTGATGTTTTCCTGGGAGCTTGATATGTTTTTGTGTATATCTGTTTCATTATTTCCTTTTTATCTTATTATTAATATTTCATTGAAGTAGTTAAGGTTTTCTAAACTCATTAATCTCTTTATCTCTCTTTTTCCTCTCCTTTCAGTGAGAGGTGGGTGAGAACATCTGTTGTATTGTTATTGTCTAACCTGGCCTAAACTGACAGATATGATTGCTTTAAACTTCAGGTGTTTTATACATCAGAAAACCAAAATACAAGATATTTTTATTTCAACTCCTAGTTTTAATCCTTTTTTGTAACAATTTCCTCTTTTAATTAAATACAACAGTGTGCTACTCTAGGGACTGTAGAGTTCAGTATACAGTTCTCCCTCTGGAAAGGGAAGAATCAAGGAACTTCTTAGCTGACAAGACCTGCATATCAGCCAAGCTCTAAGTGGCATGACAAGTCAGGGCCACCGCATAGGAAAGGGCATGTGGGTAAGGAGAGCGCTAATATTAAAGCAGGAGCCGAATTCAAACTCTTTAGCAAAAAGACCTTGGATTTGCTTTTTGTGCCTCTGACTGTGTCCTGAGGACAGGAAGAGATCTCTCTGAGTTTGGAGAAAGGAGCCTTTATGCATAGCCAAGGGCAACCCAGGAATGATTAAGATAGGCAAGTGAACTGCAGAAGGGCTCTCTTCCAGATGAGCTGATGACTGGGGATTACTAGTGGACTATCAGCTGCAATTTCAAACAAATCACTGACATACAATGGAGAACATGTATAGCTTTTTGAAAGCACTGGGAAAGAACATCTTGGTGTGGACACAAAATGGTGACTGACTTGGCTTGCACAAGGTATGAGCTACACAATAAAAGCAACCATTTTAACAATGACCTGAAGAGCAGGTAGAGATCACCCAGTAGGAATGACTGCTTGAAGGCTCCCTGGAACAGAACAGATTCTTTAGAAACAGCTTGTGCAACAATTATTGACTGATCTAGTTCCAAAATACAGCAATGGAATAGTTGGCAGAAAGTTATTGACTTTGCTATATGTACCCTTTGTATGAATCAGCCTGGGTATTTACATACAACATTACACAAAGATCAAGCGAGGTCAGGAGGATAGCAGAACAGCTGCTAAATCTCTTTGCTTGGGTAACATTGCTCAGAGAGATACTTAAAGCTCAATGAACTACCTTCATATCTGCCCTGGTTTGGGGTGGAGCAGAGCCAACATTCTGCTCAGTGAGAGAGGCTCTTGCTTATACTTGTTGCTGTGGCAATAGGGGTTAGTTGATTTAGTTGTTTACCCCATGGAGGGGTTGTACTTGTGGGGAGGAGTGGACAGGTCAGGTGACCCAAACTGACCAATCAGGTATTCCATCCCATCTGCCATGCTCAGTATAAAAGCTGAGGGATCAAAGGGGGTAGGGTGGATCTTCTCCAAGGACTCTTTTCCAAGGGCTTGTCTTCTTAGGAGCTTCTTCAATGGCTGGCTTTCTTCAATGGCTGGCTTTATCTGAGGAGGACCCTGTCAGTTTGTCGAACTTCGATCCCGATCTGTGAGTTTGTGAAGCTAGATCTGGAATCCAGTTCCCATCTGTCACTGAGTCCAGTCTGGAACTTTCCCAGTGCCTGTGGGTGACATCTCCCTGGGAGCTTGATACAGTTTTGTATATATTTATATATATTGTATCTATTTCATTACTTCTTTTTTATTTTATTATGAATATTTCATTAGTTTATTTTTTCCTAAACTCATAAATCTCTTTATCTCTCTCTTCTTCCTCTCCTTGGAGCGTGAGGTGGGGGAGAGCATCTGTCATCTTGTCATTGGCCAGCCTGGCCCAAACCACAACAATATCTCAGAAGGAAAAGCTATGTAGTTTGCTAAAAAATAGGTTTGAAGCAAAATCAGCATATTGCTCATACCAACAGACTGGTTGAGAGGTTTTCTCAAATCATAAAAGTTACATAAATACTATTTGTGGCCACTGACTGCAAGTACTTGGAACAGCCTTTTGTCCTGCTCTCTTGCTTTCAATACTGGGAGAATAAGGAACTGCCTACTGCAGAAGACCAGGTTCAAGACCATATGAGGAACCAGAAGGTACGCAAGTCCATGGGACCTGATGAGATACATCCATGGGTCCTGAGGGAACTGGCAGATGAAGTTGCTAAGCCACTATCCATGATATTTGAGAGGTTGTGGCAGTCTGGTGAAGTTCCCACTGACTGGAATAAAAAGGGAAAACATAACCCCCATTTTTAAAAATGGAAAAAAGGATGACCAGGGGAACTACAGGCCAGTCAGTTTCACCTCTCTACCCGGCAAGATCATAGAGCAGATCCTCCTGGAAACTATGCTAAGGCACATGGAAAATAAGGAGGTGATTGGTGACAGCCAACATGGCTTCACCAAGGGCAAGTCATGCCTGAGAAATTTGGTGGCCTTCTACGACAGCATTACAGTATTGGTGGATAAGGGGAGAGCAACTGACATAATCTACCTGGACTTGTGCAAAGCATTTGACACTGTCCTACATGACATCTTTGTCTGTAAATTGGAGAGACGTGAATTTGATGGATGGACCACTCGGTGGATGAGGAAATGGCTGGATGGTTGCACTCAAAGAGTTATGGTCATCGACTTGATGTCCAAGTGGAGACCAGTGAAGAGTGGTGTTCCTCAGGGGTCTGTATTGGGACTGGTACTATTTAACATCTTTGTTGGCGACATGGATGGTGGGACTGAGTTTGCTGACGACACCAAGCTGTGCGGTGCGGTTGACACGCTGGAGGGAAGGGATGCCATCCAGAGGGATCTGGACAGGCTTGAGAGGTGGGCCTGTGCAAACCTCATGAAGTTCAACCAGGCCAAGTGCAAGGTCCTGCACCTGGGTCATGGCAATCCCAGGTACAAATGCAGGTTGGATGGAGAATGGCTTGAGAGCAGCCCTGAGGAGAAGGACTTGGAGGTGCTGGTGGATGAGAAGCTCAACGTGAGCCGGCAATGTGTGCTTGCAGCCCAGAAAGCCAACCGCATCCTGGTCTACATCAAAAGAAGTGTGGCCAGCAGGTTGAGGGAGGTGATTCTGCCCCTCTGCTCTGGTGAGACCCCACCTGGAGTACTGCATCCGGCTCTGGGTCCCCTAACATAAGAAGGACATGGACCTGTTGGAACACGTCCAGAGGAGGGCCATGAAGATGATCAGAGGGCTGGAGCACCTGTCCTACGTAGACAGCCTGGAGAAGAGAAGGCTCTGGGGAGACTTTTTAGCAGCCTTCCAGTACCTAAAGGGGGCCTACAGGAGAGATGGGGAGGGACTCTTTATCAGGGAGTGTAATGATAGGACGAGGGGTAACGTTTTTAAACTGGAAGAGGGGAGACTTAGATTAGATATGAGGAAGAAATTCTTTACTGTGAGGGTGGTGAGGCACTGGAACAGGTTGCCCAGGGAAGTTGTGGATGCCCCATCCCTGGAAGTTTTTAAGGCCAGGTTGGATGGGGCTTTGAGCAGCCTGGTCTAGTGGGAGGTGTCCCTGCCCATGGCAGGGGGGTTGGAACTAGATGATCTTTAAGGTCCCTTCCAACTCTAACCATTCTATGATCATTCTTTCTCAGCTTTACCTTCCATCTCTGCAGCAGTGGGGCAATGCTGCTCCCATGGCCTCTGTCAGTGTGAAGCTGGGCTACAGGCAGGCCACAGAGCGCGCTACAGATATGAAAAATTTTGATGGCAAAAAGCATTATGCTATGTACTTGCACAGACTGCAAATTCCAAATCATCATAATGATTCCCGCTCCCAGTGAACTCAATAAAATTTGTGTTTTTATTACTTGCCAAATTATATTCCATCAGAGAAGATAAAAAATGCCAAAATACTGCTACAGAAAAGGTGTAAAAAACAGAGCAAGATACTAAAGGTCATCTTCAGTTATGTATCAGTTACGCATAATTGTTGCAACTGTGTATAAATTGCTATTTTGCTTTGACTTAGTCATATCCATATGCAATTATAGCAATTGCTGTGCATATTATCAAATTACTCCAGAAATCTTGTTGGTAATATTTTACTCTTCAGGTAATAAAGGTGAGATACTCAAGAAAACAAGTGTTAAGAAAGAAGTTAGCAGGGAAGATGGATACACAGCAGTAAGTTATCAGGATTTGTATGCATCCTGTTGAAGATGAGAATGAAAAGTGTATTTACATGCTAAACTGAGGTGACATGAATGATTTCGTCATTGACAACTACTTTGGGTGGAGTTCTTAGGAAACCTTTTCATCAGCATATCCTTTTTTGAGAATCACATTAACGCTTCACAGCACAGTACCATGTGGAGCTACTTGAAATATTTCTAAATTAAATGGCACATGCAAGAAGCAGTTTTGGAAAAGCTGGAGTGTAAATCATCCACATCAAAATCCTTGCAGATTATATTTTGTTTGTATTTAAACATGTTAGCCTGGAATTGCTCGGACCCATCTGTTGAAAAAATATTAGTTGTTAAGCTTAAATAAGTAAGTTTTAATTAGAATAAATTACTTAAGGTTATAATATGATGTGATTTATACTGTTTGCCTAGCTTTACTTATCATGAGTAGCTAGACTTGCTGAAGCCTTTAGGCCACAATAGAGTTAATTTTCTTAGTAATTTTCCTAGCAGCTGGTACAGTGTTGTGTTTAGTCTTTTAGTATGAGGAAAATGCTGATATCACACTGATGTTTTGGTAGTGTTTTCCCCAAGTCTGGGACTTTTCAGTTCCCCATGTTCTGCCAGTGAGTGCAGGCGCACAAGAAGCATAAACCAGAAGATAAGGAGGCTACAACTGTCAGCAGAGACTGCAAACCAACAAGATAAGAGCAGTCGACAGCCTGCCTGCCTGGACACAGAAAAAGAATCCAATAAGGTGTTAGAAGACCCCAGACCAAAAATTACCATTGGACTAAAAGATGCATAAACAGCACGTGAGGGGCAGGTGTACATCGCAAGGGTATAATTGCCCAGGGATTTCTTTGTTCGATGTCTCTCTTGGGAGGCACCCAGCCTGGGCTGTCCTTGCTCTGCTGTACCTTTCAATTAATTTATTTATTTTTATAAAATCCAACACCTGAGACTCTGCTGTGGGAAGCCTAGGGTCGAGCCTGAAGGAGGAGGGAGTGCTCCCAAGAGTAAGCGTGTGTGTGTGTGTGTGTGTGTGTGTGTGTGGAGTCAAAAGGGCTCACCGGAGTTGCCCACTGCGAAGGGACTCTGGTCCTAGCAGTTAAAGACTCGGGTGGTGTGTGTGCGACTCCTTGAATGGTGTGTGAATGCTCGGGCAGCGGCTTCTCCTTTAACACTGGCAAACACAAAACAGCCACACAAAACTGGAACAATGTATTGCAATCAAGAATAGTATGTCATACCTGGGTCGGTGGGCAATGCCTGCCCAAAGAGACTAAGGAGCCCCCTGTGCTTCACGAACAAAGAAAAATTGCACGCATAGCTACATCACAGAAAGTATTTCCTCTTTGGCCAAAAGCCACAAATGTAAGTATATTGCATTTTTTTTTGAATGTCAGGGGGCACCACTGTTTTCTACAAGCAAGAGAGCTGTGAATTATTATGGTATTTCTTAACACCTTGGTAAAGTGCATCCGGGCAGTACCACAGGCACACAACGTGGGTTAGCATCAGTATGAGCCGTAGATGCACCACGACAGTAAGAGCTTACAAACGGCACCCCGCCCGCTTGCTTGCTTTGCCAACGGGAGATGAGACAGAGCGAAGCTCCCGTGAGCAGCAAGAGGGAGTCTGAGCGCCGGGTGCGCACCTTGAGACGGCCGGCCTGTTGGTCGATCAGCATATGTAAACAAGCCGCATCCTGCTGGCAAATCAGGAAATTAGAAGAGGGGAGAGCGTTGGCCCATTGGAGGGTAGCCTGTGGCGAGATGGCGTGTTCCCTGCTCCTGATCGAGTTTCAAGCTGTACGGCGTTCGCTAGGTGGCTACCCCGGCGACGTAGCGAGTGACGCGACGCGGGCTGGGCGTGCCGGGCCCTCGCCATTGGCTGCGCGATCGGGCGATAGCGGCGGCTGGCGTGTCATGCCCTGGGTGTCCTTGCTCAGAGAGAAGCGGCAGCCTCAGTCTGCAGCCTGCGTGCGGCTGTTCAGCGCCAGGGTGGTGAGTGGGGACCGGTGGGGCAGGGGAGGGCATGAGGGCCGCGTTTGGGTCAGGCGCGGTGCGGACAGCCCGCCGTTTCGACACGGGTCCTCTGTGGCCGGGCTGTGGCTCTGGACCCCGAGCGGCTCCTCGGAGATCAGCCGGATAACCGGGGCGTCGCTGCCCCCAAGGAGCGGCGGCGGCCGTGGCCCCGCGTTCCGGCCCGCCTTACCTGCTGCCCGAGGTGGCGGGCGGAGGTCAGAGCCGTTGTCCCGGTGCCTTCTCCTTGACGTCGGAGGGTGCGGCAACGCGCAGGGGCTCTGCGGCTGTAGGGAGAAACTCAGCCTTCTACGTGCCCCCCCACATCCCCTCCGGCCCCTGTGCCGGTTTACAGCGGGCTGCGGATGCCCTGTTCCGCGGGCGGCCCAGCCTAGATAACACTGGAGGGCTGCGCCCCCAGACTTTCGCGAGGGGTTTGAGGGGCTATAGTGGTGGGCATACGTTAGTGTGGTTTCCATTTTTATAAACAATAAACGTTACCTGACACTTTGACACCGTCTGTGTGGTGTCATATGCTTTTCAGGTGAGCTCCGTGCAGGTTTTTGCTCAGCTATTTTTGCCACTCGATTCCTTTATAATGTAGATATTGCTGAGTCAGCCAACAAGAGATGGGAAATTTGTGCTGAGATAATGGATGGTGTTGTAGAGGTTTGCTCTGAGGTTAGTGAGAGATATGTGACAAATCTTAGGTATCTAAGCCGAATAGTCATACAGTTAAGTGGCAGATTAATGCTCTAAAGCATTACATACAACCAATCTAGTTTGCTTTTTACACTCTGGTTAAATTGTTGAAAGGATTGCGGTTGGGGTTTTTTGTTTGTATTTTGTTTTGATTCCCAGAATGGATTGCTTTATGTAAGTCTGGAAATTTTTGATTGAAAACAAAGGCAAGCAGGAAATGGATAAGATTTATAAAGCATCCCTTTTGAACTACCATTTTGAAATTTAACAAAATTATATTAATGATAAACTTCAGCTTTATATTTAACAGTCTTGTTAATTTCAAGCTATAAGTGTAGCTATAAAAATATTTTAAAGATAATTAGGAATATGAGCTTATAATATGCATTGAATATTTTTTTACAGCACTCGGTAGTGCAGAATCAATGCATGAAATCTTCATCAATGTTTTCTAGAAATGCCAATTGCATAGCAAAAAAATAAAAGATGCGCTTCAGGCAGGTTAAATAAACATGAAGGCTTTAAAGAACCCTTTTAGATTAGGAGTTACTGCTGCTCAGTTAACCCCAAGATCAGCAGAGGCATCCTGTATTTCATAGCAGCAGTTAATTATAAAACATTGGCTAATAATAGATATTGTGAAGGGTTATTTTCATAATCAAATGAATGCATTTTTCCCTAATTGATTTTTGTGAATACTTACTAGTTTTGTTTAGAAATGTGAGGAGTAATATCTGAAGAAAGAATTTGGAATCTTTCTAGATCTAATAACAATTTGTTAATTGTCTAGATAATAATTCCAACCGTCAGAATTTAAGATTTGTATTACTAATTTTAGGACTGGACCCTATATAGTCATGTAGTAAGTACTAATACTGATTTTTCTGAAACAGTGTGGTATTCAAAAGTACTAGTATTTTCATAGGATATTGCTATGCCTTTTCTATTTGTTGCTTTGTTTCAAAATCTTTAGCACTAAGATATTCCTCTGACTATGTCTTATTTAGTTTTCCTAATTAAAAGGAACCTTCCATGCTGCTGAGGAAAAAACATAATACCACTTTGGAACAGTTTTGCAAGAACATAAATTTATAAAACAGCGCATAAATTATATTACACAGGGAAAAACTATGGATAATGTTGACTTTAATAGGAAGTTTCTGTTGTTTTGTTGTGTGTTTGTTGTTGGTTTTGTTTGTTTGTTTGTTTTAAAAAAAACTTCTGTCAGGAAATGAAAGACTTTGTTCATAAGGAAGACAGTCCTCTCAATGATTTTCCCCAGTTGGTTCCATCAGCAATGAAAATCCTGCCACACCTTCACTGTGGAAGGATAAAGAAAAATATATTGGTGCTATTGATGCTCGTATGATCAAGATCGGCATTGGTAGGAAACCAAGATGATTCTGGTATCTTCAGTAACACGAAGCAGATAATTTGCCCTGTCTATTATTTTATCCATTGAATGACAGCTTCGTTTATGATGTCCAAGCAAAATAAGTAATACTAGAAAGACTGTCTCCCCAGAAGCCTGATTGTTACTTTTAAGGCACTTTGAAGTGACAGTGTGTAGAGACCTCAGTCCTCTATGGAAATCTCCACAGTGCTAGGTTTGTACGTGTAAATACTGAACTATAGAATTTCTCTATAAGTCAGATTACTATTTAAGCATCTTTTGAACTCTAGGATATAGTTATATAGTTAACATTCATCACAGAGTCTTATAAGTTGTTGATTTTGTGCAATGAGAAAAGCAAAGTCCCAGTACTAATGTATTTAAGTGTTTTACGTCATTTTGTTTCTATATGTTTCATGAGTAAACATCCTTGATGAACTTGTCTAAAGGTATAACACAGAGCAAATAGACTAGGATGCAGTTTTTGTACAGAATATCCATGTTCTCAGTTATGTGAAAGAGAGGTGTGAGAGTTTCTGTTATCTATTTAAATCAAAGTGGATGATGAAATGCATCAGTAACCTGGGAATTAGTTATGGGTACAAGAGAACTGTTGCAGAATATTGTATGTGAGAAGGATTCATGTGTTTCAGATGAAGAAAGAACTGTTTTAAATGTCATCAACTTGAATCACTGAAGAATATTGAGCAGAAAGTAGAGAAGACAATCAGAGGAAGATAACGTTGCAATTCCTGCTGTTGAAGTTGAGCATTACCAACAATGGTTTGTTGGTAATTTATATAGTTAAAATAAAGCTAATCAATATTTTTGATAGAAAGAGTGAATAGAAAGAAGTAACAGAACTTAGTGAGTGCTTACATAGAGCGGTGGTAAAAACAAGAAGTTGGAGTTGAAGTGGTATTATCAAAATTGTGTGACAGGAAGATACTAAGAGATGTCATGAAAGTGATGAAATCTTGTTAGTAAGACTTTTTGAAGAAACAAGGGAGATGTGTATTTAAAAAAAAAAGGATTGAGAAGGCAGGAGCAGATCATATTGTATTTTAGAAGATTATAAATTAATGTGTTTTACATGGAAAAATTTACATAGCTCTATCCTTTTTCCCCAAATCTCGTACTTGCTTATGTGAAATATTATTTTGTTGCAGGTTTGCTGAGTATAGAAAAACAGTATTGAAAATGTTGTCCAGACTCTTTCGAATGCATGGCCTTTTTGTAGCCTCTCATCCATGGGAAGTCATTGTGGGAACAGTGACTCTCACTATCTGTATGATGTCCATGAAGATGTTCACTGGGAATGACAAGATATGTGGCTGGAATTATGAGTGCCCCAAACTTGAAGATGTAAGGATTTAAATTCATGTTATAGTACTTATTGTTAATCTGTAGATGCAGGGTTTTCTGTAGAATAAGATCAGGTTTGATGTATTAGGAGGAAAGTAGCTATACAGAAAGTTCTTTAATATCCAGCATGGGAAATGAAGGCAATAAAGCTGGATGCAAGCAGTGATGCACCTACAGAAGGTTTTCAATAAACCTAACTTTCAGTGGCATGGTATCTAGTGAGCAAGCATTTGATATTCATATTTTTTGCAATATTTGAATCTTTTTAAAGACAGACTAGCAGTGATACTTATTTTATTCCAAAGCTTCATTTTTAGTGCCGCTTCACAGTGGATTGTTTGGTTTTTTTGTTACTGAAACTTAACAAGAAGTTACTGCTTAATGTAAAAGCTAACTAAATCACTTTGTATTTCAAATAGGATGTTCTGAGCAGTGACATCATCATCTTGACAATCACGCGCTGTATAGCAATCCTTTATATATATTTCCAGTTTCAGAATCTAAGGCAGCTTGGGTCAAAATACATTTTAGGTACTGTATCTGATATTTTTTATTTATTTATTTGCTGTATGCATTTTAATTGTTTTTTAAATATAAATTAGTAATAAATATGAGATTTTTAATACTTCAGAACAGGATTATTTTAATTCTTTGCTAGACAGCAGAATAAATAAATGTTCTGCATAAATCAAAGTGCAGCTCTTTAAGAGAGATTGTGTAGGATTATATAAACACTGGAAATGTGATTATTGAAATAATTGTGTGAAACACTAAAAATATAGAGCTATTTAAGCCAGTTTTCAGTTTTGCTGATAAAAAGAAGATTTGTGGCTTTAATTTCTCACAGTCTTACTTTGAATGCAGTACAAATTTTAGATTTAAATATCTGTATAAAAATAGCGTCCTCATCAGTTTGTATCTCAACTGTTGTTTATGCACTCTAAGAGATGAGAATTGCCGTTTGTTTGCTTCAGAACTGATTGAAAGGCATATTGTTTCTTTCTTCCTTTTTTCTTTTTTTTCCTTTCTCTTGACTATATAAAAAAGAATTTTCTTTTTTTTTTTTTTTTTTTAAGGTATTGCTGGCCTCTTCACAATCTTCTCAAGTTTTGTTTTTAGTACAGTGGTAATTCACTTCTTGGATAAAGAATTGACGGGTTTAAAGTAAGTAATGAATTGTTATTCTGGATTTCTTGCTTGAATTTTTTTTCCTGTACAATAAACCTTGAATTTTACCCTTAACATATGCCTCTATCTTTCAGTGAAGCTTTACCGTTCTTCCTGCTTCTGATTGATCTTTCAAGAGCGAGTGCATTAGCCAAATTTGCGCTCAGTTCCAACTCACAGGTCAGGGGTTTTTTTGTTGTTTGGGTTTTTGTTTGGTTGGTTGGTTTTTACAATGAAGCTTTTGAATTTAATATTCAAAGATGAATAATCCAGGTGGAGAGACATATAGGTGAATACTGTATTGGCGATACGTAAAAAGGATTCAATTTAATCCATATTCTATGTTCTGTATTGTTTTCTATTCAGATCAGTGTTCAGTTGTGTCGTGGTTTTGGCTGGATTGGCCAATCAGAATGACAGATGGCCCTCCCCCCCCTCTCTCCTCAGAGAGGAGAGGAAGAGATAAGGAGATTTACGAGTTTAGAAAAAAGAACTAAACTACTTTAATGAACATAATAATAAATAAGGAAATAAGAAATAATAATAAAATTTAAAAAAAAAAAAGTATACAATATATACAAAACCGTATCCAGCTCCCAGGATGACGATCGGGTCACCAGCAGACACAGGGAAAGTCCCAGCCTGGAGTCAGCGACAGACAGGAGCTGAAATCCGGAACTAGAGTCAGGAATGCTCGGATTGGGATCAAAGGCAGACGAACAGACAGGGTCCTCCTCAGACGTCGGCCATTGAAGAAAGAGAGTGAGCCAGAGCAGCCTTGCCCCTTTGATCCCTTAGCTTTTATACTGAGTGTGATGCATATGGGATGGAATACCTTGTTGGTTAGTTTTGGGTCACCTGTCCCGTCCGCTCCTCCCTGCAGGTGGGATCCCTCTACGCTTCTCTGCTTCCGACCCTCTAACGGAGCAAATAGCGAAGTTAGCTGTCCTTGGTTGTTATAGCAATAAGTATAAGCAAGAGCCTCTGTGCGTACCATTCCTTGGAATAATCAGGTCTTATCACTCTGAGCGCGAACAGTTTCTGAACAATATGCTGTTAATTTCAGACTTTAGTCAGTTAGAAGAGGCCCAGCTAAAAAGTAAAATTACAAATCAGAAAATTGGTTCTGTTTTACCTCAGACCAGGACAAATTGAATAATAACACTGTACAACTAGTGTGCATAATCATGTGAGCTGAGTTAATTGTATGTATGAGTACTTTATAGGTTCAGAACTTTAAACACCAATGCTTATAGCTCTATTAAGGAGGCTAGAGTTCCTAGACTGAAGTCTTCCATTTATTGATAGAAAAAAGTTAATTTGTAGGGCTCAGGAGCAGTATATAAATAGACATCTAATGTTATAATGCTGATACAGAAAAAAGCATATTTTCTAGACAAAAATCTTAGCAGAACAAACATGGCATATGTGTAGACAAATACATATTCATGCTCTAATGCAATTAACACAGCACAACATGAAGGATCAACAATATATCTTGCCTATCGTACATTGGAATGGTCATTTCCTAATATTCTAAGTTATGAAATAAAAGTATCTTTAATGAAATTCATTTATACCTACAAAATACTGTACATTGTAATTGAGCATAATAATTGTGACAAAAATACAGTATAATATACAGTAATATACTATAACATATTGTATATATGAGTATATTGTACATTCTCTATATATGCAATATTATAGTGTGTTATATATTATTATATAATAATTATGAGTACAGAATTTTTTATTCATTTTCAAGAAAGTATTTCAAATATAGGGGAGAGGGAGTGAAAACCTCAAACTACTACCACTACCAACAAAACAGCAGCAGACCTCTAGAGTTTTCCATGCCTGGCTTCTGGAGGAAATCCCTTTCTCCCCAGGGCACTCTTAGTGTCTTTTATGTCCTCTTTTCTGACAGCTGAGTCTAGAGAGTCAAATAATTTAAGATAAATAAATTAAAAAAAAGGATACAGATATGTGGTTGCAAGAACTTCTGAGATGCCGTGACATAAGTGGCTTCTATTTTATGTCTTGAAGTGTAGAAGTCCTGTTCTTCTGAATGTACTTTAATTAAAGTCTGTGCCCATCAGTGTTGTAGGAGCTTAGAATACTGATGAGACAAAGGTGGAGACTTTGAAAATTAAATAATCTTGTTGTGTAAATAAAGACTGTCAAAGTATAATAGTTTATGGGAAATGAAGCAATTAAAGAATGTATTCTCTCATAATAGTTCATTTTCAATGTCTGTTTTATAAGGCCTTATCACCATAATACTACTCAATTTACTAATCATGTTATGTGCACTCCCTTACTTTGATTTTTGTCTTTATGCTATGTAATCTTTCTTTTTAGGATGAAGTAAGAGAAAATATTTCACATGGAATGGCAATTTTAGGCCCTACATTTACACTGGATGCACTTGTGGAGTGCCTTGTGATTGGTGTTGGTACTATGTCAGGTGAGACCTTGTATCGTTACTATCATTCCTGTTAACATCTTAAAGCAGCTGCTAAAACTTTCTCTTGGGTGTTCTTTCAGGACATGCACACCTATTTCATATTCTTGCAAAAACTAGTGTTTCTAAAAATGACTCCAGGTGAAAGAAAGTTACTCTAGTTCAATTAAAAATAACCAATTTACTTTGTTGTTCCCCCCCAATCTTTTGATCTTCATCAGTTCTGTGTGCGGTAGCAGTTGTCTTTCCTTAAAAAGAGAACATTGAATGTAATAAGCAAAGGATTTTCATGTGCAAATAACTAATTTCTTTGTAAAATAAATTGCAGTTCCATAGTGAGTGAGTGAGGTTGGTTTGTTTGTTTGTTTTGTGTGTGTTTTGGTTTTTTTGTTTTTTAAACTAACTTGCATACCTTAAAGGCATCTTTCAAAGCACTAGCTTTTTAAATTCGTTTGGACCTTGGGGGAGGGGGAGGAAATGTGTCTTAACAAGCTGTTTTCCTGTTTACATCTAGGGAAAAAACACTTCATTTTGGTGTACCATGTAATTGATTTTTTTTTTTTTTTAATTATTTATGCTGTTAGCTCTGTCATCTTTATTAAGGGGGTTCTGTAATGCATGTGTGACATGGCATATTGACTTTTTCTAGATACCAGACTTGTGAAAGAGTAGATGGGGTATATACTCTTTTATTCCCTGAACACTTAATTGGCCATCTTTTACAAGGGATTTCAATACATAATGTTGGCTAATTGTTCTTTGCTTAGATAAGGGAGGAGTTTCATGCTTTCATTGTGAAGCTTTAAAATCTTAGTAAACTGGAATTATTTTTATATTTATTTAGATTTACACTTTAAAAATTTTCTGTATACCATACCGTAAATACGTATTGTGCTAAGCTAATACAAAATGACCAGGGCTTAACGTGCTTGTTTTTCATTAATCTAGACAGTTCCCTCTCTAGTCTGCAGTGCCAGATTAATGTTTTTTTTCTTACTTCTGCAACGCTTCAAGGACGTAGAAAGCCTGGTGCATATTCAGATGTTAAAAACTTTTTTTTTTTATGTAGGTGTACGACAACTTGAAATTATGTGCTGCTTTGGCTGTATGTCTGTTCTTGCCAACTACTTTGTCTTTATGACCTTCTTTCCAGCTTGCGTGTCCTTGGTATTAGAGGTAAGACCAACTTCAGCACAACATCAAGCTTAGTATTCAGACCCTGTGCTTCTTGTAGGCTATGTATTTCAACACTGAGGTATACACCAGCATGTTTGTCTTCCTTTAGAGGTGAACAGGAAATGCACAGAAAGAGTTATGGTGGTTCAGCTGATGGATGTAACTGGTTAATGCCATTGAAAATGAGTCACACTCAATAGTATGAGTATGGATCTAAAGCAGAGTACAAAAATTCTATTTTACATTAATGGCTGTCCAGGGTTTTTCACTTGTTAAAGTCTAACATAGCCTACAGTCTACTGTTTAGCCTAACTCTTTTGTTGGTAATTTATTAATGATCAAATAAAAATACAGTGGTGAAGCTCATTTGTTGGTCCTTCTAATACGTACTAAATGGGACCTATTTTTTAATTTTGTTATTTTTGCAGCTTTCAAGAGAGAGTCGTGAAGGGCATCCTATATGGCAGCTTAGTCATTTTACTCGTGTTCTGGAAGAAGAAGAAGAAAATAAACCAAATCCTGTAACACAGAGGGTCAAAATGATTATGGTTTGTGGCCTTTTTTTCACCTGTAGTTATGCAATCAGTAAGATGTCCTGGTGCAATGAAGAAAACTTTTGTTTTCTATAGATGTGTTCTGTATCCCATTAGTCTGGTTTACTGTGGTAAATTTTAATAACATCTCCTGTATCTACACCTAAAGTCTTCCTGTGTATGCCACTTCTTCTGTGCAAAACACTCATGGCTTTTTCATGTGTACTAATCCTCTTACCCCTACAATGCCCTCAGCTTCCTCTGCTTATTACTTGAGCCAAGAGGAAGGATGTGATGGGACAGGCTCAAAGCTATGAGTGTTACGATAGGCCAAAAATGGTGTTGATGAGAGGTGTGGAAAATCAGCCTTTAGCTTTAGACTTTTGAGGCATGGGAAACAAAACAAGAAATAAAAAAAAAAAAAAAAAAAAAAAAAAAAGCCACACAAAAAGTTTAATCTTAGTAGGTTAGATACCTCGTTACAGTTGAAAATTTAATGTTTGTTTTGTGTTTTTAATACAGTCGCTAGGTTTGGTTCTTGTTCATGCCCACAGTCGCTGGATAGTGGAACCAGTTGCTCAAAACAGTACTGTAGAAAATGCAGTGGGATTGGCTGAGAATGCACCGAAGAGAATTGAACCTAATGTTTCATTATGGCAGTTCTACCTTTCTCGGTAGGTGACTTCACAAAAGAGAAGTGTATTTCCTTGATTAGGGTCTGTTCTCCAGTGCTGCCAAGCTATGATCCTAGGGTACAATATTTGTAAACTTGCAGATCCGACAACTGTAGGATTTCTCGGAACCAGAGATGTCATTTCATGAGAAATATTTCAATATTATGCTGTTTGTTCAATCTCCTTGAAGTAATAAGAACATGATCAGGAACCATCTGTCCTGTATGCATCATAACACTATCTTTTCCCACTAGCACTGACACCTTTCAGAGCACACTGGAAAATAAATTTTCTGACTGCACTAGAGTAATTATTTATGCAGAGCTTCTGACCATTCACATACAAGTGCAAAAGCCATGTCATTCTTGCTTTTCCTTCAGCTCAACTGAAGTGAGTGGCAGCTGTGATTCCATGTTACTTCTGAAAACACAGAACTGTGTCTTAGGTCGTGTGTCATGTCGTCCCGTGTGTCGTGTCCCGTCCCCGTCCCCCCCCCCCAAGCAGTTCAATTTGCATCATAGTAGTCATTATTGGTAGATGATGATAATTGAAATTTTTCACTTTATCGCTGGGAGATAAGTGTTAAATCAATTTGATGTAGCTGTTAAATAGTGAATGTTTTCCAGTCATTTCTCTTACTGGGGCTGCTTTTTAACAAAGATTTACAAAATAGCTAATGAAATCTAAAAATTCTTATTACAAAGAATGATTTCTCTACCCTAACCTAACATACTTGAATGTCCTACTAGAAATGTCTTTTGACAGGAGTTTCAGTAACTGTATAAACGATGATCAAACTATTACCCTTTCTAAAGCAAAGGGATGTTAGAATGTTGTTATAAACAAACAAATTGTATATACCATGTATTTACTTCTTGATTTGTCTTTTTTAGAATGGCCAGTATGGATATTGAACAAGTAATCACCCTTGGATTAGCCCTTCTCCTTGCTGTGAAATATATTTTCTTTGAGCAAGCAGAGACTGAATCCACACTCTCACTGAAGAATCCCATAACATCTCCAATGGTGGTCCGTAAAAAGGTCCCTGAGAACTGTTGCAGGAAGCAATCTGGACTTCTGAAAAACAATCAGATATCTAACACAGTAGAAGAAACTTTAGTTCCCAAAGATGGAAATGGTAATTTTGGGCATTTTAAAGTCTGAACCTATTCCTGACGATTTGGAACAAAGAGTGAAATCATAGAATTGTCTAGGTTGGAAGGGGCCTTTCAGATCATTGAGTCCAACCATAAAATGGAGCCCATGTGCCATGGTATCGCCAGGCAAAATCTGTTATGTTGTATTTGGGATCAAAATTTAAGATTTTTGTAAACCAAAGTTTATTTTGTCTTTATGCAGCTGAAGTCATAAAACCTGTATTAGCAGAGTCATCAACCAAGGATACATTTGTAGTTGGCAGTTGCAGCCCTGTGGAAACTTCTTCATTTCTTAATAGAAAAGAGGAAGAAGTTGAGTTACCTAAAGAACCACGTTCTATTGCGGAATGTGTTTGTATACTTGGAAATGCAGAGGTATGGAAAAATAATTTTTTTTTTTTTTAACCTCTACTGTAACATCTGATTTAAAAATTCTTACAGTTCATTTTCCAGCTTTTAAATCACAGAATGGTAGGGGTTGGAAGGGACCTTCAGAGATCATCTAGTCCAACCCCCCTGCCAAAGCAGGTTCACCTAGAGCGAGCAGGTTGCACAGGAACGCGTACAGGTGGGTTTTGAATGTCTCCAGAGATGAAGACTCCACCACCTCTCTGGGCAGCCTGTTCCAGTGCCCTGCCACCCTCAAAGTAAAGAATTCTTTCCTCATGTTGAGATGGAATTTTTCCTGTGTTCTAGCTTGTGCCCGTTACCCCTTGTCCTGTCCCCAGGCACCACTGAAAAGAGCCTGGCCCCATCCTCCTGACACCCATCCTTTAAGTATTTATAAGCATTGATGAGGTCCCTCCTCAGTCGTCTTTTTTCCAGACTAAAAAGACCCAACTCCCTCAGCCTTTCTTCATGAGAGGTGTTCCAGTCCCTAAATCATCTTGGTAGCCCTTTGCTGTACCCTCTCCAGCAGTTCCCTGTCCTTCTTGAACCAGGGAGCCCAGAACCGGACACAGTACTCCAGATGCGGCCTCATCAGGGCAGAGTAGAGGGGGAGGGTGACCTCCCTCGACCTGCTGGCCACACTCTTCTTGATGCACCCCAGGATGCCATTGGCTGCCTTGGCCACAAGGGCACATTGCTGGCTCATGGTCAACTTGTCCACCAGGACTCCCAGGTCTCTTTCCACAGAGCTGCTCTCCAGCAGGTCAGCCCCCAACCTGTACCGGTGCATGGAGTTATTCCTCCCCAGGTGCAGCACCCTACACTTGCCCTTGTTGAATTTCATAAGGTTCCTCTCCACCCAACACTCTAACCTGTCCAGGTCTTGCTGAATGGCAGCACAGCCTTCCGGTGTGTCAGCCACTCCTCCCAGTTTTGTATCATCAGCAAACTTGCTGAGGGTGCACTCTATCCCTTCATCCATGTCATTGATGAATATATTGAACAAGACTGGTCTCAGTACTGACCCCTGCGGAACAGCTATTGACCATAATGTCATTCTGCAGAGAATTATATAGCTTTAATAACTGGGGAGGGGAAGGCCAAAAACAAAGGGGAGAAACAAAAAAACATCCTTTCATAAGTCACTTCTCCTCCAGACAGTTTCTTTTGCATTTTTTAATTCAGTGCAGATGAGAAAAACAGGTGTATGTTTTTGAAGTTGTAAAGAAATAATCTTTTATTATGAGTCTCCCTGTATCCCTAAAATTGTGAGGGAAGCAGCTTCATCATTCATGTCATACCAGGTAACTGAAGCTTTATCACGTATGCGTATAAGTTGGTGTCTGAGAAAATATTTTCTATCATATCCTATTACAGAATAGTAGGGGTTGGAAGGGACCTTCAGAGATCATCTAGTCCAACCCCCCTGTCAAAGCAGGTTCACCTAGAGCAGGTTGGACAG
Source organism: Fratercula arctica (assembly GCA_947846985.1). NCBI lineage: Eukaryota > Metazoa > Chordata > Aves > Charadriiformes > Alcidae > Fratercula > Fratercula arctica. Next base: position 7,552,877 of record CANTUZ010000025.1, read on the forward strand.
GAATACATCCAGGCCGGTTTTGAATCTCTCCAGAGAAGGAGACTCCACTATACTTGTTCTATTATAAAACCTGACATTGGTAGTTGATTTCTTTAGATGTTCTCTGGTATTGTCAAAGTAAAGTTGTTGCCCTTTTTAATTTGGAAACATTTAAAAGGATTTTCACCAAGAGAATCTATACTTTCTCTCCCCCCCTTCTATGTTTCCAGAGGGGAGCAAAATTCCTTACTGATGCTGAGGTCATCAGCTTAGTTAATGCTAAGCATATTCCTGCATACAAACTGGAAACTGTAATGGAAACTCAAGAGCGAGGTGTGTCCATTCGCAGACAGATGTTATCTAAGAAACTCCCTGAACCTTCATCTTTGCGATATCTTCCTTATAGGAATTACAATTATTCTTTGGTAAGTAAAAGGCGTACAAGCAAAACCATTTTCCAAATCTATGAAATATCTGCTCCAAGTGATGTATATGAATTAATAATGAGCTTGGTCAAAACTGATGTAGAAGGGGAGGAGGGCAAACGTAAGGCACTACCTTTTATCATTTTTGATGTTTTTAAACCTAGGGAGGTAAGGTAAGTTTTGCAGTTTACCCAAAAAATATTTCCTACCTAGGTATGCAGTTGCATTACCTCCTAAATGCAAAATTCTACTCACACTGAGCCTGAGTTCAGTTGAATGAAAATAGTACCTTGAGCTCAAGTTAAAATGGAAGCTTATATAAGATTAATTTAACAGTATTAAATTAATTTTATTTAATAGTGTTTAAGACTTAATAAGATTCACTAGGTCTTCCAAATACTAGACTTTAATAGTATTAGCTGTAACTTTTTGAGGTGGCAGTTGGTTGCTTTATGGGTAGGGTTGTGGGCTTTTTGCTAAGATGCCTTGTTGTAGTCACGTGCATAGTATGTAGCATGCTGTACTGTATCAGTGTACATGTAACCTTAATGATACCTTTCTATTATTTTTGTAAGGTTATGGGAGCTTGCTGTGAAAATGTGATTGGATATATGCCTATTCCTGTAGGCGTAGCAGGACCACTATTTTTGGATAACAAAGAGTTTCACGTTCCAATGGCGACAACGGAAGGATGTCTTGTAGCAAGCACAAACAGAGGATGTAGAGCAATATGTGTAAGTATTGTTTGACTAGCTTGAAAAAATTTCTATATTATAAAACATATTTTGGGGAGATACAAGGTGTGGTTTAATCCCAACCAGCATCTAGGACCACGCAGCCGCTTGATCACTTCTCCCCCCCCCAGTGGGATGGGGAGAAGAATTGGAAAAATAAGGAAAACTTGTGGATTAAGATAAAAACAGTTTAATAGGTAAAGCAAAAGCCACACATGCAAGCAAAGCAAGGAATTCATTCGCTGCTTCCCATGGGCAGGCAGGTGTTCAGCTATCTCCTGGAAAGCAGGGCTCCATCATGCATAACGGTTACTTGAGAAGACAAAATGCCATAACTCTGAACATCCCCCCCCTTCCATCTTCCCCCATCTTTTTATATACTGAGCATGATGTCATATGGTATGGAAAATATCCCTTGGGACAGTTGACCCCAACTGACCAGGCTGTGTCTCCTCCCAACTTTTTGTGCACTCCCAGCCTACTCGCTAGCGGGGCAGTATGAGGAGCAGAAAAGGCCTTGACTGCTTAGTGACAACCAAAACTATCAGTGCGTTATCAGCATCCTTCCCATCCCAAGTCCAAAACACAGCACCACAGCAGCTGCCAGCAAGAAAGTCAACTCCATCCCAGCCAAAACCATGACATTTTGTTTCCCTTCTGCTTTGATTTTTTAGCTTGGTGGAGGAGCAAGTAGCCGCATTCTGGCAGATGGGATGACTCGAGGACCCGTTGTAAGGCTGCCCACTGCTTGCCAGGCTGCAGAAGTGAAAGTTTGGCTTGAAAGCCCTGAAGGCTTTAAAATAATGAAGGAAGCTTTTGACAGCACAAGTAGGTTAGTATAATGGCTATTCCAGCCTTATTTCCTGATATAAGGCTTCTGTGGATGGTAGAAAGCTCCTAATTGTATTTCTGTGTAATGCAGTACAGGAAATTACTTACTCATTTGAGCTATCCTGTGTAGTGTGAATCTGAGAAAACAAAAGTCACTCTGGCTATATACCAAGGCTAGTAATAAACATTTTTCCGATAATAAGTGGTAAAGAACTAGATCATAGCAACAAATACATTTGCATTGTGTAATACTTAATACGTAATTTTGTCTAAGCATTTAAAAATAAACATAAAAGCTTATTTGGATTTTCAGTAGTTATTATGCAAAAAGTAATTACTAACATTAGTAATATTATCTGAAAGGCTAGATTCCAAACTTTGAATTAATTTATGAGGTTCCAAAGACTACGGGATAAAATAATGCTAGAACTGAAATGCTTAAAAAATGTAAAACAGTATTAAGTTTATTTCAAGCCCTAGAGTTTATTCTAAGACTTATGATTACCTGCTTTCTTTAGGAAGATTTGGAAAGAGATTTCCATATCAGTTATGTTTCTTACCAATCTTACAAGTGTCACCCAAGGACATATGTATATTTTGGCGAGAATAACACATGGTGCTGTTTAAATGCAGTGTTTCCCGAGCTTTGTTTAACTCTTACTCTGTATGAATAAAGCTTTGACTTGTGGAGCTTGCACTGTTGTTGAAGATAGCATGGGTTTTGCCTTGCTGTAAAACTGACATAAGAATTTCCAAAGACCTAATTTTTAGTTTATACCTGGTAGTCAGATGTTTTAGGGAATACAAAGGAGTTAAATTTATGTTAGCGCATATTTTATTTCATGAAGTCTAGGGATAGAAAGCATAAAAAGGCAGTGAACACTTTTAAAGTAAGCATTTTAAAGTATTTACTTGAGAGAACTATGTGCATGGTAGCCATGATGTTTTTTTCCTGCGCTGAGGGAGGAGTACAGATAGCACAGTGTAGTTAACAGTGCTATCTGTCATTTTGCCACTTAAAACTAATTTAATCTTTTTCCTTGAGGACTGTAAGTAATTAAATTTTCTTGCAGGTTTGCCCGCCTACAAAAACTTACCATCAGTTTGGCTGGTCGTAACCTTTATATCCGTTTTCAGTGTGGAACAGGGGATGCAATGGGAATGAATATGATTTCAAAAGTAAGGTCCAGTCCCCTAAAGTATCTCTCATAAATGTGTATTTCTTTTTAAAATAAATAATTGTATCCTACCAATCTGTGACTACCTGGCACGTGAAGACAGAAAGACAAGACATAACATTGTTTGCAGTACTATAAAATAATAAAAGTGTTTGACCTTGTCAAGTGTAGACAAGAATAGGATGAGAATGATGAAAGAAAAAAGGTTAAAGTAACTTTGTATTTAATTTTTTTATTTTTTAAATTTTTCTTGATAAGATGGAAGTTTAAGCTGTTTGCTCTGTTGCTTTGAGCCAAAGATTTTTATCCAGCACTAATTTAATCTGTTATTATGTTATCACCCCTTGTAAATAAGGGATTAGAAATCTGGTGAGTGGCAGTGGGGGGATGTTCTCTTTGTTTGATTGGTTTTGGTCTTTATGCAAACATGTGGAAGAACCTGAGACATGACCCATAGACTGGGGGGTGCCTTGTACTGTTTGAGATAAACTTTAATACTGATTGCCTATTCTATATACAGTTTCTCAGAACCATTACGTAAATGGATCTGGCCACAGACAGGCACTAAATATAGCAGTCCTTTTGTCTGACTTCCTAGTGTAGAAAAGCTCTTTCCACTATGTCCAAAGTGAATTCATTTCATGCTTGTACTGTCTGCCTTGGTTCGTGTTATATCTTCAGTATGGTAAGCATATGCCCGTTCACCTAGAATGCATCTAGAGTCCACATGTACTGGGAAGAACCAATTATTCCCCATATAATTCCCAAAGTGGTTAGAAAAAGGATAGTGATAGATTTTTTTTTTTTCTTTTAATCTTTTCTCTCTCTCTCTCTCTCTCTCTCCCCTGTTTCAGGTTACTTGCTGAAATCAGGTTCTTTTCTTCAGCTGTAACTGAAGATCTGATTAGATTTAATCTAATCTTGCTGTTCCACTGTCCTTGAGTAGCTTGTTTTACAACCATAATGATATACTAGCCCTATATCTGTTTCTCTTTTAACAGGGTACTGAAAAAGCACTGGCAAGGTTGAGTGAAGAGTTTCCTGATCTCCAGGTTATAGCTATTAGTGGTAACTATTGTACAGACAAAAAACCTGCTGCTATAAATTGGATAGAAGGAAGAGGGAAGTCTGTTGTCTGTGAAGCAGTCATTCCAGCCAAGGTTGTTAGAGAAGTAAGTGTCTGCTTTATTTCATTTTTTTATAAAAATGAATATATTTTACAAAACTGATACATATTTTACTTTACAGATATAACTGTAAGTTGTGTTCCATGTAAGGATGATCCATATGTGTATTTTTAGACTACTGCTGTAGGAGGTCATTTTTCCTGAGAACCTCTTACAGTAGATATTTTTTTTTTCCTTCCACTGTCTCTTCTAAGATCACAGAATCGTAGAATTGCCTAGGTTAGAAGGGACCTTTCAGATTATCTAGTCCAACCATCAACCTAACTCTGACAAAAGCCATCACTAAACCATATTTCTAAGCACTATGTCTACCTGTCTTTTAAATACCTCCAGGGATAGTGACTCAAACACTTCCCTGGGCAGCCTGTTCCAATGCTTAATAACCCTTTCGGTGTAAAAGGTTTTCCTAATATCCAGTCTAAACCTCCCCTGGCGCAACCTGAGGCCATTTCCTCTTGTCCTATCACCTGTTACTTGGGAGAAGAGACCAACCCCCACCCCTCTACAACCTCCTTTCAGGTAGTTGCAGAGAGCGATAAGGCCTCCCCTCAGCCTCCTTTTCTCTAGGCTGAACAATCCCAGCTCCCTCAGCTGCTCCTCATAAGACTTATTCTCCAGACCCCTCACCAGCTTTGTTACCCTTCTCTGGACCCGCTCCAGCACCTCAATGTCTTTTTTGTGGTGAGGGGCTCAAAACTGGACACAGTACTTGAGGTGAGGCCTCACCAGTGCCGAGTACAGGGGGACGATCACTTCCCTAGTCCTGCTCACCACACTATTCCTGATACAGGCCAGAATGCTGTTGGCCTTCTTGGCCACCTGGGCACACTGCTGGCTCATATTCAGCCAGCTGTCGACCAACACCCCCAGGTCCTTTTCTACTGGGCAGCTCTCCAGCCACTCTTCCCCAAGCTTGTAATGCTGCATGGGGTTGTTCTGACCCAAGTGCAGGACCCGGCACTTGGCCTTGTTGAACCTTATATCATTGGCCTTGGCCCATGGATCCAGCCTGTCCAGATCCCTCTGCAGAGCCTTTCTACCCTCAAGCAGATCAACACTCCCACCTAACTTGGTGTCATCTGCAAACTTACTGAGGGTGCACTCCATCCCCTCATCCAGATCATTGATAAAGATAATGTGCTACATATTTAATGATGGTTATCTAGTTGAAGGCATTAGGATTTTCACTTTTTACCTTTTAGTACTAATATACCGAGCAGAATTCCACAGTGCACCAACACCTTGTGTGAAGAACTACTTCCTTTTTGTTGTTGATATCATTTGATGATGCCCCAGTTTGTACTGGAAGAAATACTTAAGACTTTTATCTTCTTCCTACTGCTCAAGACTTTATAGCTCTAATAAAGCTCTTCTACCTTCCCAGCTATTCTAATTTTCAGACTGAAAAGTACTAGTTTCTCTATGAGGAATGAGTAAAAAGACTATCCTAGCATGTCTTTGAACATCCTTATCTCTGGATCTTTCTCAATTCTAAAACTTCTAAAATTCTGGGTACGGAGTTGGACACAGTATTCAAAGTGTGTGTACGCAAGCTAGATTTATACATTGGCATGTGTTTTGGTCTTGCTTCCTAGTAGTTTCCTAATTTTCAAATTGTTTGCATTTTTACTGTTGATTCAGTGGCAATATCTATTATAACCACAAGATTTCATTCCAGAGTAATAGTGCAGAGCCCATCCTTTGGTAATTGATATTGATAGTTTTTAAGTAAATTTGGGATGTTTTTTTCCCACCCCTCAACTATGTACATCAGTAAACTTACTTACATTGAACTCTAATATATTAAACTTTATATTTTTGTAAGTATTGTAGACATCACAGATCTCTGTCATCAGTTGCTATTCCTACTACACTGGAATATCTTAAATTTTACTCACAGCGCTATCTTGCTTGTTCTCTTTGATCACTTTTATACTAAATTCTGTGTAAATATCTGAATGTTTCAAGATACAGTCAATATAGTATAAATATGTCACTTAATTTGATATTACTGTGCAAAATGTTTATTTAGCAGTATAGGACAGCGTTGTGTTTAAACTCTTCAGTTTAGCTCTTAGCTTCTGGAATCTCTGCTAAGGCACAGGGAAAATAAGAATGTGATTGGTGACAGCCAACATGGCTGCACCAAGGGCAAGTCATGCCTGAGAAATTTGGTGGCCTTCTACGATGTTGCCACAGCATTGGTAGATAAGGGGAGAACAACAGATGTCATCTACCTGGACTTATGCAAAGCATTTGACACTGTCCCGCATGACATCCTGGTCTCTAAATTGGAAAGGCATGGATTTGATGGATGGACCACTCGGTGGATAAGGAACTGGCTAGATGGCCGCACTCAAAGGGTTACGGTCAATGTCTCGATGTCCACGTGGAATCCAGTGACGAGTGGCGTTCCTCAGGGGTCAGTACTGGGACCAGTGCTGTTTAACATCTTTGTCAGTGACATGGACAGTGGGACTGAGTGCACCATCAGCAAGTTTGCCAACGACACCAAGCTGTGTGGAGCAGTCAACATGCTGGAGGGAAGGGATGCCATCCAGAGGGACCTGGACAGGCTTGAGAGGTAGGCCTGTGCAAACCTCATGAAGTTCAACTAGGCCAAGTGCAAGGTCCTGCCCCTGGGTCATGGCAGTCCCAGGCACAAATACAGGTTGGATGAAGAATGACTTGAGAGCAGCCCTGAGGAGAAGGACTTGGGGGTGCTGGTGGATGAGAAGCTCAACATGAGCCGGCAATGTGTGCTCGCAGCCCAGAAAGCCAACCGCATCCTGGTCTACATCAAAAGAAGTGTGGCCAGCAGGTCGAGGGAGGTGATTCTGCCCCTCTGCTCTACTCTGCTCTCGTGAGACCCCACCTGGAGTACTGTGTCCAGCTTTTAGAGTCCTCAGCACAAGAAGGACATGGGCCTGTTGGAACGGGTCCAGAGGAGGGCCATGAAGATGATCCGAGGGCTGGAGCACCTCTCCTATGAGGACAGGCTGAGAGAGTTGGGGTTGTTCAGCCTGGAGAAGAGAAGGCTCTGGGGAGACCTTATAGCAGCCTTCCAGTATCTGAAGGGGGCCTACAGGAGAGATGGGGAGGGACTCTTTATCAGGGAGTGTAATGATAGGACACGGGGTAACGTTTTTAAACTGAAAGAGGGGAGATTTAGATTGGATATGAGGAAGAAGTTCTTTACAATGAGGGTGGTGAGGCACTGGAACAGGTTGCCCAGGGAAACTGTCGATGCCCCTTCCCTGGAGGTGTTCAAGGCCAGGCTGGATGGGGCTTTGAGCAGCCTGGTCTAGTGGGAGGTGTCCCTGCCCATGGCAGGAGGGGTTGGAACTAGATGATCTTTAAGGTCCCTTCCAACCCAAACCATTCTATGTATTCTTATGCAGAGCAAAATTGGGGAGGGTTTACTGTCTGGTGCAACTTAAGAGGAAAGTCACTATCATGGCACGGTGAATTAATAGGATATTTCTGCCAAGTTGGTTTTGTTTGTTTTATACTGAAGATGAATGCGAATTTGAAACAGAGAAGGTGATGAATTTTTCTGAAAGGCATGTGCAGTCCAAAGCCTTTGCACTGACTTTTCCATTGTTACTTGGACGATGCAGTCTGCATTTGAAAGGGCTCCTTTTGAACAAAAATAAAAGTAGATATCTAGGACAATGATTGAGTCAAGGGGCGGGGGCTTATTAAACATGCAATGAGGTATTTCTACTCCTACCTAAGGAATGGTGTAGTAAAAGTGTATCACTGCCTAGGTATTGAAGACAACTACAGAAGATATAGTTGAAGTCAATATAAACAAAAATTTGGTGGGTTCTGCGATGGCTGGTAGCATAGGTGGCTACAATGCACATGCAGCAAACATTGTGACAGCTATCTACATTGCCTGCGGTCAGGTAGGTTTGTTTTACACCAACTCAGCTTTTCTTTAATTCAGTAATTCTTAACCAAACACTTAACTGAGTGTTTTGTTTGTTTTTTCTTCCTGATATAAAGGATGCTGCACAGAATGTGGGCAGCTCTAATTGCATCACTTTGATGGAGCGAACTGGTTTCACCAATGAAGACCTGTACGTCAGCTGCACAATGCCTTCTATAGAAATAGGAACTGTTGGCGGAGGCACCAATTTGCTTCCGCAGCAGGCCTGTTTGCAGGTATAAAGCAGAAAGTTTAAAGCAATTTAGCTTCCTAAATCAAAGCTCGCTTTTGTGTTGTGTCCGAGTAATTTGGGAATGGGGCTTCTTGAAACTTGGTGGATTTTACATTAAAATTTTAGAATTATCTAATTGTTTTCATATATCTAGTTTTTAAAGTTCAAGATCTTTAATATTAAAGAAACTTAAAGCTAGTTGATTGGATATAATTTGGAAATATTTACTTTAAAATTTAGCATAAATTTACTTAGATTTCATAGCATAATATTGTATATTTTTTCTCTTCAGATGTTAGGGGTTCAAGGTGCAAGCCAAGATAACCCAGGTGAAAATGCCCGTCAGCTTGCTAAAATTGTATGTGCTACAGTGATGGCAGGGGAATTATCACTAATGGCAGCTCTTGCAGCTGGGCATCTAGTCAAAAGCCATATGATTCACAACAGGTAAGAAATGGAAAAATTCATATCTTTCTCTGCAGTTCTGCCCTTCTTCCAAGTACACAAGATTCAATAATAATTACATGAATAATAGTTAAAATAATACACTGCTATTATATGTTACAATCTAATGTAGTTATCTTGCTGTTTTTCTTAGGTCAAAAATAAATCTACAAGATCTTCAAGGAACCTGCACTAAGAAGGCAGCTTGAATACTAAAGCAGCTTTGAAATGAAGAATAGTTCTATTAACTGACCAGGTGCATGGGGGGAGGGGAGAGAATCTGTGAAGTTTAGAATGAAAATCACGTTTAATTCAATGATTTCTGTGGAAGATAAACTGAGAGATCAATGGACTTGTGTGAGACTACTTATGCCTTTGACCTTCTTCAGTGGTTAGAGATGACTTCGTGAAAGAAATCCTGTCAGATGTCTTGAACATGGCTTTGGAATTCTTGCTCCTGTGCATCGTTTTCTGAAGGGTCTGTCTTATGTTTTTACAGGTTGAGATTATTTTGACTAGTAAACTCCTGGTAACTACCAAGGTGAAAAGTGATGTAATGTACTTCCTATGTTTTAATAAATAAATAAAAAGTTGGTCTAAACTTGGCTTGAATGCATTGGTCCTTGTCATCTTTATTTTCTGGTTAGCCAAGTATGTTTTTTTTAAAGCGATGGCAAGCCTAATCACTTTCCATGAACCCCCAATTTTAATTTTGTTTGCATGTAAAACAGGTCTTAAGCTTTGAGACAATTTTATTGAATCATATTAGTTTTATAGCAACCTCTCTATGTATAGTACTTAAATTGCTTCTGCTTCAACTAAGTAGCATTCAGTGTTTTACCCCCACAATTTAGGTTATTCCTTCATGGTAAACTTGTGACCTACAAAGTGCTGAACTGTTAAATATAATATGTACTGAAGTAGGGAAAAAGAGTATCTTCAACTGGCTTGTCATTTTGTTCAGGTAGAAATAATAGATTTTGAAACTAGTAACTCCAAAAACAATTACAGGTCAGACAGCTCAGTAACTTAAACAAATGAAGTTTCTCAAAACTCATATATATATATCAAAAAAAAAAAAAAAAAAACCAAAAAAAAAAAAAACCAAAAAAATCAAAAAGAACCAAACAAAAACCAAAACAAAAAAACCCAAAACCAACAATCAAGAACAGATGTTTACACTTCTATTAAAAGAAGTCTCTTAAGGTACAGAGTGTTTGTATATTCCTAATTTTTTTTTAACTGTTTGACACTTATTCCCCAGGAATAGGTGTGTATCCACTGCTTAAGCTGAGATAAAATGAAGCCAGTAAATCACACTGTCCTTTAAAAGGAATTTAAAACAAAAAACCTCACCCTAGTGTTAAACTTGCTTTTTAGTGGGGGGGTGGTAGTGTGCTCTCCCCTTCCCCTCCCTGCTCCTGCTCAAGCCATAACCATCAGTGGGAGTTGTTATGAGTTGCACCTGGACTTTGGGGGATGGCTGGCACCAGTCAAAACACTGTCTGGAGTGGGGACCTAGATATCTTGTTCCCATGCAAATATGACTATAGGTCAATTATCTTACTCTATAAACAGTGGACAGCCCAAGAGCCCCTTTGAGCTCTCCTGCATGGCAGCGGGCTGCATGCCAGGCTCTCCCCTTGAGTGGGGATGCTCACTTAAGGTTCTACTCCTCGAGGCTGAGAGATTCCTTGCCGCAACAGATTCTCGGTAAGTGACTAATAGCATGCTAAACTTTGAAATCTTAGCTAAGTGATATAAAGGATTGATTGCGCGTATATAATCCTTTAGACATAAACCGTTGACCAAGTCTGGGACTAGGATTGGATCCATCCGCACCTAGACTCCCCTCGGAGAAGGAGTTTAGACAGCAAGGGGGTCCTTTCTGAACCTCGTGACTCAACGGGAGGGTCTCCCTGACAGCTTGTCTGACCCTGGCCTCTATGCAGTAAATAATCAAGTGTACCCTGTCATCGAATCTCGTAAAACACTGTCACATTCACTACTAACTTTGTTAAATCATTGCTTTATGTTAATAAATATTTCACTACTATTCTCTTACAGGTGAGGTTAATCACCCACGACAGTGTATTTATTTTAAGAAGAAACCTTATCCTTTTTTTCAATGAAAAGTACTAATTAAGGGAGATCAGTGAAATAACATGTTAATGCAACAAGTAGTTTTTGTATTCAAATACTGTACTTGTACCAGTGAAGCAATCTCAGGTGTTCTTAATGTAATACAGAAAACCCAGATGTATTCTGGTTTGATTCATCTTTGGGAAGATTGCTTAAATGCATCACCCTGCCTAGTTAATCACAGGAGGAAAATTGTTAATATGCTTGATGGTTTTTTGGTTTGGTTTGGGGGGGAGGGAATCAGTGGATTGGACTGGGTTTCTTACAGGAACGCTGCAGCATTCCTAAAGGGGTGACTAGCAGAGGTGTTTTTCAAATGTGCAAATTTAATATAAACCATGATGGGTTGTTTTGCAGTACTGTTGTGAAATGTTAATTTTAGGATCCTGCACAACTTTGAGGTAGCAGCAATTTAAGATTTATTAACACAGGATTAGGTTGTATGATTTTTAACAATGCTTAATCATCAGCCAATGATCAAAGTGATTTAACAAAATTTGTTATAATCAACACAGCAACTTAGTTAAAGATTTGAAAATGGGAAGGTTCACCTGAGATATAGGACAGAGTTTTCTAAATCAAAGCACACACAAACAGATATAGAGGTTAACCTATATAATTAAGATGTTTCCTTTTCTGCAGATTGTAGTAAATTTTGCTACCCAATGATTGAAATCAAACTATACTTGCTCTCTTCCCTTTGTCAGCTTCTGTCAGCAGACAGTCTGAAACTCCTAACTCTTTATCCCTGTGTCGGCTTCTATCAGCGAACAGTCTGAATCACATTGTGAAATACAGGGTAGCAGGCTGCTGCAATCCCATAAAGCCCCAAAGGGCCTCATTTTAGGATCAATATTTATAGGGTTGTAAGATGATTGAGTTCGGTCAGTACGTTTCCTTTGTGGTCACAATTCTTGTCAGGTGATCTTGGCAACTTTCAGAATGGGCTTGTGATCTGGGCAGGAGGGGTCTTGGGTAAGTTTCCCAGGTAACAGGAGTTCCAGGTGCGGTTAGGGAGTTGCCATTTTCTGTACTTGCACTGGGACAAGAAGGTACCAGATTGTCTCAACTCACTGGACTTGCAATTGAGACAAGAACGATGTTGGCCCCACTGCCCTTGTAACTAAAGCAAGAACAATGTTGGCTGGTATTGACATTGCAATGCAGTTGGGGGGGGAGCTCTGCACCACCACAAGTACCACATGTTACCTGAAATAAAAGCCCTCGAAACCAAAAGTAGTTTAGAGAGGAGATATTGCTTTATTCGACATTGGGTGCTAGGGGGAAAACCCACAAATCTAGCACACCTCACCGGGGATATTCACCCATTATTTATACACAAAATATTCTCATAATTCTGCCTACCTAATACATAACTCCACCTAGGCTTACATATTCATTAGGATGACCGAATAGTCTTTTTGCACATGTGTATCAAATTTTGCTGCATCGGCAAAACACTTCTGCGCAAGTGTGAGTGTCTCTGTGGTTGTTTGGGTAAGGAGACCCTTCCTCACATTATCCTTTTAAGGTAGTGAGTCATCTCAGGACAGTAAAAGTTTTCTGTAAGTTTGCCAACTTCTTGAAGATAATAAGGATGTTCCTTGAAGTAGCCACAGCTCTATCCTAATTGGTATAGGAGTACATACTTGACGTATAGAAGAACCTTGAAGTGATTAACTACTACTTGTTATCCCATCCTTGGTGATTAGCTACTTCTGGCTGTCTCCTCATTATCACTATTTGTAACATCAGCTCAGTGACTAACTATTTTTACACAATAAGAAGGTCAGTAATTAGCTATTTTCTCACACAGTAAGAAGGTTAGTAAGAAACAATTATTTTAGAAACAAAGTAGAGGCCTGTCTTTGGTAACAAACACACTAATATCATTGTAATGAGCTCATAAAGCTAATGTGCAAGCCTAGTCCTACTAGTCCTGCTCACCACACTATTCCTGATAGGCCAGGATGCTGTTGGCTTTCTTGGCCACCTGGGCACACTGCTGGCTCATATTCAGCCAGCAGTTGACTAACACCCCCAGGTCCTTTTCTGCCAGGCAGCTCTCCAGCCACTCTTCCCCAAGCTTGTAGCACTGCATGGGGTTGTTGTGACCCAAGTGCAGGACCTGGCACTTGGCCTTGTTGAACAACATACAGTTGGCCTCTGCCCAGTGATCCAGGTCAGTCCAGATCCTTCTGCAAAGCCTTTCTACCCTCAAGCAGGTCAACACTCCCACCTAACTTGCTGTCATCTGCAAAGTTACTGAGGGTACACTCCATCCCCTCATCCAGTTCATTGATAAAGATATTAAAGAGAACCGGCCCCAATACCGAGCCCTGGGGAACACCACTCATGACCGGCCACCAACTGGATTTAACTCCATTCACCACTACTCTCTGGGCCCAGCCCTCCAGCCAGTTTTTTTTACCCAGCAAAGAGTACTTCCGTCCAAACAATGGGCAGCCAGTTTCTCCAGGAGGAGGCTGTGGGAAACTGTATCAAAGGCCTTACTAAAGTCCAGGTAAACAATATCCACAGCCTTTCCCTCATCCACTAAGCGGGTCACCTTGTCACAGAAGGAGATCAGGTTAGTCAAGCAGGACCTGCCTTTCATGAACCCATGCTGACTGGGCCTGATCACCTGGTTGTCCATCATGTGCCACATAATGGCACTCAGGATGATCTGTTCCATGACCTTCCCAGGCACCAAGGTCAGACTGACAGGCCTGTAGTTCCCTGGATCCTCCTTCCAGCCCTTCTTGTGGATGGGCGTCACATTTGCTAGATGCCAGTCATAGAATCATAGAATCTTCATGGTTGGAAAGGACCCTTGAGATCATCGAGTCCAACCATACACACACACAAAAAAAAAAAAACCCCAAAAACCCCCCCCCCTACAATCTCTGTCACTAGAGCATGCCCTGAAGTGCCAAATCTACACATTTCTTAAATACCTCTAGGGATGGTGACTCAACCACCTCCCTGGGCAGGCTGTTCCAGTGCCTGACCACTCTTTCAGTAAAGTAATTCCTCCTAATATCTAATCTAAACCTCCCCTGCTGCAGCTTCAGACCATTTCCTCTGGTCCTGTCATTATTCACCTGGGAGAAGAGGCCAACACCCACCTCTCTACAACCTCCTTTCAGGTAGTTGTAGAGGGCAATGAGGTCTCCCCTCAGCCTCCTCTTCTCCAAACTAAACATGCCCAGCTCCCTCAGCCTCTCCTCATATGACTTGGTCTCCAGATCCCTCACCAGCTTGGTAGCTCTCCTCTGGATCCGCTCCAGCACTTCAATGTCCCTCTTGTACAGAGGGGCCCAGAACTGAACACAGTACTCGAGGTGAGGCCTCACCAGTGCCGAGTACAGAGGCACGATCACTTCCCTACTCCTGCTGGCCACGCTATTCCTGATACAAGACAGAATGCTGTTGGCCTTCTTGGCCACCTGGGCACACTGCTGGCTCATGTTAAGATGGCCGTCCACCAGCACCCCCAGGTCCTTTTCTGCTGGGCAGCTTTCTAGCCACTCTTCCCCAAGCCTGTAGCGTTGCTTGGGGTTGTTGTGACCGAAATGCAGGACCCGGCACTTGGCCTTATTAAACCTCATGCAATTGGCCTTGGCCCATCGATCCAGCCTGTCCAGGTCCCTCTGTAGAGCCTTCCTACCCTCAAGCAGATCAACACTCCCACCTAGTTTGGTGTTGTCTGCAAACTTACTGAGGGTGCACTCAATCCCCTCATCCAGATCATTGCTAAAGATAGTAAACAAAACTGGCCCCAAAACTGAGCCCTGAGGGACACCACCAGTGACCAGCCGCCAAGAGGATTTCACCCCATTAATCACAACTCTCTGGGCACGGCCATCCAGCCAGTTTTTTACCCAGCGAAGAGTACACTTGTCTATGCCATGATTCGCCAGCTTCTCCAGGAGAATGCTGTGGGGGACGGTGTCAAAAGCCTTACCAAAGTCCAGATAGACAACGTCCACAGCCTTCCCCATGTCCAAAAGGTGGGTCACATGGTCATAGAAGGAGATCAGGTTGGTTAAGCAGGACCTCCCTTTCCTAAACCCATGCTGGCTGGCCCTGATCCCTTGGCTGCCCTGCACTTGCCGTGAGAGCTCACTCAAGATGATCCTCTCCATGATCTTTCCTGGTACTGAGGTCAGGCTGACAGGCCTGTAGTTCCCCGGATCCTCCTTCCGACCCTTCTTGTAGATGGGCATCACATTAGCCACCCTCCAGTCATCTGATACCTCCCCTGTTGGAAGTCAACTGGGACCTCCCCGGTTAGCCAGGACTGCTGGTAAATGATGGAAAGTGGCTCCGTGAGCACTTCTGCCACCTCCCTGAGTACTCTTGGGTGCATCCCATCTGGCCCCATAGACTTGTGTATGTCTACGTGCTGTAGCAGGTCCCTCACCAACTCCCTTGGTATTACAGGGGCTTCATTCTGCTCCCTGCCCCTATCTACTAACTCAGGGGTCTGGGTACTCGGGGAACAACGGACTCTACTACTAAAGACTGAGGCAAAGGCGGCATTAAGTACCTCAGCCTTCTCCTCACCCTTTGTCACTATGTTACCGCCTTCATCCAATAAAGGATGGAGATTCTCCTTAGTCCTCCTTTTATTACTAATATATTTATAGAAACTCTTTTTATTGTTCTTAACATCCAAAGCCAGGTTAAGTTCTAGTTGGGCTTTGGCCCTTCTAATTTTCTCCCTACATAGCCTCACAACATCTTTGTAGCCTTCCTGAGTGGCCTGCCCCTTCTTCGAAAGGCCATAAACTCTCTTTTTTTCCCTTTGTTGCAACCATATCTCTCTGTTCAGCCAGGCCAGTCTTTTCCCTTGACAGCTCGTTTTTTGGCACATGGGGACAGCCTGCTCCTGTGCCTTTAAGACTTCCTTCTTGAAAAACGTCCAGCCTTCCTGGACTCCTTTGCCCTTCAGGACTGCCTCCCAAGGGACTCTGTCAAGCAGGCTCCTGAAAAGACCAAAGCTTGCCCTCCGGAAGTCCAAGGTGGCAGTTCTGCTGACCCTCCCCCTTGCTTCTCTGAGAATCGAAAACTCTACCATTTCATGATCACTATGCCCAAGACAGCCTCCAACTGTCACAGCCCCCACAAGTCCTTCTCTGTTTACAAACAGCATGTCCAGCAGGGCTCCTTCCCTAGTCGGTTCCCTCACCAGCTGTGTCAGGAAGTTATCCCCAACACACTCCAGGAACCTCCTAGACTGTTCCCTCTCAGCTCTATTGTGTTCCCTGATGATATCTGGTAGGTTGAAGTCTCCCACCAGGACAAGGGCTAGTGATCTTGAGATTTCTCCCAGCTGCTTGTAGAATATTTCACCTGACTCTTCATCCTGGTTGGGCAGTGTATAACAGACTCCCACCGTGATAGCAGCCTTGTTGGCCCTCACAGAATGATAGGGGTTGGAAAGGATCTTCAGAGGTCATCTAGTCCAACCCCCCTGCCAGAGCAGGGTCACCTAGAGCAGGTTGCACAGGAATGCGTACAGGTGGGTTTTGAATGTCTCCAGAGATGAAGACTCCACCACCTCTCTGGGCAGCCTGTTCCAGTGCCCTGCCACCCTCAAAGTAAAGAAGTTCCTCCTCATGTTTAGGTGGAACTTCCTATGCTCAAGTTTGTGCCCATTACCTCTTGTCCTGTTGCTGGGCACCACTGAAAAGAGCCTGGCCCCATCCTCCTGACACCCATCCTTTAAGTATTTATAAGCGTTGATAAGATCCCCCCTCAGCCGTCTTTTTTCCAGACTGAAGAGACCCAAGTCCCTCAGCCTTTCTTCATGAGAGAGGTGTTCCAGTCCCCTAATCATCTTGGTAGCCCTTTGCTGCACCCTCTCCAGCAGTTCCCTGTCCTTCTGGAACCGGGGAGCCCAGAACTGGACACAGTACTCCAGGTGCGGCCTCACCAGGGCAGAGTAGAGGGGGAGGATGACCTCCCTCGACCCGCTTGCCACGCTCTTCTTGATGCACCCCAGGATGCCATTGGCCGCCTTGGCCACAAGGGCACATTGCTGGCTCATGGTCATCCTGTTGTCCACCAGGACTCCCAGATCTCTTTCCACAGAGCTGCTCTCCAGCAGGTCAGCCCCCAACCTGTATTGGTACATGCAGCACCCTACACTTGCCCTTATTAAATTTCATAAGGTTTCTATCCGCCCAACTCTCCAGCCTGTCCAGGTCTCACTGAATGGCAGCACAGCCTTCTGGTGTGTCAGCCACCCCTCCCAGTTTTGTGTCATCAGCAAACTTGCTGAGGGTGCACTCTATCCCTTCATCCAGGTCATTGATGAATATGTTGAATAAGACTGGGCCCAGTACTGACCCCTGGGGAACACCACTTGTCCACCAACTAGACTCTGTGCCCCTAATCATGACCCTCTGAGCTCTGTCTTTCAGCCAGTTTTCAATCCACCCCACTGTCCATTCATCTAAGCCACTCTTCCTAAGCTTCCCTATGAGAATGCTGTGGGAGACCATGCAAAACACCTTGCTAAACTCCCCCTGATTCTTACCCATAAACACTCAACCCTATTGTTACCATCATTAAGCTCATAACACTCCCTAACATACAGACCCACCCCATCTCCTCTCCTTCCTTGCCTGTCCTTTCTAAAGAGTTTGTAGCCATCTAATGCAGCACTCCAGTCGTGAAATTAGTTAAATTTTGGGGAATATCATCTCTAAAAGAGTGCTCCCTTAGTGTAAAAAAGTGGGCAGGCCTATCAGGCACACTGAGAGACATCAATGCTAGCAGAGTTTCTGGCTAAACAGAACTGCACGTTTTCAGGAATAATCTTGGCTTTCACATATGAAAATTGTTTCTGGGTAAGTCAAATAGAATAGAATAGAATAGAATAGAATAGAATAGAATAGAATAGAATAGAATAGAATAGAGTTTCAGTTGGAAAGAGGCCTACAATGATCATCTAGTCCAACTGCCTGACCAATTCAGGGATGACCAGAAGTTAAAGCATGTTGTTAAGGGCTTGGGGCATTGACCACCTCTCTAGGAAGCCTGTTCCAGTGTTTGACCACCCTCTCGATAAAGAAATGCTTCCTAATGTCCAGTCTAAATCTCCCCTGGTGCAGCTTTGAACCATTCCCAGATCCCTTTCTGCAGGACTGCTCTCCACCCACTCCTCTCTCAATTTATACTTGTGCTCAGCATTACTTGCTGAGGTGAGCAGCTCTGATGCTGGCACGATCCACAGCAGAGCACTCAAGAGTGGTGCACAGGGGAGTTTCCTGAACTGGAGAAACCTCAAGGGAAGCCGAGAGCCACCAGGAGCATGCAGCTTGCACAACAGCAGCTGACAAGACCTGGGTGTGCCAGGAGCAATGGGTGGCCCCAACGCATATAAAAACACATATAAAAGAAGCCCCTACGGAGCACTGCAAACAGGACAGGCAAACAGAGCGTGGCGTGGAAGTTCGTGTGAGAAGGCTGTGCAGGAAGGGCACTGAAGCTCTGCCGGCTCGACCAGGTATCCACCTGGCAGAAGGCCATGACCTCTCTAAACTCTTCACTACTCACAGTAGTGAGTGCACCTGTGGGAGGTGCGCCCAGGTAGAGGAACACCTATGCTTAGTGACAGAGCTCTGGAAGAAGGTGAGTAGGTTGAGGAGTGTTAGGGAGTCTGAGAGAGAGATAGACTACTGGAATCACATCCTACCCTGTGACAGACTTGTCAGGCAGACAGGACACATGATACGGAGCATTCCCTATCCTCTCTCCACCTGGCTGAACGCAGTGACTTAAGGGATAGGGTGAAATGGCAACAAGTTCCTGCCTGTCACAGCAGGCGCATCTCCTCCATGACTACCCCACCTTCCCAGGTGCTCTTGCATAATAGGTACAAGGTTCTGCAAGTGGAACTCAACAGCAATGAGGACAATGGTTCATCTAGGTTGGAGAGGTCACTGAGGTTGAGTCAGCCTATGCCCTGCATCAAAAATGCTTCCATAAAGAAAAAAAGGCATGTCATTGTCATAGGAGACCCTCTCCTGAGGGGAACAGAAGGCCCGATATGCTGACCGGAACCACTTCTCAGGGAAGTCTGCTGCCTCCCTGGGGCCCAGGTTAAAGATGTGACGAGAAAACTTCCTACCCTGATACGGCCCTCGGGTTATTATCCATTATTGATTTTTCAGGTAGGCAGCAATGAAGTTGCAACAAGAAGTCCGAGAGCAATCAAGAGAGACTTCAGGGCCTTGGGATGACTGGTTAAGGGATCAGGAGCACAAGTAGCATTCTCCTCTGTCCTTCCAGTTGCAGGGAACGATGAGGGAAGAAACAGGAAGAGCCAGCGGATCAGTACCTGGCTCCGAGCCTGGTGTCACTGGCAGAATGTGGGGTTTTTTGATCATGGGTCAGTCTATATGACACCAGGCCTGCTGGCAACAGATGGGGTACACTTGTCTCAAAGAGGGAAAAGAATCTTTGCACAGGAGTTAGCAGGGCTCATTGAAAGAGCTTTAAACTAGATTTGAAGGGGGAAGGGGATAAACCCAGACTCACTAGAGATAAGCCTGGGGGCAGCACGCCAATGTTTGAGGGACAGTGTGCTAGCGAGGGCCTTTGGTCTGCCATCTCAGTGGAGGTAGGGGATGGAGATCCACGAGGCAGCAAAGACACAAGGGTTATTGATGTGTTAGAAACCATGGAAGCGCCCGCGAACAGTCAGGTAGGAATTAGGGCTTCTCCCCAAAAAAGGTGGCAGGATCAATAGCCCAACTGAAGTGCCTCTACACCAATGCACGCAGCATGGGCAACATGGAAGGAGGAGCTGGAAGCCATCATGCAGCTGGAAAACTATGATATAGTTGCAATCACGGAAACGTGGTGGGATGACTCGCACAACTGGAGTGCTGCAATGGATGGCTATAAACTCATCAGAAGGGATAGGCAAGGAAGGAGAGGCAGTGGGGTAGCCCTGTATGTTAGGGACTGTTTTGACTGTCTAGAGTTTGAGAATGGTGATGAAAGGGTTGAGCGTTTATGGGTAAGAATCAGGGGGAAGGCCAAGAAGGCAGATATCATGGTGGGAGTCTGTTACAGACCACCCAACCAGGATGAAGAGGCAGATGAAATATTCTATAAGCAGCTGGGAGAAGTCTCACGATCGCTCGCCCTTGTTCTCGTGGGGGACACTAACTTACCAGATCTCTGCTGGAAATACAATACAGCAGAGAGGAAACAGGTTCATGGAGTGTGTGGAAGACAACTTCCTGACACATCTGGTGAGTGAGCCAACTAGGGAAAGCACCCCGCTGGACCTGTTGTTTGTGAATGGAGAAGGACTTGTGGGTGATGTGATGGTTGGAGGCCGTCTTGGGCATAGCTATCACGAAATGATAGAGTTTTCGATTCTCGGAGAAGTAAGGAGGGGGCTTAGCAGAACTGCCACCTTGAACTTCCGGAGGGTGGACTTTGGCCTATTTAGGAGTGTGGGATAATTGCTGGAGGTAACTTAGAAACTAAAGTTATATTCACATTTTAAGAAAAGGTACAGCATTGAAGAAACTTCCAGGGTAGAGTGCAGATGATATGCAAGGAATGTATTCCACCATAGTTCCCTAGTCTGCATAACCTGCAATCTTAGAGTCAGCAGATTCTAAATTGGAAAAAAACGGCATGGAGAGTAGGGCGGTGTGAAGATACCATAGCCAAACTCTGTGCATCAGCGCAGGGAATGGGAACTTATGGTACTATGAATAATGATAAGTTGCATAGTTGTTACCCTGAGCCAACAGTTTCTTATTTTTTGTAAAAATCATGCCCTTAGGTTGAACTTTGCTCATTATAATGTCATTATAATACCAAAACACACCTCCATCCTAAAAGCTACCCACCTCCAAGGTGTGACCACCCCTCACTGAGTCTGCACTCTGAATTTTTGCTGGTCTATACCTTTAAATGCGAAGCGAGGGAATTTTACACCAATCATAACAAAGGTATGTATGACTAGAATCACTCAAGCTCCACCTGAAAGGTAAAAAACAGTATAAAGATGGCTTAAGAATGGAGAGACGTTAGGGAAGATACCATCACAGACAAGTCAGAAAGACACCATCATGAACCATCACTGACATCTGGGATCAGTCGATGGGCTGAGCCTCTCTTCCCCGCCGTAGGGATGCCTATTGTGTGAGATCCAAACACTTAGCTATACCGAGTGCTTCCCTGGGTGTCGTGGTTTAGGCTGAACTGGCCAATGATGGATGACAGATGGTCTCCCCCCATCTCTCACACAAGGAGAGGAGGAAGAAAGATAAAGAGATTTACAGGTTTAGAAGAAACTACTTTAATGAAATACTAATAATTAAATAAAATAGAAATAATGAATTAGATACAATATATACAAAACCGTATCAAGCTCCCAGGATGACGATCACGTCACCGGCAGGCACTGAGGAAGTCCCAGACTGGAATCAGCAATGGGTGGGAACTGGATTCCACAGCTGGAGTCAGGAACAAAATAATCAGGATCAAAGGCAGATGAACAGACAGGGTCCTCCTCGGATGTCGGCCATTGAAGAAAAAGAAAGTAAGTGACCCTTTGATCCCTCAGCTTTTATACTGAGCACGAGGCAGATGGGATGGAATAATCCTGCTGGTCAATTTTTGGGTCACCTGTCCTGTCCGCTCCTCCCTGCAGGTGGGACCCCTCTACACTTTTCCATTTCCAACCCTCCAATGGGGCAAATAATGAAATTAGCTGACCTTGGTTGTTATAGCAATAAATATAAGCAAGAGCCTCTCTGCATACCATTCCTTGGCATGAACTATAAACATTGGTCTTATCACTCTGAGAACGAACCATTTTTGGCACAATATGCTGTTAGTTTCAGAGAGTTAGAAGAGGCCTAGCTAGGAAGTAAAATTACTGAACAGAAAGTTGGCTCTGTTCTACCTCAAACCAGGACACCGGGAAACTTAGAAATCTCGTCGCAGGTGGAGTGATTAACTTCACTCGTAAGAGAGAAGTAGTGAAATATTTATTAACATAAAGCAGTGATTTAACAAAGTTAGTAGTGAATGCGACAGTGTTTTACGCTGGGTTATTTACTGCATAGAGGCCAGGGTCAGACAAGCTGTCAGGGAGACCCTCCCGTTGAGTCACGAGGTTCAGAAAGGACCCCCCTTGCTGTCTAAACTCCTTCTCAGAGAGGAGTCGAGGTGCGGCTGGATCCAATCCTAGTCCCAGACTTGGTCAACGGTTTATGTCTAAAGGATTATATATGCGCAATCAATCCTTTATATCACTTAGCTAAGATTTCAAAGTTTAGCATGCTATTAGTCACTTACCGAGAATCTGTTGCAGCAAGGAATCTCTCAGCCTCGAGGAGTAGAACCTTAAGTGAGCGTCCCCACTCAAGGGGAGATCCTGACATGCAGCCCGCTGCCGTGCAGGAGAGCTCAAAGGGGCTCTTGGGCTGTCCACTATTTATAGAGTAAGATAATTGACCTATAGTCATATTCGCATGGGAACAAAATATCTAGGTCCCCACTCCAGACAGTGTTTTGACTGGTGCCAGCCATCCCCCACAGTCCAGGTGCAACTCATCACAGCTCCCACTGATGGCCATGGCTTGAGCAGGAGCTGGGCGGGGGGGGGGGAAAGGGGGAAAAGGGGAGAGCACACCGCCACACTCCACTCCGTGACTATAGTCAATTCATCTTACCTTCACAGAATGGTGATACAGTCACCTCTTGCCTCTGTGCCATAAATAGTATGCTAATAGTTTGTGCACTTAGAGATTCACAGTAAAGCACTGCTATTTGTTAATTTGTATGTTTTGGGTGGTTGGAGTTGGGTTATTTGTTTGGTCAAGTACCAAACTTTTATATACAACATAACTATAAGCAACAAACACATTAAAATCAGAACCAGCAAGATCACAACTGGGTGAAGCATACAATTAAAGAGTCCCATTGCTGTTGGTGACCATCCAAGAAGAATTTCCCGCCAATGGTGTTCTCCATCCTTCTTCACTCTTTCAAAGACACGGTGTATCTCTTCTGTATCATGCTGAACAGTGATTAAAGTTTTGTGTCCATAATTTCGGATTCGTTCTAGCAGCTGACACAGGTCATCATGCTGTAGTAGTTTCTTCACCAATGTAAGATTCATTCCGATAGGGGTAGGCAGCAAATCTCGAATCAATGTATAATTAGATTGTAGCAACTGATAAGACGTAACAGGAGCTGAATAATTGAAGTCACATCCCATAATTTTAGTAAAGTTACAAACACAAACATTTGAGTGATTACTTGTATCTACAGTGACATTATCTACGAATATAGTATTACAAAGGGTTCTCATACAAACACATCCTTTTCCAACATATATAAGTACAGTTTCAGGATTTTCATCGCGATGTATTTCAAAATGACAAACATTCTGTTAAGTGTCAAGACAAACGTCTTGGGCTTTGATGGTGTTACTCTCACAAATAAATCCTTGTTGTTCTCGTACAACGCATGCATTAACATCAACGGTCTGTCATTTGTTCCCATTCCATTGGGCCTGCACTCTATGTTCTAATGGATAGAGTATAGTTCCATTGTGATTTAATCCTAGTGCAATGATTGGGTATATGGTGTATACCAAAGCATTGCGTATTGTTAGGACAAAAGCTGTCGCCTTATTGTTGATGGATTCATAAGTAAAATTGACTAAATACCACCAGGATTGGAATTCCCTTTCAAATTCAGTTGCATTATCCCAGATTACTTTTTGAATTTCAGTGGATAAGATACCTTCTTCACCTTCTCGTACAATTGCTGCTACCGTAGATTGCATCCACAGCTGAGCTTGGATACAACTAAGAGCTAGAGAAACATTGGTTTGGGCTACACCAAGTGCATCCACAATCAACTGGTGATCCCTCATTAATTCTTTCCCACCAAGGCAATACATCAGATAAGAGCCATTGGTTAGTTCCCAGTGCTAATAGGGAAGATCGCAATGGGTGTTACAATTTGTTTAAATCACTTATTGTCGTGCTTAGTTTATTTGCAAGTACTTCAGCGTCTATACTATTTAAGACTCCTAATCCCGTCCCTATGATTCCGGTCACATCTCTCCTTGTTCGTCTTGGAGAGATGAGGGTTCGCCCATGTAACCATGCTAACCATCCTGCATAGGATGTACTCAGGAATGATGAACAGGCCGGTTCGATGGTAGAGATGTTAATTTGCATCACTAATTCTACTCGTTTAAGAGACCATGATGGATTAAATAACACTCGTTGTTGGCCTGTATTTTTGATCACATATGGTCCAATTTCAGAAATTTGTGGGGATAGAGTTCTCTCATCCTTTACAATCGGTGTGGAAGTTGTCATATGAGGCTCGGTAATGTCAATTTTGAATTTAAATGATAGCCCCATGCTATGGCGAGCCCAGAGACAGACTACAAAAACAGGTTGTACTAAAGTAAAATTGTACCAACAGTCCAATTTTTCAGAGGTGCACTGTTTCGTACCATTGATTATTTGGTTTGATACAGTGCTGTACACTGAAATCTGAGATGCTTTCTCATGGGTAGACCCATTTATCATCCGGCACCCTATTTGAATTCTTTTCGCTGCTGTTCCCCGAAGTCAGAGAACTCTATTGGTTCTGTCTGTATCCCAGCTCCATTCATTTTCTAAGTATACTTCACTTCCATGCATGACCACAGTGGAAAG
Source organism: Fratercula arctica (assembly GCA_947846985.1). Taxonomy (NCBI): domain Eukaryota; kingdom Metazoa; phylum Chordata; class Aves; order Charadriiformes; family Alcidae; genus Fratercula; species Fratercula arctica. The sequence goes on from CANTUZ010000025.1 coordinate 7,577,693, forward strand.
ATTTAAATCTCCCTTCCTAGAGTGTATTCCCATACTCTCGGTATACTTAACACGAGCTTGAGACCATGGCCACTCTGGAGTTCTTTGACCACAGGTTAGAAGCAGCATTGCTGAGGTTTGGCATATTAACACGAACACAGCACTTCCATTTGCCATCCTGCAGGGTGCTGTAAGAGAAAACAAAGACTTTTTTCGGTGGGGAGAGTCCGAACAGGTTACCCCATTAAAAAGAAGGAAAAATCCATTGTGCACTAATTCTGTGTTTTGCACCACTGCTATCGGTAGCTTCCCAGGCACGTGGGCCATGAGGTTTAGTTAAGGCCATAGGCACAGTACCTATGGCTGGTAAATTGACCATCACAGGCTGTCCTGGCTGTAATGTCGTCGGATATTCTTTTTCCTCATTGGATGGGACACTGAGTTCAGTTTTTTAAAAGTATGGTCGGCTTACAGGGTTTCCAGTGGGCCCATAGTGATTATTTAATTGATGGACTACTTTGGTAAGTTTCCTAGCCCATTGAGCCTCGTGTGGTTTGAGATTCTTTTTCAATAAGCCATTAGCTCTTTCTGCCATCCCATTTGATTGAGGGTAGTATGGAGTGTGGAATATCCATTTAATTCCCTCTTGCTTTGCCCAATTTTGTACTTCTTTACATGAAAAATGTGAGTCATTATCACTTTGGATAACAGGAGTAGGTAGACTTGAGAACCATAATGATAGTCCTAGTATTGTATTTTTTCCATCAGCTCTCCAACATTTAGTGGCCACAAGCAAGCTGGAGATGACCTCCACTCCTATGAGGATATATCGATATCCTGCAGAGGATTTGAATGGTCCAATATAATCAATTTGCCACATAGACCATAAAGTTTTCCCTTCATTGATATGTAGAGGTGGTGCTTTAGCAGGATGATCTGCCTGCAATCTCAGTCTACACTGGGGACATTCTGTAAGAATAGTTTCACAAGTTTTCCGGCTTATAGGCCAGCCTTTACTCTGTGCAGCAAAGTGCTTCTTTACCTGTGCACCCTAAGTTTTGATGTAACCATTCTCCCAATCGATACCACTCCGAATCTAAGGTGATTTTCCTAATTTTGGTTAGCTCATCTACCTTTTGATTCCACTTTGTGGCAGGTTGATTATCCTTAGCATGAGCTTTAACCCATCCAATCCTAAAAGGTGTTTTCCTGGCTATATCCAGCAATAGTTGCCAGTCTGTCTTTCTCCAAACTGGGGATCCATTTACTTCCCAGTTTAAGGTTTCCCATTGACAGAGACACTGTGTGGCACCAGCCCATACAGCATAAGAGTCTACATATATAATTTTTGTTCCATTCTGTGCCGCCAAAACAACTGCTCTTATTTCTCCTACTTGTGCACTACCTTCACCTTCCTCTACTACTTGTTTGCCAGAGGTAATATCTAATGCAACAGCTTTATATTGCCATTTACTCTTTTTGCAGAAGCATCTGTAAACCAAATGTTTTCTGTCGGAGTATTCTCAGTACGGGGTGGTGCATCCAGAATGGGTGAAGGTTTAAAAGGTTGTTGTAACACTAAAGGGTCTGTGTTTACTGGCATCTGCAATTTGGAAACCTTAGTGTGTCCCTCAGTTAATTGCATATTTTCTGCTACTCCTGTTAGGTAGGCATACCATTTTCTGATAGTGGGTTTCTGTACGACTCCTTCTGGGGGAGCAGTCCCCTTAAGGATTGCTTCTAGGAAATTAAAGGGTCCTCTAGTTTGCACAGGTTGTCCCTGATGTATTTTCTCAACTTGTTTAACTGCTCGGACTAAAGTCCCTTTTCCCATTCAGAGTACCGTTGTTCTGTTTCTTTAAATGCAGTTGAGCTAAACAATAGAGGTCTTTTTGGTCCATCGGGGCCAGTTTGGAACAGATTACAATAAGTAGCATGTTCTGCGAAACCCCATTCTGCTATGATAGGGTCGTGGGGGTGTACCGGTCCCAGTGACTGGTATGTTTTTAATTCTTCGATTAGAGTGTTTACTGCCTCGTTATGTTCTGATCTTCACTCCCGGGATTTGCCTTTCCGTAAAAGTGAGTATAATGGACGGGAAATTATAGAAAATCCAGGCACATGCTTCCTCCAATATCCTAAAGTTCCCATTAATTGTTGTAACTCCTTCCTTGATTGCGGCTCTTCATTTTTTCTTAAGGTATCCGGAGGAATCACAGCACTGCCTGCTATCCAGCAAGTACCTAAAAATTTTACTTCTTTACTTGGTCCCTGACATTTTCCAGGTGGTACCTCAATTTCTGCTTTATTTAGTGCTTGCTACACTGCTGCTGCTGCTTCCCCCACTGTCTTAGGAGAAGTTCCTCCAATCAGAATATCATCTATATATTGGTACAGTTTCACACCTTGGGGGAGTGAGACTGTCTGCAAAAGTTCGCAAGCGCGGCATGAGCAATTGTGGGTTGTAATAAACAGGGGAT
>CANTUZ010000025.1:7580648-7715079 GCA_947846985.1 Fratercula arctica
CAGTTTCACCAGGGTTTCTGCTATATCTCTCTTGCAAAGTTGTCAATTGCAACAGATCCCAGGGGCTGGTTCGTGTAGTATGCCATGAATTAGCACCCCAAGGTCCCACAGTTATTTCTGTTTTAACAATGGGTCTGGCTTCATATTCGGGAGGATTTGTGGGGAACAAAGGAACGTCTTCTTCTGACTCGCAATCATCGGGATCACCCCAAATGTTTCCATCCCAATCTTCAGGGGATACTATCAGTTTCCTAATCTGTACAGTGTCGGGGGAGGGGGGGGAGCCCGTATAAGCATCATTTCGACCTTTTCTCCCAGTTTCTGCCTGCAATTGTTTTTGCAGCTGTTCAACTTTTAAAGCCAGCAGTGACTCAGTTGCCTTCCTGCTCTCTATTTCCTTCTCTAGGTCCTGCTCTCTCTTATTTCTATTCTCCCTGTCTTGGTACATAGCTTCTAAACAGGTACTTAACATCTTGCAGATGACTCCCTTATCTTTTCCATCCTTTGTGTAGCCCCTAATTGCTTTTAAGTGCTCTTCAACGACTTCCCAATTGTAACAATTATCACGAGCCCATTCCTCTGAGAATTTGGGGCTCGTTTCACTCCATGCCTCTGTAAATAATCAGTGATAACGCATCCCATCCTGCCAACTATGCCAGGTGTCGTGGGCAGAGTGATTAACTTCACTCATAAGAGAGAAATAGTGAAATATTTATTAACATAAATCAGTGATTTAACAAAGTTGGCAGTGAATGCGACAGCGTTTTACGAGATTCGATGGAAAGGTTGTCGTGGTTTGACCTCAGACGGCAACAAAGAACCACGTGCCGCTCTCTCGAGCTTCCCCAATACGTGAAGAATCGGAAGAAAAAAAAGGCAAAACTCTTGGGTTGAGACAAAGGCAGTTTAACAGAACAGCAGAGGGAACAAGAAAACAACAACAATAACACGGACAGAGGAATATACAAACACGATTACGGAACCACCGCTCACCAACCTCACCCAGGACGCCCCAGCCCGCTCCAAGCGGCAACTTCCTGCCCCCTCCCCCAGCAGCTCAGGGTGGGCATGACTCATATGGGATGGAATACCTATGTCCCTGCCGGAGCCTGCAGAAAATTAACCCTATCCCCGCCGGAACCAGGACAAAGGTACACTTGATTGTTTACTGCATAGAGGAAAAGGGTCAGACAAGCTGTCAGGGAGACCCTCCCGTTGAGTCACGAGGTTCAGAAAGGACCCCCCTTGCTGTCTAAACTCCTTCTCAGAGAGGAGTCTAGGTGCGGCTGGATCCAATCCTAGTCCCAGACTTGGTCAACGGTTTATGTCTAAAGGATTATATACGCGCAATCAATCCTTTATATCACTTAGCTAAGATTTCAAAGTTTAGCATGCTATTAGTCAGTTACCGAGAATCTGTTGCGGCAAGGAATCTCTCAGCCTCGAGGAGTAGAACCTTAAGTGAGCATCCCCACTCAAGGGGAGATCCTGACATGCAGCCCGCTGCCGTGCAGGAGAGCTCAAAGGGCTCTTGGGCTGTTCACCCCAAAAAAGAAGTTTTTCCTCACATTGAGGTGGAATTTCCTGTGTTCCAGCTTGTGTCCGTTGCCCCCTGTCCTGTCGCCAGGCACCAATGAAAAGAGTATGGCACCATGAAAAGAGTCTGGCCCCAATGGTTTAATGGTTTTAAACTAAAAGAGGGTAGATTCAGACTAGATATAAGGAAGAAATTTTTTACAATGAGGGTGGCGAAACACTGGAACTGGTTGCCCATTGAGGTGGCACATGCCCCATCCCTGGAAACATTCAAGGTCAGGCTGAGCAACCTGATCTAGCTGAAGGCGTCCCTTTGCCAGGGGGTTGGACTAGATAACCTTTAAAGGTCCCTTCCAACCAAAGCTATTCTATGATTGTAAGTTTGCAGACAACACCAAGTTGGGTAGGAGTGTTGATCTGCTTAAGGGTAAAAAGGCTCTACCGAGGGATCTAGACAGGCTGGATCAATGTGCCGAGGCCAATTGTATGAGATTCAACAAGGCCAACTGCGGGGTCCTGCACTTGGGTCAGAACAGCTCCATGCAACACAACAATCTTGGGGAAGAGTGGCTAGAGAGCTGCCTGGCAGAAAAGGACCTGGGGGTGTTGGTGAACAGCTGTCTGAATATGAGCCGGCAGTGTGCCCAGGTGGCCAAGAAGGCAAATAGCATTCTGGCTTTTATCAGGAACAGTGTGGTGAGCAGGACTAGGGAAATGATCGTCCCCCATACTCGGCACTGATGAGGCCTCGAGTACTGTGTTCAGTTTTGGGCCCCTCACCACAAGAAAGACATTGAGGTGCTGGAGTTTGTTCGGGGAAGGGCAACAAAGCTGGTGAAGGGTCTAGAGAACAAGACTTATGAGGAGCGACTGAGGGAACTGGGATTGTTTAGTCTGGAGAAAAGGAGGCTGAGGGGAGCCATTATTGCTCTCTACAACTACCTGAAAGGAGGTTGTAGCAAGGTGGGGGTCAGTCGCTTTTCCCAAGTAATAAGCAATAGGACGAGAGGAAACGGCCTCAAGTTGCACCAGGGGAGGTTTAGATTGGATATAAGGAAAAATTTCATCACCAAAAGGGTTATCAAGCATTGGCTGCCCAGGGAAGTGGTGCAGTCACCATCCCTGGAGGTATTTAAAAGACATGTAGACTGGCGCTTTAGGGCCATGGATTAGTGGTGGACTTGGCAGTGTTATGTTAACAGTTGGACTTAAAGGTCTTTTCCAACCTAAATAATTCTATGATTCTGTGATTACTCCATCCCAGGTGCAGAATCCAGCATTTGTTCTCGTTAAGTTTCATCCCATTAATCATTGCGCATTGCTGCAATCTATCTAGATCCATCTGCAAGGCCTCTTGTCCCTTGACACTCAGGGGACCAGACAGCTCAAGGTCTATCAGTATTATTAAAGACAGAGGCAAAACAATGCATTGAATGCCTCCACTTTTTCTTCATCTCTATTAGTCAGATGACCATCATCAACAAATAACAGTCCAATGTTTTCTTTAGACCTCCTCTTGCTATTAATGAACTTAAAACAAGCCCTTCTCATTGTCTGACACAACAGTGGCCAGTTTCAACTCTAGTTCAGCTTTGGCCTTTTGTGTCTTCTCCCTGTATATGTGAGCCACGGCTCTGTAATCTTCCTGTAAAGCCTGACCTCGCTTCCAGAGATCGTTTCCTCTTGAGCTCCACAAGGAGTTCCTTGTTCAGCCAAGCTGGTCTTCTGCCCTGCTTGCTTGACTTGCGACACAGTGGAATTGCCTGCTCCTGCACTTTTAAAAGGTGGTTCTTAAAAGCTGACCAGCACTCGTGGACTCTTAAGCCCTCAAAAGCAGATTCCCATGGTACTCTGCTAAGTAGCTCCCTGAATAGCTTAAAGTTTGCTCTCCTGAAGTCCAGGGTAGCAACTCTGCTGTCCTTTTTTCTCATTACACTGAAAATTTTTAACTCAGTCATTTCCTGACCCCTGTGACCAAGACAGCCACATACCATCACATCTTCCATGAATCCTCTATTCATGAGTAACAAGTTGTCCTGGTTTGGGGTAAAACAGAACCAACATTCTGTTCAGTAAGAGAGGCCGTTGCTTATACTTGTTGCTGTGGCAACCACGGTCAGCTGACTTGGTTGTTTACCCTTCAGAGGGGTTGCACCTGTGGGGAGGAGTGGACAGGTCAGGTGATCCAAACCTGACCAATAGGGTATTCCATCCCATCTGCCATGCTCTGTATAAAAGCTGAAGGAGCAAAGGGATCAGGTTAGCTTTTTGTCTTCAGCTTTTATGTGTTGGCTCTTCTTTTTGTTTGGTTCCTTTCTAACAGCTCTTCTTCAATGGGCTGCTTCTTTGGTGGCTCTCTTTGGTCAATGACTGATGTCTGAGGAGGACCCTGTGTCAGCTCATCTGCCTTTTGATCCTGGTCAATGTGTTATGGTTCCTATTTGTCACTGAGTCCAGTCTGGAACTTTCCCAGTGCCTGCCAGTGACATCTCCCTGGGAGCTTGATCTGGTTCTGTATATATTGTATCTATTTTGTTATTATTTTTAAAATTATTTTATTATTAATATTTCATTGAAGTAGTTTATTTTTTTCTAAACTCACAAATCTCTTTATCTTTCTTTTTCACCTCCTTGGGGTGTGAGGTGTGGGAGAGTATCTGTTGTCTTGTCATTGTCCAACCTGGACCAAACTGCAACACAAGTCTAGGAAGGCATCTTTCCTAGTTGGGTCCCTGAGTACTTATGTCAAGGAGTTATCTCCTACAAACTTCAAGAACTTCTAAGACTTGTTGTCCTGGGTTGAGTGACAGAGGGCTAACTTATCTTCTAATGTTTGGGATAACCACACTTTTAGAAGACTCTAGTGTCTGAATTCGTGAAAATATTTACTTTATAGCCAGCTAGGCTATGTGGGATTCAAGGTCTCAGTGTTTTCAAGCCTTGCCAGGTGCAGGGATGAGGAGGAGCGAGGCCTGGGCATTTGACCCAGGCTGGCCAACAGGATTATTTCATACCATGAACATCACATTCAATATGTTAGAAAGTTTGCTGTGTAGTTTCTCTCTCCCTTGATGGCCATGGTCCAGAGAAACTCCTTGCCCTGGTGCCTGACCCCTGAGGCCTTCCCTTCCTCCCAAAGCCACAGCGCTCTCAGTGTCCGACATTTGCTGTCCACTGCTGGGAGTGCACAGCTTCCTACTGATAGAATTGGCTGAGTATAATTCTTGTATATCTTATATTGGTGTCGGGATTGAATACTGGTTTTTTATTATTATTGTTAATTATTTAGTCTTATCCTATTAAATCTGTTTATATTTCAACCCTTGTGTTTTCTTGTGTTCCCTAGTTCCCCTTTCCAGGTGGGGAGGGGTCATTGGGTGATAGAATAATTGTTTAAATGACAATAAACTGTTATGGTTTTTCTCAAACCATAACACATGCTCATCACAGCAGTATTATATTCCCAGTTGATATCTAGGAAGTTGAAATCTCCCATAAAGAATAAGGGCTACCCATCCATAGATTTCTCCTAATTGCCTATGGAATAACTCATCAGGGCTTACATCCTGTCTGGGTGATCAGTAGTAGGTGCCCCCTATAACATGTTTATTTTCTATCCCCCTAATCCTCCCCCAGAGGCTCTCAACCACATCATCGCTAACTGTAAGGACTGTGCAATCAAATGTCTCCCTTACATATGGTGGAAATCCTCTACCTCACCTGCCCTGCCTATCCCTTCTGGGCAGCCTGTAGCCCTACATCCCAGCATTCCAGTTCTGGGAGTCATTCCACAAAGTCTGAGAAATGATCAATGCTTCCAGTTAATCCTGCTTGTTTCTCATACTGCTTGCGTCAGTGTGCAAGCATTTCAGATGTACTCCTGCATGTCCAAAGAGTTAGACAGTCATTGAAGAAAGGTTGTCACAGCAGCTTCTTTTGATATTTAACACAGCACACACATGGTTATGTAAAATCCAGGGGGGACAGTCACACAGTGAAGAAAACTACATCTAACTAGTTTTTGCTTCGGTAATACAAGTTTAGGAACAGGGCCAAGTCTTGAAGCCACCAGGAGTGAGGCTGGCCAGCTCATTCAATTATCTCATTTGAAAAATTTTTCTGCTTTGCAAGGTAGAGAAGAATAAATCATAATTTGTATTATGTTGAGGCTGATAAGCCATCAGTTACCTGGTATTTGCTGCCTTCTTTCTTTGTCTTTATGCTGTAGACTTATGTAGTCCCTTCATTTAAGACAGTCTCTCAGCTACTGACACATCATTGCTTGTGGTGAAATAGCTAAGAACAACCCAATGTCTTTGAGTTACCTACTGAGACAGAAAATCACTTAATGAGTAATCCTAGCATTGAAATTCTGTCACAACTTTTAAAAACGTATATTTATACAATGAGCTACTTATATAAATTGCCTATTATATAACTGGAGTGATTCATTTCAACAAGCTCACATGGAGATTTGTGGGGTGGAAGGCTTTTTGCTATTAATTCATCACCAGTGACTGGAGAGTGCTGTACACTTAGTCTGAAAGCATTTTTGATCAATAAAGGTGACAAAATAGGGATTTGGACCCAAAGCTTGTGAGATGAGTAGAAAAAAAAAAATCCAAGTTTTAATAATAAGGAAGAAAAAAAACTTTACATCCAGTTTATATCTAAGTGACCCTCCCTACTGTTCATGTTATTTCAATATATAAACATAGCCAGATTGTATATTTCACCAGACATTTCCCTACAGAAGCCCTGCAGGGAGGGCTCTGCTCTGTGCACTTGAAATGTTATGATACATAGCTGAGTTAAAGGTCTGGCCCCACACGTGTGTCCAGTTTCCCTGACACAGGCAGATGTTTAAGAACAGTTTTAAATGAAGTTGAACAGAACTTAGTTAGGTGGCTGGTAAGAATGTGTTTACCCTCCATTTCTATCTCTATTTCTTTCCATCTCCTCCATCTGTCTGATCAAATGTATTTTGTGTCTGCTGCATCTTATCTTCAACAAGTGTAGAAAAAGGTTCTTTTTAAGATACCTTTAAGTTATGAAGGTGCACTCACTACAGCCTCCAAGCCCAAGGCGCCAAGCATCTCAGTAGCTTCAGGACTGTGTTGTTGCTGCCTTTTACATGACTGGTGAGGGGATTTGGGGATGATCTATTGGGGGGAGTGGGGGTAGGAAGCCGCTTTTGCTCACCTATTTTGTCCAGTCCTACAGGGAATTGCCCAGCTTAGGGTAGCGTTTGTTTTCTGTCTTAAACTACTGCGTAGCACCTCAGACTAGGGGGCAGAACTACTTGAGGTATCTGCAACTGGGGAATTTCAAAGAATTTGCATTTCAAAACAGAAAGGTAGACACCCTCTTCTGTCTTTTTTCAGGCACCTGTAGTAATGCTACCATGCACCTCAGCTAAGCAGCAGAGGTGAGCTGTATTACTACAGAAATAAGTGAAGCCTTAGAAACTACCCCTTGTTAAAGTGCATTTTTGACTCATATTTACTTTTCCTAGCTTTCTTAATATATTTTCTTTGATTCTAACGGCATTATGATCACATTAACTAAAGCTGATCTGTATACAAGAGAAAAAATATTTTCTTCCTTTATTTCAACATGAGGCTCTTCTCTACAATTGGGAAAGCACATACAATGTGTATGTACTATGGCAGCTACCTGGGGTATGGTTCTAGCTTCAGCAAGTCAGATCCTTGCTGGATTGTACTGTGCCCCTTAAGTCATCCCAGTTCAACTGCATGGCTGTACTCCAAGCTAGCTCTGATATATCAGGGCTTTTAAACAAATTATTACTACACTGGGAGTGTACACATGCCATTTCTCATTTGCAGGTATTTGGCTTATGCTAATATTTATATAATTTATTTGGGGGAGGCAGGGGACACCATCACTGTGTGGGGATACTGATAAAGGAAAGAGAGACATACTGTTTACTTTCCAAGCAGCATGAAGGCTTGCTACAAAAATAGCTAAGGAAAAAAATCAAAATAACTCCAGGTTTGGAAACTGCAATACCGAATTTAAATGGTACATACTGGATATTTCTGCCTCTTTTTCAAAACAGAGGCTTTTCCATCTAGAAACAAGGGTGTAAAACCTGCACCATTCAGATGAGCAACCCAACAGGCTGGATTTCTGCCTTTCCAAACTGGTGTAGGATTCCCATTTCACCCCTGCTAACAACTTGTTATCCTACACAAGGAATAAACTGGGATATTTCTAACAAAAGTTTTACACAAAATTTTACCTTTCATTGTGTAAGAAACCAGAGGGGAGGCTGCAGATCAGCACTCGTGGACTCCTAAGCTCTAAAAAGCAGATTCCCAGGGTATTCTGCTAAGCATCTCCCTGAATCGTTTTGGATGGGACAGAGTTAATTTTCTTCATAGTGGCTAGTATGGGGCTATGTTTTGAATTTGTGCTGAAAACGGTGTTGATAATACAGGGATGTTTTAGTTACTGCTGAGCAGTGCTTACACAGAATCAAGGCCCAAACCACGACAGCTTCTCATACCACCCCACCAGTGAGTAGGCTGGGGGTACACAAGAGGTTTGGGAGGGGACACAGCTGTGACAGCTGACCCCAACTAACCAAAGGAATATTCCATACCATATGACATTGTGCTTAGCATATAAAGCTGGGGGAAGAAGAAGGAAGGGGGGGAATGGATGTTCGGAGTTATGGTGTTTTGTCTTCCCAAGTAACCATTATGCATAATGCAACCCTGCTTTCCTGGAGACGACTGAACACCTGCCTGCCAATGGGAAGCAGTGAATGAATTCCTTGTTTTGCTTTGCTTGCATGCATGTCTTTTGCCTTACCTATTAAACTGTCTTTATCTCAACCCACAAGTTTTCTCACTTTTACTCTTCTGATTCTCTCCCCTATCCCACTGGGGGAGGAGTGAGCAAGTAGCTGTGTGGTGCTTAGTTGCCAGCTGGGGTTACACCACAATAGGCTTAAAGTTTGCTCTCTTGAAATGCAGGGTACCAGCTCTGTTGACCTTTTTTCCTTTTTTTCAAGCTCTCCTTACTGGAAAGTATGTAAATACATACTTAAAAAACAAACATAACTTATGGGACCAAAAATGTGACTGCATTCTTTTTTCTTTTTTTTTTTTTATTGTGGGAGAATTTATTTTTGCCAGCTAAAATATCTGCATTCTTGAAGGGCAGGGCTTGCCTAAGGACTCTGCATTTGTTGCATTATATTACCTGAGGCCTGATGCAGCTGTGCTCAAATAAGTTTTCTTTTTGTGCAAGTAGTGCCTTCTATCATTTAAAGCTGTTCCTCCTGTCTTGCATGCTTGTAAGGTTTCTATAACTTTATTGATTACTATATAAAAAGTAGAAATCCCTGCATAACAAATAAAGGTAGAATTGTTGTTGATCCATTAGGCACCAGCTATTCCTGCTATTAAGAAAGCCTGCTATACAGAATCACAGAATGGTAGGGGTTGGAAGGGACATCTGGAGATCATCTAGTCCAACCCCCCTGCCAGAGCAGGGTCACGTAGAGCAGGTTGCACAAGGAACGCGTCCAGGCGGGTTTTGAATGTCTCCAGAGAAGGAGACTCCACCACCTCTCTGGGCAGCCTGTTCTAGTGCTCTGCCACCCTCAAAGTAAAGAAGTTCCTCCTCATGTTTAGGTGGAACTTCCTATGCTCAAGTTTGTGCCCATTACCTCTTGTCCTGTCACTGGGCACCACTGAAAAGAGCCTGGCCCCATCCTCCTGACACCCATCCTTTAAGTATTTATAAGCGTTGATAAGATCCCCCCTCAGTTGTCTTTTTTCCAGACCGAAGAGACCCAAATCCCTCAGCCTTTCTTCATGAGAGAGGTGTTCCAGTCCCCTAATCATCTTGGTAGCCCTTTGCTGCACCCTCTCCAGCAGTTCCCTGTCCTTCTGGAACCGGGGAGCCCAGAACTGGACACAGTACTCCAGGTGCGGCCTTACCAGGGCAGAGTAGAGGGGGAGGATGACCTCCCTCGACCTGCTGGCCACACTCTTCTTGATGCACCCCAGGATGCCATTGGCTGCCTTGGCCACAAGGGCATGTTGCTGGCTCATGGTCATCCTGTTGTCCACCAGGACTCCCAGGTCTCTTTCCACAGAGCTGCTCTCCAGCAGGTCAGCCCCCAACCTGTACTGGTGCATGGGGTTATTCCTCCCCAGGTGCAGCACCCTACACTTGCCCTTGTTGAATTTCATAAGGTTTCTCTCCGCCCAACTCTCCAGCCTGTCCAGGTCTCTCTGTATGGCAGCACAGCCTTCTGGTGTGTCAGCCACCCCTCCCAGTTTTGTGTCATCAGCAAACTTGCTGAGGGTGCACTCTATCCCTTCATCCAGGTCATTGATGAATATGTTGAATAAGACTGGGCCCAGTACTGACCCCTGGGGAACACCACTTGTCACTGACCTCCAACTAGACTCTGTGCCCCTAATCACTACCCTCTACGCTCTGTCTTTCAGCCAGTTTTCAATCCACCCCACTGTCCATTCATCTAAGCCACTCTTCCTAAGCTTCCCTATGAGGATGCTGTGGGAAACCGTGTCGAAAGCCTTGCTGAAGTCAAGGTAGACCACATCCACTGCCCTCCCCCATCTATCCATCCAGTCATGCCATCATAGAAGGCTAACAGATTAGTCAGACATGATTTTGTGGATATCCAGTTGACTTTATCGGTCTCTCACTTGATCCTCCTCAACCAAGGGGAAGTCTTCCATTGTCCAGACTTTCCCTGTTACTTTCTCCAAAATCTGGGACTCCTGAGGGCTGGGCCGAGCAGTAAAGACCAAAGCAAAGAAGGCATTCAGTAACTCCGCCTTCTCCGCATCCTCTGTCACCATGGCTCCTGTCTCATTCAACAGTGGGCCCACAATTTCTGTAGTTTTCCTTTTGCCTCCAATATACTTGAAGAAGCTCTTCCTGTTGAGTTTGATATCCCTTGCCAGGTTTAATTCCAAGGAGGCCTTGGATGAACTCATTTCAGTTCTTAGAAAGTCCTCATACTTTAGAATAAACAAGTTTATCCTCTGGCACTCTTCAGTCCTGGATCTCCATTCGTCCCATGGAACTTTCCATCATGTTGTTAATTCTGTACAGAGACAAAAGCTTAAATACAACTTTGGCAGTGCTCTGTATTAAGTCTATACTGTATGGGAACATCTTTTAACATGCTAGCGCAAAATGAGCTTTTTGATATATAAACTAACATGGCATTCAAGTTTTCATCTCCATAGCCTCAGTAATACAAGCAAACTGCTTTCCTGCTAAATGTTTTCCATATATTATAGTATTGTATAAGTTGGTTAAACAGTAAATTGTATTAAATAAGTTTCTCCAAAGCACTGAAAGTTAAAAATAACTACAAACCAGGATTTGTCTTCATAATTTTTTAATACTTTTCACTTTTTAATACTGGTTTCAAATTTGTGATTGTAACATGGATGAGCCAACTTATTTTAATTTTTTATAACTTATCATTAGGATCATAAAGCTATTATAGAACAAACAGTTACACTGTATACACTCAAGGTACTCAAAAATATGATTCATGTTTTGAGTCTATAGATGAACAGTGGCAATTCAAATACAGCATTATCTGTACAACTTGGAAAAAATAAAAGTGGACAATCTGATTAAAGAGAATCTGCACAACTTCAGATAAGCCAGCTCAGCCCAATTAAGTAAAAGGTAATTCTTTTTTTTTTCCAAAGCGCATCACATTTTTCACAGATAAATTTGTCAAAATAAGACGTTCAGGTTCTCAGATGGGATAACAACGACCACCTCTCATCCTCATTCCCAATACAAGTTCTACCAAGTCATTTCCTTCAAGATCTAGTTCAGCAACATCCAAATTCTCCAGACAGACACAAATATTTAGAGAACGATATCTGATGGAGAAGATAGCTGTGTTCTCAGCCCTTCAAATTGGTCCAGCTTATAAAAACAGCCATTGTAGTGTCATGGACTGCTTCTGCAAAGACCACAGCTGTATAAATACTACAGATCCATTAAAAGGAAGAAGAGAACTCAGAGTGCACAGATATGTGGCAGGTACTGTAAAGAGGGGCGGGCTCAAGAGATGGGTGAAATTTTATAAAACCATTAAAGGAAGATCCCTTCTGGAAGAAAAGACCTCATGGCTACTTGCACATGGACAATCTGAGAGGCTGATAGAGAGCTGCCTTCTTTCATTTGTTTTTAGAGAGGTCAATTAATACCTATTTCTCAATCTTGAAACTCCTTCCCTATTCTTTAAGAAGCCTTGATTGGGCAGGGCTAGCTGTAGTGAAGTACCAGTGCCTTTATCTAAAAGTAAAAATATTCTCTACAAATAGTATCTCTAGTTTAATTTTATTTACAGAATTTACAGAATAAATTGCAAAAGTACATCACATTTAGTGCAAATGCAACTAATGATATAAGATTTATATACTGCTTTGTAAACTTTCCATACCTTTGTAAGATAAAGCCATCCAATTAAATTAATAAACAGTTACTTGCCTGTGTTCAACAATTACAAGAAATGGCAAACAAGGATTTAAACTCTTTATATTTTTATTTATTTGTTTATTTATTTATTTTTAACATTCCCATCAGTGGCTATGGTGGAATGAACCATTGGTTGGTTGACTGTAAAATGAAGAAGTACAACTGAGATAAGATTTTTTAAGTTTTAATATGACTATATAAAATGTTCACTTGTGATATATTAAACGTACAAATTTTCATCTTATTTGCTTTATTAGCATTAACACATAGGCACTTTTCTATATATTCAAATTAACACAATAAATCTGTAATAAGGCATATTCCATGCACACCATTAGAAAAAGGCAAATAAAAAGGGAAGAGTTATGGAGCATGAAATCCGCGTGCATGTGTAATCATGTGTTATGTATGATTTCATCTCTATAGAAAAGATGAACAGATAAAGTAGGTTTTTTGCAACACTGTGCAGATCACATTTAATCATTCACCAAATCTTCATTAAGTTACTATCTTTTATTTATTTTCAAGCACCTACCATACTATATCAAATAAGAATTTCAGATTTCTTTTGGAAAAAAAATAATATATATATCTGAAACTTTTTTCTTGAGATACACCAGTCTGTAAAACACCCAGCAGTCTCTGAAGAATTTCGAACTACAGGACACGGATAAAAGACCTCAAAGTCAGTTCCAGAATCAAAGGCAGGCAAATATCTGACATTTAAATTCTCACAGCAACTAGAGAGAACTTTCCAAAAAGAACTACACATCCTTATAGCTCTGATGGGTTTTTGATCAAGAGGCAAGTATCAGCACAACTCATTTTCTACACGAACCTCATAGCATGGCTTTATTAAGATGAGGAAAACACATGCAGGATCTGAAAATAATGTACTCATTCTAGGCTGGGAATGTTGTCCTATGTAGTCCAAATTACTTCAATAAATATTATAAGTGTACCTTTCTCACAGCTTTGGGAAAGCCCCAGATATCATGCAAGAAAGCAGTCCACACATACCATGGACTTCTAGCTTTCAGGCACTCTATTGCCCTCTCATACAGAATCTTCCTAGAAATTTCTGGATCATGTTTGATAACAAAAGTTCTGTAGCACATATTACATAACTAAAAAATACAATAGAAATAAAAAGATATCTGGGAAAAAAAAAAAAAGTTTTTCACATTCTTACTCCTTCAGAGCCAAAGATCTTCATAAGAGTAAGACAATAGAAATTGCAAAGTCATAAGGATATGACAGCCCTCAATTATTAACTGACATTTTATGTAACAAGATGATTCATTATAGAAACAAGCTGCAATGAACTATGATTATACAAAGCAAAACAAAACCTGACAATAAGTCACCTAGGCTTTACTGAACTCCTTTCCCTCTCCCCCCAAAATACCACATAGATTTTTGTGCATATAAAGCACATACAGTATGCTATATGTGCATTTGTCTTTTGTGCTTTTTAGACATGCACAAAAACTGCATTAGTATCTTAGGAATGTTGATAGTGAAATTCTGCAAGTTGCTTAAAATTAAAGCAGTAACCCATGTTGGTGATTCAAAGTTGTACACGTTCTTCCTCTTTGAAAGCAAGCAAATAAAATAGCCATATCATGTTATGAATACATCTATTTGTAATTACACACTGATTCCACAAGAAAATTTAGGAGAGAGCTAGTGTTAAATATTCAGTCTCATGGTGTCACAACACTTCTTTAGTTCAGTACACAAAGCCTAGAACTTCAGCCATAAAAAGACTGTAGATCCTTCGTTCCACCATGGAGTGCTCTATGCATGGTCACTTCTCCAATGTGGAATGCTCACCCAGTCTTGTTCTGATCACTGCAGGTAAGCAAAGACAAAATACAGTACTGAAAATTTTGAACACTAATAGGAAAACAATAAATTGTTAAACCCCTTAAACAGTATCAGCGCTACTATTATCACATTTGAACTGTTGGCTCATGACAGCCATGTTTTATATGGTTCACCTACACTAGTTCTCTAACAATATACAATTAAAAACGTGAATCATTACAGGGCTACCTGTTACAGAAGGATCAAATTACTAAGGCTTTTGGAGTCTGACATAATAAATAGAACCTAAAAATAGAGATAGCCTGCGTCACACATAGAAGTGATAAAAACTCATTTTCAGATCGTGCTCTAATAGCCAAGCTACCAAATGCTACTTTGTAGCTGGAATTCGGTAGTTTGACACTACAGTTATATGTAATGAAGTATACAGCAACAGTCTACACTAATAAAAATTAAGCAAAGCCTTACTTAGCACAAAGGCTTATGCCTGATAGATTCAGACATCCCCAAAAGTGATTGAGAAATTCTTTTCTAATGTCACATCATTGTCATAGGTGACTCGCTACTGAAGGGAGCAGAAGGCGCAATATGCAGACTGGACCCAGTACATAGGGAGGTCTGCTGCCTCCCTGGGGCCCGGGTCAAGGACGTGAAGAGGATGCTTCCTTCCCTGGCCCTCAGACTATTACCCCCTTTTGATCTTTCAGGTAGGCAGCGACAAGGTAGCAAAAAGAAGTCCAAGAGCAATGAAGAGAGATTTCAGGACCCTGGGATGGCTGGTCAAGGGATCGGGAGCACAAGTTGTGTTCTCCTCCATCCCCCCAATTGCGGGGAATGATGAGGGGGTAAATAGGAAGAGCCAGCAGATCAATGCCTGGCTCTGAGCCTGGTGCTACCAGCAGGACTTTGGGTTCTTTGACCATGGCCTGAATTACAAGACACCAGGCCTGCTGGTAACAGGCAGGAATAGCTTATCTTGCAGGGGGAAAAGGGTTCTAGGACAAGAGTTATCAGGGCTCATTGAGAGGGCTTTAAACTAGATTTGAAGGGGGGTGGGGATGCTACTGGGCTTGCCAGTGAGGTGCCTGGGTGTAGTTGCTCAGCACTTGTGGGGGAGTGTGCTAGTATTTTTGAGAACCAGAAGGCCTACCACCCCTCAAGGGTGAAAACTACACGCACAACTCCCTCTCTGAAATGCTTATACACCAATGCATGTAGCATGGGGAATAAACAGGAAGAGCTGGAGATCTGTGTGCGGTCGCAGGGCCATGATCTCATTGCAATTACTGAGATGTGGTGGTGGGATAGCTCACGTGACTGGAATGCTGTCATGGATGGCTATGTCCTTTTCAGGAAAGACAGGCCAGCGAGGCATGGTGGTGGAGTTGCTCTTTATGTGAGAGAGCATCTGGAATGTATTGAGCTCTCCCTGGGGATGGATGAAGAGACAGTTGAGAGCTTGTGGGTAAGGATATATGAGAGTCACTGTTGTGGGTGTTTATTACAGGCCACCTGATCAGGATGGGGAAGCTGATGAGGCCTTCTACAGACAGCTGAAGGTAGCCTTGCAATCACAGGCCTTGGTTCTCATGGGGGACTTGAATCACCCTGATATCTGCTGGGATGACCACACAGCCAGGCATGCACAGTCCAGGAGGTTCCTCCAGTGCATTGATGACAACTTTTTGACTCAGGTGGTGCAGGAGCCGACAAGGAGAGGAGCACTCCTGGACCTAGTACTAACAAACACAGAGGGACTGGTGGAGGATATTAAGGTTGGGGGCAGCCTTGGCTGTAGTGATCATGAGAAGATAGAGTTCAGGATCATGGGCAGTACGCACAAAACAACAAGAAGTAAAATTACAACCTTGGATTTCAGGAGGGCTAACTTTGACCTCTTCAAGAAACTGCTTGGAGAGATCCCGTGGGCTAGGGCTCTGGAAGGCAAAGGGGCTCAAGAGAGCTGGTTGGTATTCAAACACCACTTTCTCCAAGCTCAGGATCAGTGCATCCCTAAGAGCAAGAAATCGGGCAAGGGACACAGGAGACCTGCATGGTTGAGCAGGGAGCTTCTGAAAAAGCTCAAGAGGAAGAAGGAAGTTTACAGCGCGTGGAAGAAGGGACTGACCACTTGGGAAGATTACAAGAACGCCATCAGAGCATGCAGGGATAAAACGAGGAAAGCCAAGGCCGTCTTGGAATTAAACCTGGCTAGGGATGGCAAGCTCAACAGGAAGGGCTTCTACAAGTATACTGGAGGCAAAAGGAAAACTAGAGAAAATGTGGGCCCACTGTTGAATGAGACAGGAGCCATGGTGACAGAGGATGCGGAGAAGGCGGAGTTACTGAATGCCTTCTTTGCTTTGGTCTTTACTGCTCGGCCCAGCCCTCAGGATTCCCAGGCTTTGGGGAAAGTAACGGGGAAAGAGGAAGACTTCCCCTTGGTCGAGGAGGATCAAGTGAGGGATCAGTTAAGTCAACTGGATATCCACAAGTCCATGGGTCCCGATGGGATGCACCCGAGAGTGCTGAGGGAGCTGGCAGAAGTCATTGCTGGGCCGCTCTCCATCATCTTTGAAAGGTTCTGGAAAACAGGCGAAGTGTCTGAGGACTGGAGGAAAGCCAACGTCACTCCAGTCTTCAAAAAGGGCAAGAAGGAGGACCCGGGGAACTACAGGCTGGTCAGCCTCACCTCCATCCCTGGAAAGATGATGGAACAGCTTGTTCTGGGCATCATCTCAAGGCATGTGGAGGAAAAGAAAGCTATCGGAAGTAGTCAACACGGATTCACCAAGGGGAAATCATGTCTGACTAATCTGATAGCCTTCTATGATGGCATGACTGGATGGATAGATGAGGGGAAGGCAGTGGATGTGGTCTACCTTGACTTCAGCAAGGCGTTCAACACGGTCTCCCACAGCATCCTCATAGGGAAGCTTAGGAAGAGTGGCTTAGATGAATGGACAGTGGGGGTGTATTGAAAACTGGCTGAAAGACAGAGCGTAGAGGGTAGTGATTAGGGGCACAGAGTCTAGTTGGAGGTCAGTGACAAGTGGTGTTCCCCAGGGGTCAGTACTGGGCCCAGTCTTATTCAACATATTCATCAATGACCTGGATGAAGGGATAGAGTGCACCCTCAGCAAGTTTGCTGATGACACAAAACTGGGAGGGGTGGCTGACACACCAGAAGGCTGTGCTGCCATACAGAGAGACCTGGACAGGCTGGAGAGTTGGGCAGAGAGAAACCTTATGAAATTCAATAAGGGCAAGTGTAAGGTGCTGCACCTGGGGGGGAATGCACCATGTACCAGGGGGGTTGGACTAGATGATCTCCAGAGGTCCCTTCTAACCCCTGTCATTCTGTGATTCTGTATATTTTTAATAACGAAGCAGTAATACTGGAATCAGATTAAGCCTAGTATTTCCTCTGCAAATTCTACATACTGCCAGATATTCCCAGAGAAAAAGCTATAAACGCTTGTGAAATTCTTGCAGAATTCAGCTTTAGTACATAAGATGTTTTTCTGTTCCCTTTCGACAACTGGACACCACATGCTACTTCTTGCAGATATGAGTATAATTATTCAGTAACCCAATTTGAACTTTAATGATTCAGTGGAAAACCCTTAACAACACTGAAAGGCTGAGTTTACCAACCGGGAATTTGGTGATAATGTTCATTCTGGAACACATACTTTCCAGTTTCTAAAGAAAAGTTTGAAAAATAAAGAAACAGCTTTGATGCAAAACAAAGAAGTATAGTTTTCCACAGGAAAATTCTTAGGAAAAAAGCAACACTTAAATGAAGACAGTATTGCCTTTATCTGTGAATGTAGGCTTTTCCCTTCCTGAAACTCTCACAAACAGGCAATAACTGCTAACACTTATGTTTCACAAAACATTGGAAGTTTACCTATTTTGAAAGCTGGAGAGTAGCTCTGTGGAAAGAGATCTGGGAGTCCTGGTGGACAACAGGATGACCATGAGGTAGCCCTTGTGGCCAAGGCAGCCAATGGCATCCTGGGGTGCATCAAGAAGAGTGTGGCCAGCAGGTCGAGGGAGGTCATCCTCCCCCTCTACTCTGCCCTGGTAAGGCCGCACCTGGAGTACTGTGTCCAGTTCTGGGCTCCCTGGTTCCAGAAGGACAGGGAACTGCTGGAGAGGGTGCAGCAAAGGGCTACCAAGATGATTAAGGGACTGGAACACCTCTCTCATGAAGAAAGGCTGAGGGATTTGGGTCTCTTCAGTCTGGAAAAAAGATGGCTGAGGGGGGATCTTATCAACACTTATAAATACTTAAAGGATGGGTGTCAGGAGGATGGGGCCAGGCTCTTTTCAGTGGTGCCTGGGGACAGGACAAGAGGTAATGGGCACAAACCTGAACATAGGAGGTTCCACCTAAACATGAGGAGGAACTTCTTTACTTTGAGGGTGGCAGGGCACTGGAACAGGCTGCCCAGAGAGGTGGTGGAGTCTCCTTCTCTGGAGACATTTAAAACCCGCCTGGACACATTCCTGCGCGACCTGCTCTACGTGACCCTGCTCTGGCAGGGGGGTTGGACTAGATGATCTCCAGAGGTCCCTTCCAACCCTATGATTCTATGATTTCTATGATCATCATTTAAACATTAAAATAATTTTAGATTAGCCCTATGACTTATACCATTGAAATACATCCATTAACTTCAGAAAGCATCTGTAAATCCCTTTTCTTTCTTAGTCTCATCAGAAAGACTAAAAATTTAAGTCACAGTCTTAAATACTCAAGTAACTGACACTGGTTTGTCAGAAGAGTTCCTTTAATAAAAATCCTAGATCTAAACTATTCTATCAGTATAAAAGAATACTTTGACCTTCATAATATTCTATCAGATATGCAATTGTAACTAGAATTTAAAATATCAAAATCTCATGAGGCTCTAAAGAAACTTCAATATGTATTATTTTCAGAACAAGTGCCTGTGATAGTTGAGAAAAAAAACCTTCATCCTTTTATACTTCTACATAAATTAAACATGCATTCAAAAACTTGCAAGACAAACTAATAAGTCTACAAAAACTAATGCTTGATAACTTTTGCAGCTCTTATTTTTCATGCTAATAATACACATGAATTACACAACTGTTTTAAAAAGTATATTGCATAAATATATTTAAACTAAGCACTGAATTCATGCTAATTATAAGACATTTCTAGATTGCATACTTCCGTTTGGCCTTAAATATTTACAACAGTGAATCAAGAATAAAAAAAATGAACATATACCTGCTAATACTAGAATAAAATAGGCTTTCCTGATGTTTTCTCTTGCACATATGATGTAAAGCGCTTTAAGAATTTTGGATATTCTCGTTTTGCCACTGCCCGTAACACTGATGCTGGTGCCCATCCTCCTGGGTTCACTAGAAGTAGACAGGAAGCCAGACATTGAAATACAGCAAATCTCCTAAAAACTAGAAAAGAAAATTTAAGTTCGCATTCCTGCAACTCTTTCTGAAGTAACAGGAAAGGCTAATCAGCAGAATTTACGCCCTTACAGCTTGTATTGCAGCACTTTCTACTCTTAATACTCTAATTCAGTCCAGTTCCATGATATCACTATTTAGAAAACATTAAACATGATGTGCTGTCTTTGGGGAATGCCCAAATGGAAGATGATATTCTTTAAGTACTTCCAAGAAACAACATTAGAAGAGACTCAAGTTACTTCTTATTTCAAAGAAAATAGAAGTCAGTCTTAACTTTTCAATAACTGCTGCATTTGCCTGCACAATTGCTATATAGCAATTACAAATTATTTTTAAAGCACTTCAAAATTTGAACTGATTCTATAACATGCTTAAATTCCCAAGTCAAGTACTTTGCTGAAAAAGCTGCCACTTCCCATATAATCATAGTTCAGAATTTGCCAATGAAAAAATATTTTTTAAATAATTGTGAAACTTCTAAACAGGAAACAAAGCAGCTTACCCCAGAGTTTATCATCATATAGTATTATTTGTACTGGATTTAATACAAGTCTCATCACTCCTATATGACAAAGATTTACTAAACCCATTTTTCAGACTTTGATTCTTTAGTAAGCTGTGTAATAGGTGGTAAAAAATAATAATCAAGTGAGATATTATAGCTGCAGAAGAGGAGCTAATAGGTATGTGGTTCCAACACTATAATACACTGCTAAATACTGGGTACAGTAACAATACAGTTTGGCTTTGCTAACTTTGCAGTCAATACCAAAGATTCTATCAGTTAAAAAAAACTTAAAAATATGTAGACTAGATTATACAGCTTGCAAACATCCTCATACAAAATTTATTTGTCCTTTCTTAATACTGAGGGTAAGAACCGTATCTTTACTCTCAGCAGCTTTTTAGCCTAACAAGATGAATTGGGGAAAAACATTGACAGCAATACATGAATAAAACCCCAGACTATTACTGAAACTAAAAGCTTATGCCAAGTTATCCCAGTTGCAGACATTTCTTCTGCCCACCTCCCTCCATCCCAAGGTTGTGTACTTAGGACTGAGCTACACATTGCTTTCATTTATTCCTCCCAGAATGACACACAATGAAAGATCCCATTCACTGATTGATGTAGCACATTAATTCGAGTCTTTTTGACCATGAAGCCCACAAGTGTGACCCTATATATAAATTTAACAGAAAACTGCATCAACCTTTTTTTTGGTCAGTATTCAGCTCCCCAGAATTAGCATATATTATGAATGTCATACTGAAAACTTTTAGACTTACCATTAAGACTTACCATTAGCTACATATGTAATCTTGCATAGGATATTGTCCCTGCTTATTTCCTTGTTCCCCTCTGGTGGGCTTACTAATGTCTGACAAATCATAGCAATATTTATTTTGGCACGGACACAGCGATTGTTCATCTGCCAAAAAAAAAAAAAAAGAAACATTTGTAAGCTTCAAGCTAAGTTTATTTCAGCATACTTGACTGATGACATTTTAATTTAGTATAAAGTCTAAGACACTCCAAAAGTTGTGTTTCGGGGAGTTTGCATTCTAGCACTACATGGATGTAACATGAATGTGAATGAAATGAAAGGTACATGGTGAATAGGGAAAGGGTTAAACTGAAATGCCTGAATCTGAGGTTTCTGTTTGCTTAATACAGTGAATTATTTAATTATTGTGACAAGTAAGGAAACATCTAAAGAATAACGCATTATCATTTACAAATATCAGTTAGTAACTTTTCCCTTGTAAGCAGGCAATGGAATAGCAATCAGCACAGAAACACTCCAAAGAAAGTAATCATTGCTACTATCTGACAGAACCAAGGCAGAACTGCATAAGCTGGAGGTTTAACAGATTCCATATCTACAGTTATACAAGCCTATTCCCATGTATTCCATACGAAATAACTTCAATTCTTTAAAATGTTTTCACATCTCCAGAAGTTTTGCTTCCATTTTTCTTCAGCACCTTAGATCTGCCAACTGTTGAGATAAGGCAAGAAAGCTTTTGGCTCAGAATGCCTTCATCAGGTTATTGTATCATCTGGTTTAAAGAAACTGTATTTTTTGCATACACACCCCCCCCTTACACTAGTATTGCAAGACCATCATCACATAATAGAAAACTAGTATCTTAAAAGCAGAACTTGATAGAACGAAAATAACACTTACAGGAGCACTGTCATGTTCCACAGAGAAATTGCACACAATCCATGTTTCAGGATCATTTTCACTGAATGCTGGTATCTTCCTGATGGCAGACAAATACAGCACATCCCTTTGAGAAGCTGGCCACACCCTCTGCAGAGAAACATCTGAATATAAGCTTTTCCAGTTTTGCAAATTAAGTACTTAATATCCTTAGATAAAGGAAAAAAAACCAAACAAGTTTGTTTTGGCAAAACAAGTCAGTCATGTTATTTAAGTAAAAAAGTTTCTTCAAGTTAGTAATTTCAGGCAATTTTCAAAACAGAACATAGGTGTTGTACAGATGTGTATCAGGTTATATGGCTACACTTCATTTAAAAAAAATTAAGGCAAAACTTTAAGGCCTTTGAAAGGCAGGGAGCCAAACTGCAATGACTTTTTCAGTACACAACAAGGAAGAGGTTCTCTCAACCTCAGGTATACATTTTAGTTAATACTTGTAAGCTACAAACTAAACTAGTGGTTAAGTATAAATAGATGCATCTACAGTTATTTATGTCTCCATAAATATGGAGACAGAGAGAGAGAACAAGAAATATTTATAACAAATGTTATTTCAAGAAGCTACTACTTTAGTGAGACAGATATGGTAAACTGGTGTTATCTAAGAGAAAGTTTCAGAAGCAAAGTGTCTGATAAAATAAAGTAAAACTATACAGAAGCCATTTTTTCCTGACACTCAATAGGGAAAAAAAAGTCTAACTTTTACCACAACACTATACAGTTCACACTACTTCCTTGTTCAAAAATCAGTGTGCTGTTACGGCAGTTTTAAGGTAACCACATTACTAGTAAAATTGTAAAAAAAAAAAAAAAAATTAAAAAAATAGTTTTAATATTTGAGTATACTAATAATTGGTCTCATGCAAGATTAAAGATGAATTTGTACACTTCATTCACAATTTTTTTGAACCTACTAGGTTACAGTTATTGGGTTATAAGTCAAATGAACATTTTTGTAAAGCTACATCAGAACTAGTTGGGATGAAAAACCATAATGAAGTTAAAGAACAAATGTTGTACCAGCAATTATACCACCTCATAATGCAAATGCATATGTCAACTAATTGTGGTCAACAATAGCTTGCGTTATTACAACAAAACATATAATAATAGTGGTATGTGTTTCTTCCTCGTAGTCAGTGTCAATTTATTGCTTTGGTTTGCATTAGATGACCCTTGCCTTGCTGGCAGTGATATACTTAAGAGATTAAAAACAGTTCTCATTTGTTATCACAAGGTCTATCAGACATATACGCAACCAATTATGCTATCAATCCAAGTTTGAAAAATTGACAAAGTTGCAATTTAATAGAGAACTTGTTCTGAACTGTTGTTTTGAATAGTATTTTAAGTTGTTAAGACGTTAAAGTATTTCAAAAGTATTTAAAAATAGATTACAACACATATGCCTCAGACTGACTCACTAAGGTGTGTATACAGGTGAAATGTTATTACCTTATGCATCTGGTAAATGATGATTGCATTATCAGCTAAATTTTCCACAACATGGAAATTTTCAATTGTTGCTAAAAAGGAGGGGGGGGGGGAAAATATCCATCAGTAAACCAGCACAAATATTAGGTCAATTTTATAAACAATATAAACGTGCAAAGATTAAGAACTGATTCCTTACTTTCCCAGTCATTACGAACATCGACATTCCAGAAGTAGTGGCAAACTTCATGCCCTGTTACCCCTTTAACAGCATGCGTTGCTTTCAAAGGATCTAAAACTATTCCATTCTCTTCCACCTCTCTTCTGTACACCTATGGCCAAATACAAAGAAAGAAATGCAGAACAGAAATTGTCAAAACTGTTCATGTTTTAATTGTTTAGTTTCATCAGCTTTGATAAAAACTTACCTAGAAGACTAACACATGAATAATTTGCCATGTCAGTGTTCTCTAGTAACTACCAATGCAGACGTTCGTACATGGCATTCACATTAAAATACCAGTATTTTGAGAGTCACTACTCAAAAAATGATTAAGCTACCTTATTTATCACTATGCACAAGAATGCATACAAGCACAGTGGAGAAGCTGACAATAACTTGCTACCACATAACATTTTCATACATTGAATTTACACACCATTTTGATACCAAGTTTTAAGTAGGAGAAAATGAGAAAGGAATCTGCAAAGACAAAGCTATTGCAAAATTTGCATAAGATTTTACATTAATAAATATATTAGAAGCTGCAGCTCTTGTAGATTCC
Source organism: Fratercula arctica (assembly GCA_947846985.1). NCBI lineage: Eukaryota > Metazoa > Chordata > Aves > Charadriiformes > Alcidae > Fratercula > Fratercula arctica. Next base: position 7,604,455 of record CANTUZ010000025.1, read on the forward strand.
AGTCCCAAATTAAACAATACTACTCTCAGAGAGAAGTTTTAACAGCATAACTTGCTGAGTGACAGCATTCAAAGAGAATAAAAATATTTGTCTTCACAGCATGTAATCTTATATCAATTAAGCAAAAAACCAAATGCTTACCTTCATTTCTCCTTCTTCTACCACTAGCTGCCAATTAGCATCTCCTCCTACATCTTGCAAGGAATATGTCATATGGTTTTGTACCATCTCTTCCACCTTTAAAAGAGAAAACCCACATTTTCAAATCATTCCTTCCATCTTCTTGGGCAGGGGACTGTACAGTATTGGAAGTCACAAGTCAATACTTCAAATCCTGTGCAGGAGCTGAAAGGATGCGCAATACTTCAAATCCTGTGCAGAAAGGATGTGGGAACCCAGGTGGAGCTCCCACAGAAACACATAGCCATCCAGGTCACAGGCTGCAGGGAGTGCCAGAGCCTTTCACTGGCAACGGGAGACAGCTATGAGAACAACTGTGTACGTTACGAACAGGTCATTTGATCTGCTCAGCCTGGTGGCAGAGCTGAGAGAGGAAGCTGAAAGGTTAAGGAGCATCAGAGAGGCTGAAGAAGAAATAGACTGGTGGAGCCAGGCTCTGCCCTCCTTGAAACAGAAATGGGAGCACCTGGCAGAAAGTAACCAGGATCAAGGGGCCCCTGTACCCTGCTCCTGTCAGGCAGAAGCCTAAACAAAGGGAGTGAATGGAGGCGAGTTCACGGGTGGGGCAGCGGGCAAACTCTCTCCTTGCCCACCCTGCCCCCCCCCGCCCAGTACCTCTGAGCAACAGATGACTGGATGGTACTGGATGAGGAAGGCCAGTCAAATGAGGATATGGATGATGGGCAATCTACACCAGAGTCATCTCCACAGTCAGAAAGGCGTACCGCCCATATCATCACCACATCCACAAGGAAGAAAAGAAGGGTTATAATCATTGGTGACTCCATCCTGAGGGGAACAGAGGGTCCAATATGCCGGGTAGACCCTCCTCACAGGGAAGTCTGCTGTCTTCCTGGAGCCCGGGTTAAGGACATAACTAGGAAACTCCCTAGTTTGATACAGTCTTCAGACTATTACCCGTTACTGATCTTCCATGTAGGTGGAGATGAAGCTGTGACTTGTAGGCCAAGAGCAATCAAAGGGGACTTCAGGGCCTTGGGAAGGTTGGTAAGGGAGTCTGGGGCACAGGTTATTTTCTCCTCACTCCTCCCAGTTGCAGGCAGTGACATTGGAAAGAACAGATGGATCCAGTCCATTAATACATGGCTCCGTGGCTGGTGTCACTGCCACAATTTTGGGTTTTTTGATAATGAGATGGCCTACACAGCACCAGGCTTATTGGCATCAAATGGGAGATACCTTTCTCAAAGGGGGAAGAGGGTCTTTGCCCAAGAGACTGCAGGGCTGATCGACAGGGCTTTAAACTAGATGTGAAGGGGGAGTGGGATGATAATATTAGGCTTGTCTGTGACAAGCTGTGGGACAACACATCAGGGATAGAGGGATGGGGCACTAGTAAGGGCCTTCGACCTGTTTCCCTGAGGCATGCTGGGGACACTACATCCCAAAGTCTTATGGAGATGAGCCAGGGGCTCCTGAGGTAGTCTGAGTCAACAGGGAAACACCCCAAGGGGTGCTCCTCTAAGAAGGTAACACAGCCAACAGCCCAGCTGAAGTGCCTCTAAACGAACGCACACAGAATGGGCAACAAACAGGAGGAGCTGGAGGCCACCATGCTGCTGGAAAGCTAGGACATAGTGGCCATTACTGAAACCTGGTGGGACAAATCCTATGACTGGAATGTGGCTATTGATGGCTACAGGCTGTTCAGAAGGGACAGGTGAGGAAGGAGGGGCGGAGGTGTTGCCCTCTATGTTAAGGAATGGATAGAGTGCGAAGAGATGTCCCTAAAGAACAGCCAAGAGGAAGTCAAAAGCTTATGGGTAGGAATTAGAGACCGAGGCAACATGGGGAACCTTGTGGTTGGTGTCTACTACAGGCCACCCAATCAAGGGGAACCTACTGATGAAGCCTTCTTCCTCCAGCTACAGGAGCCATTGCACTCGAAGGCTCTCGTCCTGCTGGGGGATTTCAACCACCCCGACATCTGCTGGAAAAGTAACACGGCGAGCTGTAGACAATCCAGGAGGTTTCTGCAGTGCCTCAATGATAACTTCCTAAGACAGGAAATAGACAGCCTTACCCGAGGGGATGCCATACTGGACCTCATAGTCACCAATGCGAGTGAGCTCATTGGGGATGTCAAGATTGGAGGCAGCCTGGGCTGCAGTGACCACACGCTGGTGGAGTTCACGGTCCTGAGGGATATGTGCCAGACGAGGAGCCTAGTCAGGACCCTGAACTTTAGGAAAGCAAACCTCCGGCTCTTCAAGGAGTTAGTCAATAGGACCCCCCAGGAAATGGTCCTCGGGGACAAGGGGGCAGAACAGAGCTGGCAGATCTTCAAGGATGCTTTCCATAGAGCACAAGAGCTCTCGATCCCCAGGTGTAAGAAATCAAGCAAGAAAGGGAGGAGACCAGCATGGCTGAGTTGGGACCTGCTGGTCAAACCAAAAGGCAAGAAGGAACTGCACAGGCAGTTCAAGCAGCATCAGGTGTCCTGGGAAGAGTATAGGGATGCTGCCCGGTTGTGTAGGGATGAGGTCAGGAAGGCCAAGGCGTGACTGGAGCTGAACTTGGCAAGGGATGCTAAGAATAACAAGGAGGGCTTCTACAGGTATGTCAACCAGAAAAAGAAGGTTAAAGAAAGCATACCCTCCCTGATGACCAAGAATGGCAAACTGGTAACAATAGACGAGGAGAAGGCTGAGGTTCTCAACAACAACTTTGCCTCAGTCTTCACTGCCAGCCTCTCTCCTCACGCCTCCTGAGTTGAAGGACCACAAGATGTAAGTGAAGACAAGGTTCGTGACCACCTAAGGAACCTGAACATATACAAGTCTATGAGACCTGATGAGATGCACCCCAATTCCTTATCCACTGAGTGGTCCATCCATCAAATCCATGTCTCTCCAATTTAGAGACCAGGATGTCATGCGGGACAGTGTCAAATGCTTTGCATAAGTCCAGGTAAATGACGTATGTTGCTCTCCCCTTATCTACCAGTGCTGTGGCAACATCGTAGAAGGCCACCAAATTTGTCAGGCATGATTTGCCTTTGGTGAAGCCATGTTGGCTGTCACCAGTCACCTCCTTATTTTCCATGTGCCTTAGCAGAGATTCCAGGAGGATCTGCTCCATGATCTTGCCAGGCACAGAGGTGAGACTGACCAGCCTGTAGTTCCCTGGGTCTTCCTTTTTTCCCTTTCTGAGAATGGGAGTTATGTTTCCCCTTTTCCAGTCAGCAGGAACTTCAACAGACTGCCACGACTTTTCAAATATAATGGAAAGCGGCTTAGCAACTTCATCTGCCAGCTCCCTCAGGACCCGTGGATGGATTTCATCAGGTCCCATGGACTTGTGTACCTTCAGGTTCCTCAGATGGTCTCAAACCTAATCTTCTCCTACAGTGGGCAGTTCTTCATTCTCGTAGACCCTGCCTTTGCCTTCTGCAACTTGGGCAGTGTGGTTAGAACCCTTGCTGGTGAAGATCAAGGCGAAAAAGTCATTCACCACCTCAGCCTTCTCCATATCCTGGGTGACCAGGTCTCCTGTTTCCTTCTGGAAAGGGCCCACATCTTCCCTAGTCTTGCCTTTACCCCTGACGTACTTATAGAAGTTTTTCTTGTTGCCCCTGGCCAGATTTAATTCTATCTGGGCTTTAGCTTGCCTAATCTGGTTCCTGGCTGCTCAGACAGTTTCTCTGTATTCCTCCCAGGCTACCTGTCCTTGCTTCCACCCTCTGTAGGCCTCCTTTTTGCTTTTGAGCTTGTTCAGGAGCTCCTTCTTCATCCATGCAGGCCTCCTGGCTTTTTTGTCTGACTTCTTTCTTGGCATGCACCGCTCCTGAGCTTGGAGGAGGTGATCCTTGAATACTAACCAGCTTCCTTGGGCCCCTCTCCCCTCCAGTACTTATTCCCATGTTACCCTGCCAAGCAGGTCCCTCAAGAGGCCGAAGTCTGCTCTCCTGAAGTCCAGGGTAGTGAGCTTGCTGCGCACCCTCCTCGCTGCCCTAAGGCTCTTGAATTCTACCATTTCACGGTCACTGCAGCCAAGGATCCCCTTGAGCTTGACATTCCCCGCTAGCTCCTCCTTGTTGGTCAGGACAAGGTCCAGCATGGCTCCTCTCCTCGTTGGCTTCTCTACCATTTGAAGAAAGTTGTCGTCAACACATTCCAGGAACTTCCTGGTTTTCTTGTGCCTCACTGTGTTGTCCTTCCAACAGATATCAAGGTGGTTGAAGTCCCCCATGAGGACCAGGGTCTGGTGAACATGATGCTGCTCCTATCTGTCTATAGAGGGCCTCATCCTGGTCAGGTGGCCTGTAGCAGACCCCCACTGTAATGTCACCTGCCCCTGCGTTCCCTTTAATCTGGACCCATAAGCTCTCCATTGGGTCTTCATTCATCCCCAGGTGGAGCTCCATGCATTCCAGCTGTTCATTGACATAGAGGGCAACACCCCCTCCTCATCTCCCCTGCCTGTCCTTCCTGAAGAGTCTGTATCCTTCCATTCCAACACTCCAGTCATAGGAGTCATCCCACCACGTCTAGTGATGCCAATTAGATCATAGCCCTGGAGGCATGCACACATCTCTAACTGTTGCTTGTTTCCCATGCTCCCTGCATTTGCATAGAGGCACTTCAGCCGAGCACCTGAAGAAGCTGACTTACAGGCTGGAGTGGCTGCATTTCCCTCATATAGTAAGGAACAGCAAAGAAAGAAGAGAATGAGGCATCCACAGGAGTGTAATCTAAACAGTTTAAGGCCTTTGGAATTGTTCAGCATTTAACCCCCTGACTTCCTCTGAAAACTTGAGTGTGCATTTTTAGTGTGGTTCTCTCCTGATAAAGTTTCATTCCTGCTAACACAAGATCTTTCAGACAGCTTCCCCTTAGGGGTTTGGGGAAGGAGAGGTATCATCATTGCGGCTTTCAGAGGAGAGTGAACGCTGTTGTTTGCTAACAAACAATTACTTCTACTTGACCAAGTAATTGCAGTGTCTTCAACTGCCTTGTGCATACTACCTGTCCGAACTGCGATCTACCTGCTGTGGTCACTGTCTGTCAGCCTGAACCTATTTCAGGTACCACATTAGGCATAGAGTCAAGAATCACAGCTTCTTTCCCACTGGGGAGGCCACACTATTACCACTAGGTTCCTGGCAGACCACAGGAATGGTCTACAAAAATACTTGCAACCCATGCAGCCTTGGCCTGAAAATTAAGTGGGCAGTTCTTCACTTAAAAGGCCCTCAGAACAGCTCAATCTATTTTAAAATCTGATAGTCCTTTAAAAAAGGAGAAAGTGATCTGCAAAACATCTGCAGCATTTTAAGCCCACAACCTCCCACTCAACTGGCACACTGAAGAACCAGCTCCCATCAGATTACACTTCTCAATCTTAAAAACAAAGCTGCAAGTTTCTACTTGACCTTTTACTAATACCAAAATTCCCTTGGTATGAATGAAGTCTAGAAACAAGTCCCATTTACTCAGAATCAAGATATTAGCTTGCCTTTCCAAAAGTCAAATCCTCAGCCTGGGGACAGAGGCCAGTTTCCTATTAATAAGGTCCACAGCAGGTTGTCACCAAAAGGTGTGCTGCTTTTCTCTTCATGCTCTCAGCTGTCTTTCACCTGCTTGTTCACTAGCAATGAAGCTCCAGAGCAGGTGGACCAATTTACTAATCTGGCAAAAGTTTGTTCTAGGGAAAATATGGGAGAAGGAGGGGGCAGAGGGGAGTAGGTTTCTTGTAAATTAGCAAGATCATCCTTTCTGCAGTGAGGCAGTTAACTTGAAACCATATCCTAAGACACTAGGTAGTAGCTTCTACATAGTATAATCCCTGCAGCTGCTGAAAAGAGCAACACCTTGACCCCATAATCCAGTCTATTTGACCCTGATCTTTAACATCAATTTGCATTATTGTGATAAGGACCTGGTAAACCTCAGATTTGTTTTTAAATGTTTAGGTTTTCAGCCACACTAGTGCTCTGATACTCAGGTTTACCATATGGATCCACAAATGTTATCACAGGCATCAGAGATGAAAATGAGAAGGTTTGCATATTTTAGTGACTATGAGTTTCCCTTACATTGAACTGTCCATGTACCCATAGCCTGATAGACAACTGATTCTATGCTTTGGAATCAAACTTGCTTTCTATTACTTGATTTCCCCCCTCCTCTATCTGTGTTATTGTTGTTTTCTTGTTCCCTTTGTTGTTCTGTTAAACTGCCTTTCTCTCAACCCAAGAGTTTTGCCTTTTTCTTCCAATTCTACCCCTGTGGGGGTGTGTGTGAAAGAGTGGCTGCGTGGTTCTTTGTTGCCATCTGAGGTTAAACCACGACAGTCCTTTTTGGCGCCCAACGTGGAGCTCGCAGGGTTGAGATAACGACAAATCCAACTAGAGGTTGTTAAAAAAATTTGTGTGCATTTATTATATTAGTTAAATAGTCACTGGTCACCATGTTGCTCGGTTTATTCTCGTGGCTGTGTTATGTAAATTCCTATATGGTTTATATACTTCCCACGATGCTGTTTATCACCTCTGGGAGAGGGATCAGGATTATCATTTTGCTGTCCTGTGCAATATCAGTTTATGATATGATAACATCACTGTTCAGACAGCTATTTTGGGGCGTTTATGTGGTATTGTTGTCCTGTCCGTACATTGGGCACCGTCTCTTGGAATTTATTAATAATTACACCCAGTCTATGGGGGAAACAGGGGGGGACACTTTCCCCAGCTCTTTTGCCCCCCTTTTCTCCTTTGGGCCAGGTATGACAGCTTTTGAGAATTTTGAATATCCTTGGGATGCTCAAACCAGCATGTTCCTAGTGTTATGTCTTCTGAATGTGTTCCAGGTCTCGTTTAGGGTTAAACGACTATTTAAGACTACCACCCAGAGATCTGCTCCAAGGCTGGATAGTCAGGGGTGGCATGGCATGTGGGAGAACATGGGCAGGTACCTAGAGAGCTTCTCAGCTCCAATGGTTTGGGACTTCACCCCCAAACAACTACCGGACCCTGATAAAGTCACAGAATATTTGAAAGGAAAATGCTGTGATAATTCCCACTGTAAGTGAAGACAAGGTTCGTGACCACCTGAGGAACCTGAACATATAGAAGTCTATGGGACCTGATGAGATGCACCCCAGAGTCCTGAGGGAATTGGCTGATGTAGTTGCCAAGCCACTCTCCATGATATTTGAAAAATCATGGCAGTCTGGCAAAGTCCTTGGCGACTGGAAAAAGGGAAACATCGCACCCATTTTTAAAAAGGCTGGAAAGGAGGACCCTGGGAACTACCGCCCTGTCAGCCTCAACTCTGTGTCTGGGAAGATCATGGAACAGCTCCTCCTAGAAGCTATGCTAAGGCACAGGGAGGTGATTCGAGACAGCCAGCATGGCTTCACCAAGGGCAAGTCCTGCCTGACCAACCTGGTGACTTTCTACAACGGAGTGACTGCATCAGTGGACAAGGGGAGAGCTACGGATATCATCTATCAGGACTTCTGGAAGGCCTTTGACACAGTCCCCTGCAACATCCTTCTCTCTAAGTTGGAGAGATATGGATTTGATGGGTGGACTATTTGGTGGATGAGGAATTGGCTGGATAGTCGCATCCAGAGGGTAGTGGTCAATGGCTTGATGTCCAGATGGAGATGGGTGACAAGTGGTGTCCCTCAGGGATCCGTATTGGGACTGGTGCTGTTTAATATCTTCATCAATGATTTAGACAGTGGGATCAAGTGCACCCTCAGCAAGTTTGCCGATGACACCAAGCTGAGTGGCGCGGTTGACAGGCCAGAGGGACGGGATGTCATCCAGAGGGACCTGGACGAGCTAGAGAGGTGGGCCTGAGCAAACCTTATGAAGTTCAACAAGGCCAAGTGCAAGGTCCTACACTTGGGTCGGGACAATCCTCATTTATCAATACAGGCTGGGGAATGATGTGATAGAGAGCAGCCCTGCAGAAAAGGACTTGGGGGTACTGGTGGATGAAAAGCTGGACATGAGCCAACGATGCGCGATTGCAGCCCAGGTATCCAACCGCATCCTGGGCTGCATCAAAAGAAGTGTGGCCAGCAGGTCAAGAGAGGTGATTCTCCCCCTCTACTCTGCTCTTGTGAGACCCCACCTGGAGTACTGTGTCCAGCTCTGGAGCCCTCAGCACAAGAAGGACATGGACCTGTTGGAGCGGGTCCAGAGGAGGGCCACAAAGATGATCAGAGGGCTGGAGCACCTCTCCTATGAGGACAGGCTGAGAGAGTTGGGGTTGTTCAGCCTGGAGAAGAGAAGGCTCTGGGGAGACCTTATAGTGGCCTTCCAGTACCTGAAGGGGGCCTACAAGAAAGCTGGGGAGGGGCTGTTTGCAAGGGTATGTAGTGATAGGACGAGGGGCAATGGTTTTAAACTAGAGCAGGGTAGGTTTAGATTAGACAGTAGGAAGAAGTTCTTTACAATGAGGGTGGTGAGACACTGGAACAGGTTGCCCAGAGAGGTGGTGGAGGCCCCATCCCTGGAGACATTCAAGGCCAGGCTTGATGAGGCTCTGAGCAATCTGATCTAATTAAAGATGTCCCTGCTTACTGCAGGGAGGTTGGACTAGATGACCTTTAAAGGTCACTTCCAACCCAACAGATTATATGATTCTATGATTCCAGAGATGCACAACTCACTGTGCTGTGCTAGCCCTGGGCAGTATCTACTAAACACTGCTCGATATTATGCAGCACCCTCAGGGAAAAGAGAGGGAAACCAGATGAATGGGCACTGCAGCTACCCCAACCCCTGCGACAGACACTGTCTACTCCAACCCCAGTGGCAACCACTGCAGCTGAACCAGAAAACCAACCTGTGCTGATATCAGTTTCCCCTATACAGAAGAAGAAATACACAAAGAAATCAGTTCACTTAGTAGGGGATGACGATGAACCAGGGCCATCACAAGGACAGGAGGAAGAGGCAGAACCAGAGATAATTACCCAATCCCTGTCCCTGAGCAAGATGCAGGATATGTGAAAAGATTTCAAATGACTTCTGGGCGAGCACATTGTCACCTGGCTGCTCCGGTGTTGGGATAAAGGGGTGTCGTGGTTTGGCCTCAGATGGCAACAAAGAACCACGTGTCGCTCGCTCAGCGCTTCCCGGTACAGGAAGGATCAGAAGAAAAAGGCAAAACTCTTGGGTTGAGACAAAGGCAGTTTAACAGAACAGCAAAGGGAACAAGAAAACACCACCACCACCACCACCGACAGAGAAATATACAAACGTGATTATGGAACCGCCGCTCCCCGCCGGTCCGGACCCGGGACCCGCCAGCCTGCTCCAAACCCGACTGCCTGCCCCCTCCCTCCTTTTAATCTCAGGGTGGGCGTGGCTCACATGGCATGGAATACTTAACCCTGTCCCTGCCGGAACCAGGACATGGGGCCAGTAGCCTGGAATTAGAGGGTAGGGAAGCCAGGCAGCTGGGATCCCTGTCTAGGGAAGGCAGCATTGACACGGCAATTGGAAAGAAGACCCAAGCCCTCAGCCTCTGGAAGCGACTCCTGTCAGGCGTGAGGGAGAGGTACCCCTTCAGTGAAGATGTTGTATGTCACCCAAGCAAGTGGACCACCATGGAAAGAGGTATCCAGTCCCTGAGAGAATTAGCCATATGGGAGATGATTTATTATGGCCTGGACAATGCACATTTACCCACAGACCCCGATGAGGTCCAAGGCCCACATGGCAGAAGTTTGTACGGAGCGCACGGTTATACGGAGAATATAAGGCTCTAGTGGACACAGGTGCACAGTGCACTCTAATACCATCAAGCTATAGAGGGGCAGAACCCATTTGTATTTCTGGGGTCACAGGGGGATCCCAAGAGTTGACTGTATTGGAGGCTGAAGTGAGCCTAACTGGGAATGAGTGGCAAAAGCATCCCATTGTGACTGGCCCAGAGGCTCCATGCATCCTTGGTATAGATTACCTCAGGAGAGGGTATTTTAAGGACCCAAAAGGGTCTTTTGGGCTTAAGGTGGGCTTTTGACATAGCTGCCTTGGAGATGGAGAAAGTTAAAAAGTTGTCTACCTTGCCTGGTCTCTCGGATGACCCTTCTGTTGTGGGGTTGATGAGAGTTGAAGTACAGCAGGTGCCGATTGCTACCACAATGGTGCATCGGCGGCAATATCGCACCTGGAATCGACTGCCCCAGGGGTGGAAACACAGCCCCACCACTTCCCATGGACTGATCCAGACTGCACTGGAACAGGGTGAAGCTCCAGAACATCTGCAGTACATTGATGACATCATTGTATGGGGAAACACAGCTGAAGAAGTTTTTGAGAAAGGGAATGAAATAGTCCGAATCCTTCTGAAAGCTGGATTTGCCATAAACCAAAGTAAGGTCAAGGGACCTGCGCAGGAGATCCAGTTCTTAGGAATAAAATGGCAAGATGGATGCTGTCAGATCCCAATGGATGTGATCAACAAAATAGCAGCTATGTCTCCACCAACTAGCAAAAAGGAAACACAAGCTTTTTCCCACAGGCATTGTGGGGTTTTGGAGGATGCATATCCCAGATTACAGTCTAATTGTAAGCCCTCTGTATCAAGTAACCCGGAAGAAGAACGATTTTAAATGGGGTCCTGAGCAACGACAAGCTTTTGAACAAATCAAACAGGAAATAGTCCATGCAGTGGCCCTGGGGCCAGTCCGGGCAGGACAAGATGTTAAAAATGTGCTCTACACCGCAGCCGGGGAGAATGGCCCTACCTGGAGCCTCTGGCAGAAAGCACCAGGGGAGACCTGAGGTCGACCCCTAGGGTTTTGGAGTCGGGGATACAGAGGATCCAAAGCCGGCTACGCTCCAACAGAAAAGGAGATATTGGCAGCATATGAAGGGGTTCGAGCTGCTTCAGAGGTGGTTGGTACAGAAGCACAGCTCCCCTTAGCACCTTGACTGCAGGTTCTGGGCTGGATGTTCAAAGAAAGGGTCCCCACCACACATCATGCAACTGATGCTACCTGGAGTAAGTGGATTGCACTGATCACACAGCGAACTCGAATGGGAAACCAGTCACCCAGGAATTCTGGAAGTGATCATGGACTGGACAGAAGGCAAGGATTTTGGAATGTCACCAGAGGAGGAGGTGACGCGTGCAGAGGAGGCCCCACCATATAATAAACTGCCAGAAAATGAGAAGCAATATGCCCTGTTCACTGATGGGTCCTGCCGGATTGTGGGAAAGCATCGGAAGTGGACGGCTGCTGTGTGGAGTCCTACACGACAAGTTGCAGAAGCCAGTGAAGGACAAGGTGAATTGAGCCAGGTTGCAGAGGTGAAAGCCGTTTGGCTGGCTTTGGACATTGCTGAATGAGAAAAGTGGACAGTACTTTATACTGACTCATGGATGGTGGCAAATGCTCTGTGGGGGTGGTTACAGCAGTGGAAGCAGGGCAACTGGCAGCGCAGAGGCAAACCCATCTGGGCTGCTGAACTATGGCAAGATATTGCTGCCCGGATAGAGAATCTGGTTGTGAAAGTACGCCACGTAGATGCCCACGTACCGAAGAATCGGGCCACGGAGGAACATCAGAACAACCAGCAGGTGGATCGGGCTGCCACGACTGAAGTGGCTCAAGTGGATCTGGACTGGCAACATAAGGGTGAACTATTCCTAGCTCGGTGGGCCCATGAGACCTCAGGCCATCAAGGAAGAGATGGGACATACAGATGGGCTCGTGACCGAGGGGTGGACTTGACCATGGACACTATTGCACAGGTCATCCATGAATGCAAGACACGTGCTGCAATCAAGCAAGCCAAGCGTTTGAAGCCTCTTTGGTATGGAGGACGATGGTTGAAATAGAAATATGGGGAGGCCTGGCAGATTGATTATATCACACTGCCACGAACCCGTCAAGGCAAGCGCTATGTGCTCACAATGGTGGAAGCAACCACTGGATGGCTGGAAACATACCCTGTGTCCCATGCCACCATCCAGAACACTATCCTGGGCCCTGAAAAACAAGTCCTTTGGACTGTTAAAAACTACACTGAGAGTAATGGGTGGTGGGACCTTAAAACATTGGGATGCACATTTAGGAAGAGCTACCTGGCTAGTTAACACCAGGGGATCTACCAATCGGGCTGGCCCTGCCCAATCAAAACTTCCACGTACCGTAGAAGGGGATAAAGTCCCCATAGTGCCCATGAAGAATATGTTAGGGAAGACAGTCTGGGTTAGTCCTGCCTCAGGCAAAGGCCAACACATCTGTGGGATTGCTTTTGCCCAAGGACCTGGGTGCACTTGGTGGGTGATGCGGGAAGGATGGGGAAGTCCGATGTGTACCTCCTGGGGATCTGATTTTGGGGGAGAATAGCCAATGAATCAAATGGTATGATGGTAATTGCTAAATAACCCTGCCACTTTATATTCTCACTACTATAATTGCTATCAGTTGTACTACAGTAAGAATCACCCAAACTAATGACAGATGGACTTTGATGAAAAAACAAGTGCAGCAGTGATGGGATCAGAACTGACCTCAGCAGCTGGCGCCCAGCAACTTCCTCAAGATCTACATCTTCAACCCAGGGACTGTGGGCATGAGACACACTGGATACATCAGCTGCAAGCTCCAAAAATACAGCATGCAACAGTCCAGCACCACACACCATCTCATCTCCCCTGAGAGAGTGTTCTAACAGATGGAGCCTAAAGCCATCGATTAGAGGAACTCAACGGACATTTTAGAGGGATGGCCCATAGGGCATTATTCCTGTATGAATATGTATGTACATATATATCAAAGACAGGGGAAAGTGGTGGCAATTCATTGAAAACTGTAAGATCTGGGTGTGGCATAGATGGTATGGAATAAGGGGTGATTAACGTCCTGTTTCTGGTGGGGACAGGGTTAATTTTCCCCAGGATCTGGCAGGGGACACAGGTATTCCATCCCATGTGAGCCATGTCCAGTCTGTAGCCTCCAGTGGGGCGGGGTGGGGGAGGCAGGAAGTCACTGGAGTGGACTGGGGCGTCCCAGGTCGTACCATAATCGTGTTTGTACGTTCCTCTATCCATGGTATTGTTGTTGTTTTCTTGTTCCCTCTGCTGTTCTGTTAAACTGCCTTTGTCTCAACCCAAGAGTTTTGCCTTTTTCTTCTGATTCTCCCCCCATGGCGAGGGTGAGGCTTAACCATGACAGACTACGTTCACATATTCACGGTCAGACATTTTTTTGAAGGATAATTGAATATATTGGAACTCTTCAGTAAAAATGCTCATACCCACAGTCTCGTTTGTTAACAACATACTTTATGACCTTTCAGTAATAAAACTAGTTGTAGAGGTAAAAAATTATAGTAGAGAACCTTAACATTTAGAATCCTAATGTTATTACAAGTGACAAACAAATTTTAAAGACAAAATTAAACCTTTGATTTAAAAGCAAGGAAAACTATTTAATTTGAAGCAAAGACCATCTCCAGCCCACACAAAACGTGTTATTTTATTTCTTTTATTATAATCAGAAATGAAAAATTTTCAAGTTGTAGGTATTTTTATTAAAGATTCTGAAATCAATCCAACAGTTTCACAAGATTTGGTCCTCTGCACAAGTGATATACATGCAAGCAGAATGTAAGAAGATAACTACTTAGTATAGCAACAGAGAACTTTTTTTGTCTCAACATACTAGTTTAAAGCAAGCGGTGATTTATGTACCAAAAACCCCAGGTTCTAGAGAAGAAGATGAAATACAGCAAAGATATGCAACCCCCACTCTACACATTAATACAGTACCTGGGCGCTGAATCTGTGAACATCAGAGGCACTGACTAGATCAATGGAAGACATGGAGGAAGAGCGACTATAGGGCTACCAGAGACAAAGAAAAAACCAAGGAATCAGAACAAAGGCAGAACAGAGCATTCGGTACCAACTTGCAAGCACAAGATAATGAAGAAAAGGAAAGCAAAAGCACCATAAGCAGCAAGCACAGCAGTGAATGCTTATTTCATGCACCTATTATGTATTATGCTCCCAGTGTAGCCCTAAGAAGAGCATAGTGTTTCCAGTAACGCTAAAAAAAGTCAACTGATCCTAATGCAAGAGACCGAAATTTTTAATTTTTTTTTAAAAATCAATTAAATGAATTTTGATGAAGGTATCTTAAAAACACTGAGGTTAGTGAGTTGTGATTTTTTTTCCTTTAATATAATCTCTGACAAGCTTGATACAAGCAAAGAGTATCCGAAATAGATACTGAAATCAGTATTTTTTTGAGCCAAGACAGAAAACAGTCCTCCTCCAGTTCCAGCTACTTCAATTGAAAATGAATAAACCATTGAAAGTTATACTAGAAACACCTAAAAAATAATAAAATAATAATAAAAAAAAAATCAATCTTACCTATCCATATAAAATATAATATAGAAATATAACTCAGCCCATTATTCAGAGGAGATCATGAGAAATATCTTACCTTTTGGACAAATCTATGAGTCCCCACAGCAGAATATGCATCTCCAGAAGGTAAGGATGTTGGCCAGTGTAATCTGACCTTTTCACTTTGGGACTGTAACAAAATAAGTTCAATTATTGGTAGTCAGCTGCTACTCTATGAAACAGAGTGAGGCATCCTCAATCTATATAGTGGCTACAACAACTAATGCTGTCCATGACAGACATGAAGTTGTCATCCTGCTGGAGTTGTCAGGAAGTGAATGGGCCTGAAGACTGAATTACCCATTCATCTACACTTCAAGGTGTATTTCCAGGTTAAGCAAAATAGATTGGCAGCATTAAGGATGTTGCATCCATGTAGTAGTACAACAGTCACTCAAAACTTTTACTTTCCACTAAGAGACCCCAACATAGATAAACTCTGTTGGGTACTATACGTCTGCTAGAAAGTCTTATAATTCTTAACCAAGTCATTGTATTCACCATATTCATAAGCCTAAAACCTTTTAAGACAAAGGAGGCACTACTTTGTTATTCCCTCTCATTTTATACATTACTATATTCTCATATTCTATATATTTTATCACGTGCATTTTATCCCTTTTTGATCCTTGTCACTGAAGTGTATTCAAGAAATGAGTTAGAGAAACAGCCAGAGCCTACACAATTTTTAAATAAAAACAAACACCAACAGAACTATGTCTTGCCTATTTCACATACTGCTACAGCCAAAAGAAACTTCAGAGCAATAATTAGGTTTTGAAAAATAGCTGCAGTATTTGATATTCTCATTTACACAGGGCATCGGTCACATATAAAGATAAGTTTTATACAGGACTAATACACTTATTTAGGAATTAGAAACCAGAGACGTTCAATTAGCTTAACACTTATACTATCCTTTTCTATGCAAACTGTGAAGTCACTTTCTCAAAATTAGTGTTAAGCAATGATATTTAACTGTACAAATATTAAGTAGTGAATTCCACTTATAAGTGTCAATATAAAATATCTAGTTTCAGGAGATGCACCCCAGGACTG
This sequence comes from Fratercula arctica, assembly GCA_947846985.1. NCBI lineage: Eukaryota > Metazoa > Chordata > Aves > Charadriiformes > Alcidae > Fratercula > Fratercula arctica. Next base: position 7,620,108 of record CANTUZ010000025.1, read on the forward strand.
AGTAAGTCACAAAAGTCTTCCACGAGGTGCCCATCATTAACATATTTTTCAAGTATCAATACCTGTTCTTCCATTTTATCCTGTCTATCGAGAGCAGCTTCAACAGCATCAAAGAATTCTTCTTCATTAATCAGACTATTAGGACCCTCCTAGAGCATAAGAAACAAAACTAGTTCAAAATTTTGGAGGCATGAGAGCTCTGCTTAAGTTTAATATTAGAAACAGATATTTATATATTATGCATATAACTGACAGAAGGAAATTTCTTCCATAGACCTCAAATATTTTCACCAATATTCTTAGATTACAATTCATCTGAAAACCCTACTTGTTAAAGGAAGTTATTTCCTTTAACTGCAATTTAGGGGTAGTTCTATAAACAAGCAAAAAAAATGAAGAAACTGAAGACTGAGTAACAGTGTCAATATGCTTTGACATCAGATTTAGGTTTTAACTAACATATCTGTTCTCTTAAAAATGTTTACAGTGTGTCAGTAAAGTAAACATATTAACATAATTATGCATATACTCCTTCCAAGTGTTCCAGTGCCTTAGGGTGGATTTCAGATACGTGCTCAAAGCACGACAAGACAAGACAAAATCCTGGGGATCACTATTGAAAATTCTTGGAAATAAGAGTTTAACAATAAACAGCAGGTAGAGTTGAGTCAACTATTAAAAACTTGTGTCCACTAAGTAAAGTAAAATAGTAATTTAAGAAAACTAGGTTTACTGCTTTTATTGTATTGTAAAACAAACCGGTTCAGCAAAATTCAAAAACCTACTTTACAACAGGGATATCTGGGAGAAGCAGCTGGGTTCATAACCGGGCAGACAAAGTCCAACTTCTTATCCACCTTTGTCTTTTACAGTGCCTCAGTCACAATGGAGAACCTAAGCTCAAGTATCTTTTAAATTTCCCAACATATTAGTACTATTTCTCATGCTATGATTTGCAAGCAGAAACCTGCTTGATTAATGTAAATGAAAGGGTCAAGTTCTTAAAAATTATGCAAACTGCATTATAGGTGCATTAGCTTACATTATTCTTCAGAAGGCAGTCTAAAAGCCTTAGAATTTGACTAAATAACCAAACTGAGGAGGAAGCTGCTAAAACATGCAATTTAACAGATGAAGCAGAACCTAAAATCATTGAATTTATCAACACGTTTCAAGTGGCGGTGACAAGTTAAAAATCATTTCAAGGTAAACTTCAGATTCTAGGACTGCCTCTGCAGTCAGAGTTTTTCATATTTGCATTACATATCTATATTGATGACTCATTAAAAAGTAAGAGTACAAAACTTGCATATGAGCAGTATCAAATGTACAAGAAAAATAATAAAAAAGTCAGCAGAAATATCTGTAAGCAAAATACTTAGACAAAAGGAGAATAAGGAAACCTGAGGTGAAGACAGACTTCTATTCTCAAAAAATTAAGGATTTAGATTCGTCATTCAGTTTCAGAAAAAGAAAAGCGGCATGAACACATCTGCACAGCTAAAGACCTTGATTTACACACACACACTCCTTTGTGAAACAAACCAATCTTTAAAAGCCTTAGCATTTTTAAAGATTTCAAAAGCAGAATTTGTACCTCGTAGTCTGGCCCTCCAAAGTGGGACTTTTTCTTCAGTTCTGTCACAGCATTTTTGTATGCTTCTTCTATTCTTCTCCTTTTCTCTATCTCCTGTAAAATTACATGACCATTTAATGCAGCAAGAATGAATCAGCTGATAACAGTCAGCATGCCAATAAATGGAATGACCGGTATAGGGGTTTCTCCCAAGTAACAACTGCAAATCTGCTGATTTTCTGATTTTATATGAATGCATGCCCATATACGGGCATATATAATACAAAGCTTGGGGAGCTAGCTACCTTGAGCATACCTTCTTTAAGTCATGTGAAAGAAACTAGATCAGCAAGCAAAATCTGTTATCTAGTTTAAGCATAGCTATTCACAGTTTGTTGAGGGTCAGACTTGGTATCTGACAGTTTTATATAAACTCCTTGACACAGATGCTTGGGCAGTGATAACAAAGGGTGAAAAGTAAGACTGGTAGAAAGCTAACTTGTTGAATGGGGTGAGATACTAGTGAATCAAAGCATATAAGCTTGTATCTATAATTAGCTGGTATAGGATCCACGTGAATCATTTTGTGAACTCCATGCAGAGACTAACAACTCAACATCATTCTCCCATAATAGGTGTGTGACTGTACTAGAGCCACTAATAATGTCAAGGCAAGAAGTTCCTGCCTGGCGCAACAGGCACTGCAGTTATGACTGCCCAGCGACTACCCCACCTTCCCAGATGCCATTGTATAACAGGTACAGTGCTCTGCAAGGGAAACTGGACAATGATGAGCATGATAGTTCTTCCAGCTTGGAGGTGTCAGCGAGGTCTAGTCGGACCACCCCCCGCATCAAAGCCTCTGTGGTAAAAAACAAAAGACGGGTCATTGTCATAGGTGACTCGCTACTGAAGGGAGCAGAAGGCCCAATATGCAGACTGGACCCAGTACATAGGGAGGTCTGCTGCCTCCCTGGGGCCCGGGTCAAGGACGTGAAGAGGATGCTTCCTTCCCTGGCACGGCCCTCAGACTATTACCCCCTTTTGATCTTTCTGGTAGGCAGGGATGAAGTAGTGAGAAGAAGTCCGAGGGCAATGAAGAGAGATTTCAGGGATGGCTGGTCAAGGGATCGGGAGCACAAGTCGTGTTCTCCTCTATCCCCCCAGTTGCGGGGAATGATGAGGGGGTAAATAGGAAGAGCCACCTGGCTCTGAGCCTGGTGCTACCAGCAGGACTTTGGGTTCTTTGACCATGGCCTGAATTACAAGACACCAGGCCTGCTGGTAACAGGCAGGAATAGCTTATCTTGCAGGGGGAAAAGGGTTCTAGGACAAGAGTTATCAGGGCTCATTGAGAGGGCTTTAAACTAGATTTGAAGGGGGGTGGGGATGCTATTGGGCTTGCCAGTGAGGTGCCTGGGTGTAGTTGCTCAGCACTTGTGGGGCAGTGTGCTAGTATTTTTGAGAACCAGAAGGCCTACCACCCCTCAAAGGTGAAAACTACACGCATGTCGTGGTTTGACCTCAAAGGGCAACAAAGAACCACGTGCTGCTCGCTCGGCTCCTCCCAATACGGGAAGGATCAGAAGAACAAGGCAAAACTCCTGGGTTGAGACAAAGGCAGTTTAACAGAACAGCAAAGGGAACAAGAAAAACAACAACAATAACACAGATAGAGGAATATACAAACACGATTACGGAACCGCCGCTCTCCCCATCGCTCACCGCCCCGGACCCGGGACCCCCAGCCTGCTCCAAGCTGCGACTTCCTGCCCCCTCCCACGGTAGCTCAGGGTGGGCATGGTTCACATGGCATGGAATACCCGTGTCCTGGGGAGAATTAACCCTATCCCTGCTGGAACCAGGACATTATCCACCCCTTATTCCATACCATCTTTGCCATGCCCAGATCTTACAGGTTCCAATTAATTCCCACCACTTTCCCCTGTCATATATATATATGTACATATATATTCATGCAGATATAATGCCCTTAGTTTATGGGCCATCCCTCCATAGTGTCTGGTGAGTTCATTTAATCCATGGCTTTGGGCTCCAACTTTTAAAACAGTCTCTCAGGGCAGGTGAGATGGTGTGTGGTGCTGGACTGGTGCATGCTGTATTTTCGGAGCTTGTGACTGGTGTACCCAGTGTGGCTCATGCACACAGTCCATGGGCTGAAGATGTAGATCTTGAGGAAGTTGCTGGGCGCCAGCTGCTGAGGTCAGTTCTGATCCCATCACTGCTGTGCTTTACTCACTTTTTCATCAAAGCCCATCTGTCCTTAATTTGGGTGATTCTTACTATAGTACAGCTGATAGCAATTATAGTAACGAGGACATACAGTGACAGGGTTACTGAGCAATCAACAACACACAATTTGATTCACTGGCTATTCTCCCCCAAAATCAGATCCCCAGGAGGTACACATCGGACTTCCCCATCCTTCTGCATCACCCACCAAGTGCACCCAGGTCCTTGGGCAAAAGCAATCCCACGGATGTGTTGGCCTTTGCCTGAGGCAGGACTAACCCAGACTGTCTTCCCTAACATATTCTGCATGGGCACTACGGGGACTTTATCCCCTTCTGTGGTACGTGGAAGTTTTGACTGGGCAGGGCCAGCCCGATTGGTAGATCCCCTGGTATTAACTAGCCAGGTAGCCTTTGCTAAATGTGCATCCCAATGTTTTAAGGTCCCACCACCCATTGCTCTCAGTGTAGTTTTTAACAGTCCATTGTACCGTTCTATCTTCCCAGAGGCTGGTGCGTGATAGGGGATGTGATATACCCACTCAATACCATGCTCTTTGGCCCAGGTGTCTATGAGGCTGTTTCGGAAATGAGTCCCATTGTCCAACTCAATTCTCTCTGGGGTGCCATGTCGCCACAGGACTTGCTTTTCAAGGCCCAGGATAGTATTCCGGGCAGTGGCATGGGGCACAGGGTATGTTTCCAGCCATCCAGTGGTTGCTTCCACCATTGTGAGCACATAGCGCTTGCCTTGATGGGTTCGTGGCAGTGTGATATAATCAATCTGCCAGGCCTCCCCATATTTCTATTTCAACCATCGTCCTCCATACCAAAGAGGCTTCAAACGCTTGGCTTGATTGATTGCAGTGCATGTCTCACATTTATGGATGACCTGTGCAATAGTGTCCATGGTCAAGTCCACCCCTCGGTCACGAGCCCATCTATATGTCGCATCTCTTCCTTGATGGCCTGAGGTGTCATGGGCCCACTGAGCTAGGAATAGTTCACCCTTATGTTGCCAGTCCAGATTCACCTGAGCCACTCCAATCCTAGCAGCCCCATCCACCTGCTGATTGTTCTGATGTTCCTCCGTGGCCCGATTCTTCGGTACGTGGGCATCTACGTGGTGTACTTTCACAACCAGATTCTCTATCCGGGCAGCAATATCTTGCCATAGTTCAGCAGCCCAGATGGGTTTGCCTCTGCGCTGCCAGTTGCCCTGCTTCCACTGCTGTAACCATCCCCACAGAGCATTTGCCACCATCCATGAGTCAGTGTAGAGATAAAGTACTGGCCATCTTTCTCGCTTGGCAATGTCCAAAGCCAGCTGAATGGCTTTCACCTCTGCAACCTGGCTCAATTCACCTTGTCCTTCACTGGCTTCTGCAATTTGTCATGTAGGACTCCACACAGCAGCCGTCCACTTCCGATGCTTTCCCACAATCCGGCAGGACCCATCAGTGAACAGGGCATATTTCTTCTCATTTTCTGGCAGCTTATTATATGGTGGGGCCTCTTCCGCACGCATCACCTCCTCCTCTGGTGACATTCCAAAATCCTTGCCTTCTGGTCAGACCATGATCACTTCCAGAATTCCTGGGCGACTGGGGTTTCCCATTCGAGTTCGCTGTGTGATCAGTGCAATCCACTTACTCCATGTAGCATCAGTTGCATGATGTGTGGTGGGGACCCTTTCTTTGAACATCCAGCCCAGAACCTGCAGTCGAGGTGCTAAGGGGAGCTGTGCTTCTGTACCAACCACCTCCGAAGCAGCGCGAACCCCTTCATATGCTGCCAATATCTCCTTTTCTGTTGGAGTGTAGCGCGCTTCGGATCCTCTGTATCCCCGAGTCCAAAACCCTAGGGGTCGACCTCGGGTCTCCCCTGGTGCCTTCTGCCAGAGGCTCCAGGTAGGGCCATTCTCCCCAGCTGCGGTGTAGAGCACATTTTTAACATCTTGTCCTGCCCGGACTGGCCCCAGGGCCACTGCATGGACTGTTTCCTGTTTGATTTGTTCAAAAGCTTGTCCTTGCTCAGGACCCCATTTAAAATCGTTCTTCTTCCGGGTCACTTGATACACAGGGCTTACAATCAGACTGTAATCTGGGATATGCATCCTCCACAAACCCACAATGCCTAAGAAAGCTTGTGTTTCCTTTTTGCTAGTTGGTGGAGACATAGCTGCTATTTTGTTGATCACATCCATTGGGATCTGACAGCATCCATCTTGCCATTTTATTCCTAAGAACTGGATCTCCTGCGCAGGTCCCTTGACCTTACTTTGGTTTATGGCAAAACCAGCTTTCAGAAGGATTCGGACTATTTTATCCCCTTTCTCAGAAACTTCTTCAGCTGTGTTTCCCCATACAATGATGTCATCAATGTACTGCAGATGTTCTGGAGCTTCACCCTGTTCCAGTGCAGTCTGCATCAGTCCATGGCAAATGGTGGGGCTGTGTTTCCACCCCTGGGGCAATCGATTCCAGGTGTACTGGATGCCCCTCCAAGTGAAAGCAAAGTGTGGCCTGCACTCTGCTGCCAAAGGGATTGAGAAAAATGCATTCGCTCTATCAATTGTGGCATACCACTTGGCTGCCTTGGACTCCAGTTCATACTGGAGTTCTAGTATGTCCGGCACGGCAGCACTCAGCGGTGGCGTGACTTCATTCAGGCCACGATAGTCTACAGTTAGCCTCCACTCTCCATTAGATTTTCGCATTGGTCATATGGGACTGTTAAAGGGTGAGGGAGTCTTGCTGATCACTCCTTGAACCTCTAGTTGATGAATCAGCTTATGGATGGGAATCAGAGAGTCTCGGTTAGTGCGATATTGCCACCGATGCACCGTTGTGGTAGCAATCGGCACCTGCTGTTCTTCGACCCTCAACAACCCCACAACAGAAGGGTCCTCCGAGAGACCAGGCAAGGTAGACAACTGTTTAACTTCCTCCATCTCCAAGGCAGCTATGCCAAAGGCCCACTGGTACACTTTTGGGTCCTTAAAATACCCTCTCCTGAGGTAATCTATACCAAGGATGCATGGAGCCTCTGGGCCAGTCACAATGGGATGCTTTTGCCACTCATTCCCAGTTAGGCTCACTTCAGCCTCCAATACAGTCAACTCTTGGGATCCCCCTGTCACCCCAGAAATACAAATGGGTTCTGCCCCTCTATAGCTTGATGGTATCAGAGTGCACTGTGCTCCTGTGTCCACTAGAGCCTTATACTCCTGTGGGTCTGATGTGCCAGGCCATCGAATCCACACTGTCCAATAAACCCGGTTGTCCCTTTCCTCCACCTGGCTGGAGGCAGGGCCCCTCTAATACTGGTCATGGTATCCGGTACTCACTTCTTGCAGAAATGACTTGGAGGTTCCTTCAAGAGGATCAGAAGCAAGATCAGGCCTTATGGTCTGTCTGGGGAACTGCCCACTGGAAACTGGGGCGGCACTTTTCCTGGAGGGATCTCCTTTTGTGGTTGTCCTTCCTTGCAACTCCTGTACCCGTGCCCGCAGGATCCAAGTAGGTTGTCCATCCCACTTCCTCATGTCCGCTCCATGATCACGCAGGTAGAACCACAGGGTGCCTCGTGGTGTGTACCCTCTGTAGACTCTCTCTTGAGTGGGGAAATGCCTGCTCCTAATAGCTGAGATGCTGGCCCGTACAGGTGGGGAGTAGGACATATTCTCTTCAAGTTGCTGAACCTTCCGGGACAGTTTCTCCACAGCTGAGACAAGGGGGGAAGAGAGGCTTTCTTCATATCGCCGGAGCCGGCCAGCCACCTCATCCACCGTTGGTCCCTCTTTGCCTTTCCATTCCATTACTGCCAGTGAGTTGGCATATGACGATGGTGCGCTCCGTACAAACTTCCGCCACATGGGCCTTGTGCATTGCACCTCATCAGGGTCCGTGGGTAAGTCTGCATTGTCCAAGTCATAATAAATCATCTCCCGCATGGCTAATTCTCTCAGGTACTGGATACCTCTTTCCATGGTGGTCCACTTGCTTGGTTGACATACAACATCTTCACTGAAGGGGTACCTCTCCCTCATGCCTGACAGGAGTCATTTCCAGAGGCTGAGGGCTTGGGTCTTCTTTCCAATTGCCTTGTCAACGCTGCCTTCCCTAGACAGGGATCCCAACTGCCTGGCTTCCCTACCCTCTAATCCCAGGCTACTGGCCCCATTATCCCAACACCAAAGCAGCCAGGTGACAATGTGCTCGCCTGAAAGTCGGCTAAAATCTTTTCGCATATCCCGCAGCTCACTCAAGGAGAGGGATCGGGTAATTATCTCTGGTTCTGCCTCTTCCTCCTGTCCTTGTGATGGCCCTGGTTCATCGTCATCTCTTACTAAGCGAACTGATTTCTTTGTGTACTACTTCTTCTGTATGGGGGCAACTGATACTGGCACGGGTTGGTTCCCTGGTTCAGCGGCAGTGGCTGCCACGGGGGTTGGAGTAGCCGCAGTGCCTGTCGCAGGGGCTGCAGTAGCCTCAGTGCCTGTCGGTCTGGTCTCCATCTCTTTCCCCTGAGCGTGCTGCGTAATACTGAGCAGTGCCTGGTAGATACCAGCCAGGGCACAGCACAGTGCGGTGAGTTGTGCCTCTCTAGAATAGCCACAGCATTTTCCCTTCAGATATTCTACTACTCTATCAGGGTCCTGTAATTGTTCAGGGGTGAAGTCCCAGACCATTGGAGGTGAGAAGTTCTCTAAGTACCTGCCCATGTTCTCCCACATGCCATGCCACCCTTGACTGTCCAGCCTCGGGGCAGATCTCTGTGGTGGTAGTCTTAAATAGTCGTTTAACCCTAAACGAGACCTGGAACACATTCAGAAGACATAACACTAGGAACATGCTGGTTTGAGCATCCCAAGGATATTCAAAATTCTCAAAAGGTGTCATACCTGACCCGAAGGAGAAAAGGGAGGCAAAAGAGCTGGGGAAAGTGTCCCCTCCTGTTTCCCCCATAGACTGGGTGTAATTATTAATGAATTCTGAGAGGTGGTGCCCAATGTACGGACAGGACAGCAATACCACATAAACGCCCCAAAATACCTGTCTAACAAGTGATGTTATCATATCATTAGCCGATATCGCACAGGACAGCAGAATGATAATCCTCATCCCTCTCCCAGAAGTAACAAATATCATCGCAGGGAATACATAAGCCATATAGGAATTTACATAACACAGCCACGAGAACAAACCAAGCAACATGGTGACCAGCGACTATTTACCTAATAAAATAAACGCACACAACAAATTCATTTTTTCAAGCTCTAGTTGGATTCTGTTGTTATCTCAACCCTTCGTGCCCCACGCTGGGCGCCAAAAAGGACTGTCGTGGTTTGGCCTCAGATGGCAACAGAGAACCACGTGCCACTCGCTCGGGTCTTCCCAATACAGGAAGAATCAGAAGAAAAAGGCAAAACTCCTGGGTTGAGACAAAGGCAGTTTAACAGAAGAGCAGAGGGAACAAGAAAACAACAACAATAACACAGATAGAGGAATATACAAGCACGATTATGGAACCGCCGCTCTCCCCACCGCTCACTGCCTGGACCTGGGACCTCCAGCCCGCTCCAAGCCGCGAATTCCTGCCCCCTCCCCCCGCAGCTCAGGGTGGGCATGGTTCACATGGCATGGAATACCCGTGTCCTGGGGAGAATTAACCCTATCCCTGCCAGAACCAGGACAACGCACAACTCCCTCTCTGAAATGCTTATACACCAATGCACGCAGCATGGGGAATAAACAGGAAGAGCCGGAGATCTGTGTGCAATCGCAGGGCCACGATCTCATTGCAATTACTGAGATGTGGTGGTGGGATAGCTCACGTGACTGGAATGCTGTCATGGATGGCTATGTCCTTTTCAGGAAAGACAGGCCAGCGAGGCATGGTGGTGGAGTTGCTCTTTATGTGAGAGAGCATCTGGAATGTATTGAGCTCTCCCTGGGGATGGATGAAGAGACAGTTGAGAGCTTGTGGGTAAGGATATATGAGAGTCACTGTTGTGGGTGTTTATTACAGGCCACCTGATCAGGATGGGGAAGCTGATGAGGCCTTCTACAGACAGCTGAAGGTAGCCTTGCAATCACAGGCCTTGGTTCTCATGGGGGACTTGAATCACCCTGATATCTGCTGGGATGACCACACAGCCAGGCATGCACAGTCCAGGAGGTTCCTCCAGTGCATTGATGACAACTTTTTGACTCAGGTGGTGCAGGAGCCGACAAGGAGAGGAGCACTCCTGGACCTAGTACTAACAAACACAGAGGGACTGGTGGAGGATATTAAGGTTGGGGGCAGCCTTGGCTGTAGTGATCATGAGAAGATAGAGTTCAGGATCATGGGCAGTACGCACAAAACAACAAGAAGTAAAATTACAACCTTGGATTTCAGGAGGGCTAACTTTGACCTCTTCAAGAAACTGCTTGGAGAGATCCCGTGGGCTAGGGCTCTGGAAGGCAAAGGGGCTCAAGAGAGCTGGTTGGTATTCAAACACCACTTTCTCCAAGCTCAGGATCAGTGCATCCCTAAGAGCAAGAAATCGGGCAAGGGACACAGGAGACCTGCATGGTTGAGCAGGGAGCTTCTGAAAAAGCTCAAGAGGAAGAAGGAAGTTTACAGCGCGTGGAAGAAGGGACTGACCACTTGGGAAGATTACAAGAACGCCATCAGAGCATGCAGGGATAAAACGAGGAAAGCCAAGGCCGTCTTGGAATTAAACCTGGCTAGGGATGGCAAGCTCAACAGGAAGGGCTTCTACAAGTATACTGGAGGCAAAAGGAAAACTAGAGAAAATGTGGGCCCACTGTTGAATGAGACAGGAGCCATGGTGACAGAGGATGCGGAGAAGGCGGAGTTACTGAATGCCTTCTTTGCTTTGGTCTTTACTGCTCGGCCCAGCCCTCAGGATTCCCAGGCTTTGGGGAAAGTAACGGGGAAAGAGGAAGACTTCCCCTTGGTCGAGGAGGATCAAGTGAGGGATCAGTTAAGTCAACTGGATATCCACAAGTCCATGGGTCCCGATGGGATGCACCCGAGAGTGCTGAGGGAGCTGGCAGAAGTCATTGCTGGGCCGCTCTCCATCATCTTTGAAAGGTTCTGGAAAACAGGCGAAGTGTCTGAGGACTGGAGGAAAGCCAACGTCACTCCAGTCTTCAAAAAGGGTAAGAAGGAGGACCTGGGGAACTACAGGCTGGTCAGCCTCACCTCCATCCCTGGAAAGATGATGGAACAGCTTGTTCTGGGCATCATCTCAAGGCATGTGGAGGAAAAGAAAGCTATCGGAAGTAGTCAACATGGATTCACCAAGGGGAAATCATGTCTGACTAATCTGATAGCCTTCTATGATGGCATGACTGGATGGATAGATGAGGGGAAGGCAGTGGATGTGGTCTACCTTGACTTCAGCAAGGCGTTCAACACGGTCTCCCACAGCATCCTCATAGGGAAGCTTAGGAAGAGTGGCTTAGATGAATGGACAGTGGGGGTGTATTGAAAACTGGCTGAAAGACAGAGCGTAGAGGGTAGTGATTAGGGGCACAGAGTCTAGTTGGAGGTCAGTGACAAGTGGTGTTCCCCAGGGGTCAGTACTGGGCCCAGTCTTATTCAACATATTCATCAATGACCTGGATGAAGGGATAGAGTGCACCCTCAGCAAGTTTGCTGATGACACAAAACTGGGAGGGGTGGCTGTCACACCAGAAGGCTGTGCTGCCATACAGAGAGACCTGGACAGGCTGGAGAGTTGGGCAGAGAGAAACCTTATGAAATTCAATAAGGGCAAGTGTAAGGTGCTGCACCTGGGGGGGAATGCACCATGTACCAGGGGGGTTGGACTAGATGATCTCCAGAGGTCCCTTCTAACCCCTGTCATTCTGTGATTCTGTATATTTTTAATAACGAAGCAGTAATACTGGAATCAGATTAAGCCTAGTATTTCCTCTGCAAATTCTACATACTGCCAGATATTCCCAGAGAAAAAGCTATAAACGCTTGTGAAATTCTTGCAGAATTCAGCTTTAGTACATAAGATGTTTTTCTGTTCCCTTTCGACAACTGGACACCACATGCTACTTCTTGCAGATATGAGTATAATTATTCAGTAACCCAATTTGAACTTTAATGATTCAGTGGAAAACCCTTAACAACACTGAAAGGCTGAGTTTACCAACCGGGAATTTGGTGATAATGTTCATTCTGGAACACATACTTTCCAGTTTCTAAAGAAAAGTTTGAAAAATAAAGAAACAGCTTTGATGCAAAACAAAGAAGTATAGTTTTCCACAGGAAAATTCTTAGGAAAAAAGCAACACTTAAATGAAGACAGTATTGCCTTTATCTGTGAATGTAGGCTTTTCCCTTCCTGAAACTCTCACAAACAGGCAATAACTGCTAACACTTATGTTTCACAAAACATTGGAAGTTTACCTATTTTGAAAGTAACTGGAAAGTCCTGGAGATGCAGAAAGCATGACTTGAGTGTAAGTCATTGTGAGAAAGCATAGAAGTTTTACCAGAACACTTGGAATGAAAAACAAAACACAAAAAACTCTCAAAAAAACAATTCCCCCCCCAAGTACCCATGCTTTGTGTACTTCAATCTGCAAATTAGTGATAATTCACATGTGTCAAAAGACAACTCTCTAAATCTACCAGCTTCTCTTGGCAAAAACATTAAATAAGGCAGAAATTAGGAAATTGTTTGATTGCACAGCAGAAAAATTACTGGTGTATTAAAGCTCTGTAAAATTTAATGAGACATTTAAGTTACAATTGTGAAAGGTGAACAAAATAAACTACCCAAACACGTTAATCTTAAAGTAAAATTTAACATTCATAAGATAAGTTTGCACATTAATACCAATTATTAAGACTAAAGGAAACAAGAATAGAAAAATGTTGCTGTAGTCAAGACAAGAAAAGCATCATCACAAGGGTTTTGTTGCAAATAAAACAATGGACAAAATACTAGAGAGTAAATCATTTCCCTGTTTATCCATTTTCTTTAAAAAAGTCTATTTTAAAAATACATTCAAGAGGCTCATACTGAAAAATATACTGCACTGGAAAAATAAAAAGTCAAGCTCAAGATCTTAACAGATAAGAATAAAAGGTCAAAAGCAAAGCTGTAACTACAATTACCATTACGTGCTTCTGTATTAATTTTATTCTGGCCATCTGACTGCTTTGGTAACAGAAAGAAAACTAAATATAGAATTCTAAAATTACAATCACTATGTGCACTATTTTAAGTCTCCTTTAAAATTAAAAGATGCGTTTTTAATGATTTCTTGCTTTCAAAGGTTTAAAAATAAAGTTTCCAACTTTCAGAATGTAACTTAAAAGTCTTTATTTAAAAAACAGGGTTTCTAGAGAAAGATACTCGCTTCATAACACTGTACTCATCTCAAGTCAAATTGTACTCAGCTTCAACAAGTTCTGATGAACTCAACCTTTTTAATATTAAAAATATTTAAGGACAGATATAATTTTGAAATATATTTTATTCAAGTTCAGAAGACATAAATCTCTCTTGCATCTTCAGGCTAAACTGGCCCTCTACAAGATGGAGACTGTATAGTTTTGTGAAGTAGCAGAACTCTCACTAATCACATTTGTGTTTTGCTGTCAAGTAAAATGTGGTTCTGAAGTTAGTGGAGTGAGGAGGCTGGAGAGGGAAGGAGAGCAAGTTGGATTACAACGGTATTTACACCATTTGTAAAACACTCATTGCTTTTAGCCACTGACAGAGATCCTGTTCTTCCTGTGACAAACCTGCACAGAACAAAGCCTGAGGAGTGAATTTGCTGATATACAAAGGACAAACTTGACACTGCACCTTTCATTTCTTCTAGATGGTCTTTTACAGGCACTGGACAGACTTACAAGAGCTTTAAAACCCTCCCAGCTAGAACAAACACAAACGGCTGCCCAATTTCATATATTTTTCCCCTGTAATCTCTCAGAGGAGATATTCTGAACTTTATCATCTCCCAATATTTACTTCTTTTTCAGAGCAGCGTAAGCATCTATCCAAGAAAACCAAGAGTACAGAGATCAACATCATTCTCCTCCTACATCCATTTATCAGATGACAGAGCAATGTTTTTTTTGCTCAGGCCCATAGTTATAGAAGAGACTTTTAGAGAGCCATGTTTAGCCACTAAAACAAGAAGGTAAAAAAACAAAACAAAAGAAGTGCTACAACTGAAGTGGAATAAATAGCTTTAGCAAAGGTCTGAATACAGTCAACTGCTGTCTTTAAATTCTTGTGCAGAGTGTAGGTGTCAAGGTGTTGGTTGTGGGGGGCTGCAGGAGTGCCCTCTGTGGGAAGAGGCCAGGGGCTACCCCATGTCAGACACAGCTGGTTCCAGACAACTCCAAAACAGACCCACCACGGGACAGAGCTGAACCCATCTGCCACATGCATGGCACCTCTGTGAAAATGTATTTAAGAGCAATAAACACCCCAGGGAGAGAGGAAGGTGAACAAAAAGTGAGAAACAGAGGGAATGCCAAGCCCAGAGGAGAAACAGCTCCAGGGCAGCGAACATATCCACACTGCAGCCCATGGAGGGACCCCACGCTGGAGCAGAGGGACATTTCCTGAAGGAACTATGTTCCATGGAGGACCCCTACTGGAGCAGATTTTTCCCAGAAGACTGCAGCCCTAGAAAGGACCTGCAGTGGAGCAGGGGAAAAGTGTGAGGGGGGAGGAATGGCAAAGACTAAGTGTTTTGGACCAACCTCAAACCCCCATTCCCCACCCCCCACCCCCACTCTGCACTGCTTGGGGCTAGCAGGCCTGCAGTGAAAGAGTGAAGTTGAGACTGGGAAATGGGGAAAGCAAGCTGTTTTAGTGTTTGTCTTTTTATTTCCCACTAACTGTACCTATTTTAATCAGCGACAAATTGATTTTCCCCAAGTTGAGACTGTTCTGCCATGACAAGAACTGGTAAACAATCTCCCTGTCTTTCTCTTGGCTCATGAGCTTTCTCATCCTATTTTTCCCCCCAGTCCTGCTGGATGGAGTGGTAAGTGAACAGCTGGGTGGGCATTTGGCTGTTAGTCAAGGTTAACCCACCACGATTCTATATTATTTAATTCAATCAAAATCTCTTCTAAAAGGCTAGCAATTAGAGGAATCCAAATAAAAAAAGGTTATTTTATATTAGAATTGCAGTACTTCACCATGAGTGTGCCGTAAACCCCAGAAAATTTCACGGACAAGCGTGACAAAGTTGCAGGTCTACCAAAGCAGAGAAACTTAAAATCTCCAAGTTTTTAGAAGCTTTTGCCATTTTAATTTCTGGGAAACCAAGTCCAAATAAGCTTGTGACCCCCTTTAAAATGTATTTACTCATGCTGTATGAGGTGTTATGTTGCTGTATGAGGTATCAGTCACATGAGTCTCAAAGTGAAATTTAGGTTTGAATTTGTTAACTGCTTCCAGCTAAAAACAAGTGCTTTCAAGTTAGTCCACAGAAGAAAAACGTGACAAATAACTAATCTAAATAAATTCAAATTCTATATTAACATATTATTCTGTAATAACATATACTAATCTACTGACAAGAAAAATTCACTTCATCCATGTTCTAAGCAAAGTCTGATCAGCAAGAGTGAACTGTGTTTGCTCAGCCCAGAGAAGAGAAGGCTTTTGTGGGGGGACTTAACAGTAGCCTTCCAAGGTTGACCTCCGAGGAGGTCATCAAGAAACTGAGCCAGGCTCTTCACAGCAGTCTATAGTAGGAAGATGTAAAACAATAGGCAGATACTGGAATAAGAGCTACTCCAACTGGATATAATGAAAGACTTTTTTACTATAACAACAGTTGAGCAGCAGAACAGGCAGCCCAGAACAGCTGTGTGGTCTCCAGCCTTGGAGACTTGAAACTAGACTTGAGAAAGCCCTGAGCAACCCAGTCTGATCTCAAACTATACTTCCTTTAAGCAGGAGGTTGGACTAGAGACCTCTTGAGGTCTCTTCCAATCTGAGTTACCTATGGATCCTATTAACAAGCTTCAAGTCTTAGGTCTGCTATAATTTCTCCAACTACCTAGATGAAGCAATAATAAATTAAGTGCTGACAGAAGTCACAATACAGTTAGATAGGACCAGGCCTTTGACATACAGACAAAAAAGAGCCAGGAGACAGGATTCAAACGTGGATGTATTTTGTCTGAATGACTTCATTCTTTGAATTGTGTACCACTAACACATATGGAGTAAGATTTTTTTTAAGTGTAATATACACCATATGGAAACATGTTAAATTAAAAACAAGACAACAGATAAAGGACTGTACAGGACACCAGCCAGTGATGGCAGGATTCTAGAAATCAAAGCCTGAAGTACAACCTAGCCATGCTTCTAGCACATCTCATCTGAAGAGAACATACACTGCTCCTTTTGAGTTGCTATAGTGGTTGAGTAGGCTTACCATGAACTATCACTGCCATAAGAATAACAGATGTTATAATACCACACACACCCCTAAAAAAATTAGCCAATTGGTATAAAACATGACTTAAGTTAATCTCTTCAATCTCCTAAAGGTAAGTAAAATAATCATATCTTAGACCTTTAAGGTTAGAACTGGTTCTTCTCAGTACTGTCACCATCTCTTATCACAATTAAAACATTTCAGAGATTTGCACATCATTTTGCGAGCATGGATAATTAGGTCTCTTTTAGAGGGCTGCAAGCAATACACTTATTACTGTAGAATACTATCAAGTTCTTTATAGACATAAAAATATAGGAATACTATCTGAACAAGGGCTGGGAAAAGAAAGAATATGATGAATACTGTTACTGGATCACCAACAGTCAGGATGAGGTTTTAACATTTTATAGGAGTAATAAATAATGAAAGCACCTAAAATTAATAAATGTTGTACATAAAACTAAAAGCAATAACTGGAATAAAAAAATTAAAAACAGCTAATTTGAAATTTCAATTTCAAGCTAAAGAAACAATTTTTTCAATAAAAGTAAAAAGGAAATGATCTTACCTTATCTAGTCTTTTTTGCCAGCTTTCTTCACGTTTAACCATGAGTTCAATACAATGAGAGAGTGTAGCAAGGATTCCAGCAGTAGTTGCCTTGAAAGTTATAGCTTCTCCTTTAAAGTCTATGCCATTAATTCCTTTGGGTGTCACATGTGGAAACACTAAAACCAAACATCATTTACTGATAGATGCCTTTAACTCAAACAAGCATTTTACATGTATGCTTTATATTACAACTGTTTGAAGAAATTAGACTGGATAGAAAGTTAATTTAAAAATAAAAATCAAAAGTGCTAATAATTTTCATCTATCCACAGGGTAAGGAAAGAGATTCAAAAGGAGGAACGCATCCCTTCAGCTTCATCTTGCTATACTGTATTTCAAGTCTGCTTGTAATGCTGTATTACTCTGCACTCTGCAAATCATGTAGGTGGAGGGAGTGGGAATACTTTGTAACAATAGCAGTTTGACAGCTTGAAGTGGGGCCTAATTAACAGAGAACAGCCTTAAAACATATCTGATACAGCACTAAGAAAGGAACAATTTCAAAATTCGATCAAACCCAAAAGGTAAAATTTCAAGGCTGCTTTAAGCAGATAACTATAGATTTAAAAACTTCAACATAAAAAAGGGTATAATATAAAAGTATCAAATGTGTTGAATTATCCAAGTACTGTGGGGTTTTGCAGTTCCAACTACTACTTCATGCTGTCAACTAGGCCATCTGTTGCTAAGGCTATTTAAACAAGTCACTTAAAATGTGTGACAAAAAAGTACCTATTCTATGTCAAACTCATATGTAGGTTGACAGAATAACAAATCAAACACTACACATTAATGTCAGTAAATATTAGAAAGCAGAAGTAACACCCATGTTGAAGCTGACTGAGCTCAGCAACTTAAAGTAACTCCTGCTATGCCATGGGGCAGGCTAATGACTTATCACCCAGTTGGATATTGCTTTCTTTTCTCAGTGTGTCAGTGTGCCACTGTTATGGTTTAAAGAGTACAAATAAATATTTGTGTAAGTTTATCCAATATCTGTCTGCAAGGGTAAAGCAGAGCTTTCAAGCAGCTCAGTTCTTGTAGGGAAGAGAAATGCAATTGCTGTTCTCTAACGGTAGAGCACAATATCTACACTTAAGGAAGAGAAAGCAAGCATCACATGGTCTTAAGCAATGGTTTAAGTCTCCAGAGGTGTTATAAACCCTCCTTTCATAAGGAATCAATCTTTTTCAAACATACATTTACACACCACACACTACTTCAAATACCTCAATAAGCATACATACTATTATAGAACACAGCTTATTTTTGTTTCATGTTAATCAAGAATACTCCCTAAAAGGTAAAGATGATGGGAGCGAAAGAAAGATCGATCTGTTTCAGAAGCAATAATGAGCTCTCCCTCCCCCTAACAGCTGCAGAGGGAACACAGAAGAGGCTAAGACTGAAATTGGTATAATATGGCAAGGAGGTGATGCAGTGGATTCACTGAATAATGAAAATTAGACAAGAGCTTCACCAATAACACACTTCACTAATGGAAAAAAAAGCAGTTTATACTAATAATATGTCCTGCTTGTGTAGACCATGTTCATGTGCAGGCTTACCAGCACAGCTATGCTGCTTATAGATGTGATTTTTCTCCTAAGTATGCAACATGCTAGACACACTGAAGAAATTACCACTGTCTGCAACAGTATAAAATCATTTCAGAAATCTATGGTAGATTGTAAGGGAGATGCAGCAACCTAGCCTCATTTCCTGGAAAAAAGCCAGCTTTTGTTCCTGGATATCTTTAGGCCTCAGCTACAACTCATTAATACTTCCATAGATTTTCAGTCATCATATATTCTAAGTCAATCTTTAATGACTAGTCTCAAAGTAGCAGTGATACATACAGAGCTTGTAATTTCAAAGTCAGTGTCCATAGTTCCTTTCAGCCATTATAATTCTGGACAAAACCAAACTAGTTTCAGAAAGGCGCAAGGCCTATTTCTTTAAAGAGAAGATCACTCAAGATATTCCTTACTGTAGATAGGAGTATTTTGATTCACTCCTAATAAAAGGAGACATTCGTCTTCCTAGAACATGTCAGAAGACAGCCTCAAGCCCTGTCTCAACAACAGCTGAACTTCAGCACATTAGAAGTATTTTTCAGGATATTTTTTTTCTATTTGGAGTGCCTGAATGTCTGTCCTGGTTTCAGCTAGGATAGAGTTAATTTTCTTTCTAGTAGCTGCTGTGTTTTGGATTTGGCATGAGAAGAATGTTGAGGAATGTTGATAACACATATTGTTTTAGTTGTTGCTAGGTAATGTTTATATTAGTCAAGGACTTTTTCAGCTTCCCATAGAAGGTGAGAGGAAGCACAGAAAGGAGAAGCTGACCAGGAGATATTCCATACCACAGATGTCATGCTCAGTATAAAAATGGGGGTTGGACGGGGGGCAGGAATCTGCGATCACTGCTCGGGATGGGCTGGGCAATCAATCATTGGGTGGTGAGAGTGACTTGTATTGTATCATTTTATTTTATATATCCTTTTACTATTATTATTATTATCATTATTTTCCTCTGTTACTGTTCTATTAAACTCTCTTTATCTCAACCCACGAGTGTTTTTTTTTTTTATTTCCCCTCCTTTTCTCCCTCTTCTCCCTACCCTACGGGGGAGAGAGGAGGGAGTGAGCGGCTACATGGTCCTAGTTGCTGGCTGGGGTTAAACCACAACAACATATTTCCTATTCCTTTATTACACCTTTTTTTTTTCATGTCAGCTACAAGATTAACAGGTGATAAAAAAAATAATGAAGTCGCTTTGCATTTAAATGTTCTAAAATGACCAGATGTACTAAAGATACAGACTTTCCTAATGACAATCCACATAACTAATGTGTATATATAGTGGATACACCAGAAGAACGTAGATATGAAAAAATGTTTTAAAGGTAAATTAAGCTGAAACTCCTACATCATTCTACAAATGCTAAGTTTGACAAAGACATCTTGTTCAAAATGAATCATGCAGTGAAATTAAATTCTCACTTCACATTTTTTAAAGAAGGCTTTTTCAGTTTTCTAAAGTTTGTTCTGACTTAACAGTCCTCAAAAATGAAGACTTTTATATATAAAATAGGGTTAGTGGAACTGTGAACATGCTTACAGGTGAGTGTCGCAAGCTTGCTTATCTTTGCTGATAAGAGGCAAGAAAGATTTATTCAAAACTTCACTTGTACAATACTTAAACTCTGAAATCAGCACTACAATTAATCCTTATCAGAGCAAGCACTTTCTATCATTGAAAAAAATCTATTCAAATGATTAATTCTCTGGAAGTATACTGAAAGCTCCTTACATTTCCTTTCCTCATAACAGTTTTGTCAATAATCTAGAAAGAGCACTTAAATACAGCAAGGAAACATGCAACACACGGGGAACTAGAGCCAGTTAAAAAGAAAAACACAAGACAGAAAAGGCCTATTTTGCCCATACATTTTCCAGGTTCTTGAAGAAAGTGTCTATATTTTTAAAAATGTGTTTGGTAAGTAAGTACATCTTTTGGAGATTCCATCAGATTTGAAACTGTACCGCTTCAAAGTTTTGTGAACCAAAGTCTAACAAATACTGAATTGTCAACAACTATAACCAGATCATTTAAGATAAGAATAAAAATCAGAATTCTGTTCATCATAACATTGGTAAATACAGTTAAAAGAAGTGCTAAAATTCTGATGAGTGAGAATCAGTAACAATGTTGACTTAACCATTACATAGCGATAGAACTTAGAAAAACCATAACGGGGCACACCTAACTGGAAAAGCATTGTGCTCTGCCACACTGCCGAAGCAGATAACACTTCCAAGAAAAACTACAATTGCCTGTTACAAATCTCAGTTCCCAATATCCGAATGATGCAGCTGTTTCAACAGAATTTTGTAGTGGAAATAGCTTTGGAAACAGAATAGAATCATAGAATGTGTTGGGTTGGAAGTGACCTTTAAAGGTCATCTAGTCCAACCCCCCTGCAGTAAGCAGGGACATCTTTAATTAGATCAGATTGCTCAGAGCCTCATCAAGCCTGGCCTTGAATGTCTCCAGGGATGGGGCCTCCACCACCTCTCTGGGCAACCTGTTCCAGTGTCTCACCACCCTCATTGTAAAGAACTTCTTCCTACTGTCTAATCTAAACCTACCCTGCTCTAGTTTAAAACCATTGCCCCTCGTCCTATCACTACATACCCTTGCAAACAGCCCCTCCCCAGCTTTCTTGTAGGCCCCCTTCAGGTACTGGAAGGCTGCTATAAGGTCCCCCCAGAGCCTTCTCTTCTCCAGGCTGAACAACCCCAACTCTCTCAGCCTGTCCTCATAGGAGAGGTGCTCCAGCCCTCTGATCATCTTCGTAGCCCTCCTCTGGACCCGCTCCAACAGGTCCATGTCCTTCTTGTGCTGAGGGCTCCAGAGCTGGACACAGTACTCCAGGTGGGGTCTCACAAGAGCAGAGTAGAGGGGGAGAATCACCTCTCTTGATCTGCTGGCCACGGTTCTTTTGATGCAGCCCAGGATGCGGTTGGCTGCCTGGGCTGCAAGTGCACATCGTTGGCTCATGTCCAGCTTTTCATCCACCAGTACCCCCAAGTCCTTTTCTGCAGGGCTGCTCTCTATCACGTCATTCCCCAGCCTGTATTGATAAATGAGGATTGTCCCGACCCAAGTGTAGGACCTTGCACTTGGCCTTGTTGAACTTCATAAGGTTTGCTCAGGCCCACCTCTCTAGCTCGTCCAGGTCCCTCTGGATGACATCCTGTCCCTCTGGCCTGTCAACCGCGCCACTCAGCTTGGTGTCATCGGCAAACTTGCTGAGGGTGCACTTGATCCCACTGTCTAAATCATTGATGAAGATATTAAACAGCACCAGTCCCAATACGGATCCCTGAGGGACACCACTTGTCACCCATCTCCATCTGGACATCGAGCCATTGACCACTACCCTCTGGATGCAACCATCCAGCCAATTCCTCATCCACCGAACAGTCCACCCATCAAATCCATCTCTCTCCCATTTAGAGAGAAGGATGTTGCAGGGGACTGTGTCAAAGGCCTTTCAGAAGTCCTGATAGATGATATCCGTAGCTCTCCCCTTGTCCACTGATGCAGTCACTCCGTTGTAGAAAGCCACCAGGTTGGTCAGGCAGGACTTGCCCTTGGTGAAGCCATGCTGGCTGTCTCGAATCACCTCCCTGTGCCTTAGCATAGCTTCTAGGAGGAGCTGTTCCATGATCTTCCCAGACACAGAAGAAATTCCAGTTTGACAGACTTGCATTAATATTTGTGTGAATTAAGAATAACTCAGATTATCATTCCTTAGCTGCTTTTCATTATTATCTTAACACAAATAAGAACTTCCTGTCACATACATTCAAATAACTATTCTTGTCATTTTCTGCTTAGAAAAGAGCATAAATACCCGTCTTGTATCGGTGAAAAAGTTGAAACGCTTACATTTTTCCTTACCGCTGTTACTGTTATGTAAAATATCCCCATCAGAACGCATTGTAGGGAAATCATCTTCATCATCTTCTACCACTAAATGTGAGAGAGAGAGAGAGTGCGTGTTATGGGAGTGAGAAAGCTTTCCCAATTGTTTAGTGTGCAAGAAAGAATTAAGAGTATCTTCATGGCTAAGCAGCATGTAAGATTTTTTCCTATAACAAGTCATGAAACCCCTCCTTTTTTTGTTTTGACCCGAGACCACTGTCAACATTACTGTCAGAAACTAACAGGAGACTAACATTTGCTCAGTGTTGAAATTTAGCACTTGATTCAATGGTAAGAAGAATATTATCTTGGTGTTACAACTGGATAAGCAGGGAGCCACAATTGAGCAACTACCTACACTAGAAAGTTCTCAAAGAAGGACAATGGTACTTACCTACTGTTTTCTCACTACCAAAAGTTTCAGGCTGTCAGAACAAACACGGGGATGAATATAAATACCTCAGGAGAGTGCATGAATATGACAACAAGCTGTGCTCTGGGAAGAACAATTCAGAGAGATGTAGACATCCACACCCGAGTCTACTAGGACCTCAAGTGTGCACTCAGTGCTCTAGCTGCAGCCAATACATCTCAGGAGCATTCATTATGGCAGAACCTTTGCCTTTTTTAAAGAATGTATTGTTCCTATCAAAACTAATATCCTATTGTTTTTCAAAATAAAGGTAAGAGGCACAGCAGTAAACTAACTTGAATTCATCTTATGGGGGTAAACAATTATTGTTCTATAACATCAAATGCTTAAAAGAACATTTCTTTTATACAGTTGATAGCTACAGGTTAATGTTTAAGCAGATTTTTATGGGACTTGAACTTCTGAAGTGAAAATAGTTAACAATTTGTGCAGAAATATCTACAATTGATCCCATTACTAAAAAGTAAAATTAAGATACATATTTTATTTATGTGGTATCAAGTGCTGTAGTAACTATTTCAAGGGCTATTACTCTGTAGAAAGTTAAATTCTGTGGAGATTAGAGTTTTCAATTACAATTTTACCTTTATCCCTCTGGAGTTCATCTTTGGAAACTGCATCTGCACAGGCATCAAAGTATTTCTGTAAAGTATCAACTTGTCTGCACAAGATGTCTCTAAAGGTTTCCATTTCTGCAAGCTTCTCATGTAAGCTATGGCCCTTCTGAAAATACAAGAGAAAAAAGGCTCAAATGCTTCTACATACTCAGCGATAGTTCAATGCCAAAAAAAAAGATTTCTGCAATTACAAAGAACAAATTCTTCAAGTACACTAAAGACATTTCAGATATCAGTGGCTATGAAATACTGTTAATGTTAGAACAACATAAGAAACCGTATACAAGTGTTTCTTACTCCTTTTGTCCACTGGTCTCAATTTTTCCTCTTGACTGCATCTGCTACTTTAAAGCATTCAATAAAAGCTTATTAAAAACACAATCTTGCATGCTATCAGGTTTACGCCTATTCGCCTGAAAATAGTCAGTTCTAGTTTAAGATCTTTGTTCTAATCTTTACTCCCCCCTTTCTTGTGCTGCTCCTCTTCTGCTCTTCCAGAAGTACAGCACACCCAAGTTCAAACGTTAAATATTTATACACATGAAACAAGGAAAGCCATCATTTGTCAATCAGTATTAATCAAATTTGTTAAGTCACAGAATCAGCATTTCCTTTCATTTAGAAGCCCTGATAGTCTCAGAAGTATACATATGTGTATATATATATAAAGGTTAATAAATCCTCCCACAGATTTGATTTTCTTGACATTCGAAAATGACACCATAGTTTAAGAGGGACAACTGCACAGAGGCATGAAAAAGCTTCCTGTACGATCTGTTCATCATCACATGCAGAATTTATTAACACTTATAATAAACCAAAGATTTGTGTTTTTTTCCCTATAATTGCATGACTAAGTCTTCACATAGCTTATTTCCTTTCCAGTTGTGTGTGTTATTTACACAGCAATACTAAGAAAATGTTATTCACTAACCTTGAATGAAGAGGTGGATGTTGCAGAGTATCCACTTGCTCCAGAAACAAGAGACACCATGGAGCCATGGCGTCGTAAACTTGACTCTGATCCATAGCCAGATTCAGTCTAAAAACCAAACCACACACAAAACTAGAGTGCTGAGGCTTTTAATAAAAAAGAAATCACGAAAGCAAGTTTAATGTCATCTCCTCTAAAACCAGCCCATTTGTTTCTTGTCAGGAAGCAGCAGGGGCTTAATAACTCAGATTGTGTCTGCAAGTTTAAGATGTTGATGTAGCATCTGTAAAGTTACTATGAATATATTTTTTGTTATCATAATGATCTGGGAAAAAATATTTGCAACTTATTATGTGCCCCCAAAGGAGCAAGACAACATATATTTAAGGGTTCAAAACAGGGGTAATGTTTCCATTATTTTGGTATATGTAATCCCTACCAAGCAATTTTCACATCGCATTCAAAAAACCTACAGTACTCTACAATTAATCAAGGGATTAACATGGTTCAGTTTGAAGACAATCAACAGCCTCAGTTAATCCTTCCAATCATTCAAATAGTGCCATTTTAGCTTTAAAAGCAACAAAATAAGTAGAGATCATAGAAAAATCAGATAATTACTTCTATAATTTTTTTGCTTGTTCCAGATTTCTTTAGCAATATTCTTTATACTAGACTGAAATTATTTTTGACAAAGAATAAAAGTCTACATAAAACAAAGATACTGAAAGCAAGAATGAGAAGACAATAATAGTAACTAATTAAATAATGCAAAAAATGAAAAACATCTCTTGATTAAAATAGCATGAAAAAGATCTACAAATATTAAGTCTGACAAATGTCCTCACAAGTGAAACAGCAGCAGATACTGAGGAACTGCAAGAAAAATATTTCCCTAAAGGTTAATGTAAAATGGTCCGTGCATGGCAAAGAAGAATAACCCTGAAAGGGAACATAAGACAGTGTTGGAAAATCTCATTCCCTAACTATTGTACCAATTAGTCTTTATAGTATGAAACTGTATGAACTTTCTTAGGATATGTAGTTTACATTATATACTGTTGTCCTGGTTCCGGCGGGGATAGGGTTAATTCTCCCCAAGAGACAGTATTCCATGCCATGTGAACCATGCCCACCCTGAGCTGCCGGGGGAGGGGGCAGGAAGTCGCAGCTTGGAGCGGGCTGGAGCGTCCCGGGTCCGGTCGGTGAGCGGTGGGGAGAGCGGTGGTTCCGTAATCGCGTTTGTATATTCCTCTGTCCGTGTTATTGTTGTTTTCTTGTTCCCTCTGCTGTTCTGTTAAACTGCCTTTGTCTCAACCCAAGAGTTTTGCCTTTTTCTTCTGATTCTTCCCGTATTGGGAAGACCTGAGCGAGCGGCACGTGGTTCTTTGTTGCCATCTGAGGCTAAACCACGACAACTGTATAGTCATGGTTAAGTAAGCATGACTAAAGGACCCCAGCTCATTGCAAGGAGAAGGACAGCCCTCACCTTGAAGAATAAAGGATACCCCTGGACTAATGAGACAACACCTCTGTGAAACCCTCCCATTATCTGGCATCATAGACAAGTAACTGTAGCAAGACCAGGAACATCTAGATCAAGAAAAAAAAGCAGATGGATGATGATGCCATAGAATAATAGTTGTTTTGCAAAATAGTAGTACGTGTGTGTTAAGTAGTGATTGGTCAAATCACATTGTACCTGATCACTTAAAAGGTACAAGAACCATGTGTAAAATCACATTTGCTGTGTCCCAATTTGAACGGGACACCTCATGAGCATGAATAAAGAATTACTCTTGTAATTCTATACTTTGTGTCCTAGCCTCTCCTCTCTGTCGGCATGGGCCAGTTGCAAAATTTTTGTGACAAAAGAAACAGATGGTTCAGAGTAATATCTGAAATATTGTTAATAGATTAAATTTGATTGAGTAGACAGAGAATATTGTGAAGGATGTTTGACAGGAATAAGAAATTCTGTAGTGTCAGAGAAGTTCAGATGGGGCAGGGAGAAGGGGAGACAGAACAAATAATATGGAACAAGCAAGAAGCAACGATGAAATTTCAGCTGTTGTACTTTTGTGGAAAATTGAAAATTACATAGGCTTTGGGAAGGCAGGAAAGTGCTGATAAATTAAGATGCAAATGAACTTAAAGAGTATTAAAAGCAAGGAGAAAGGACAAAAAGTTGAAGTTGGTTGAAACAGGAGAATTTGGACAAGACTCCAGGTGTGCAGGACAAAGTATGTATGTTTGGGTTACAAAGGAGCAGTGGCAGAGAAACACAGTTTTGGAGAAATGAAGGTATGAATGAAAAGAAAAATGTGAGTTCCAGAGTTGTTAACATAATTCCTGAATGAACATGACTGAATGAGATTACCCAGCAGAAACAAGTAAGAAGGAGCCAAGAGTCAGTTTCTATCTGGCCCATTTAAAGAATGAGGTAGAAGACAACAAAGCATTGAGGAAACAGGAGAAAGAAACAGGATGAGTATCAAAAGCAGAAGCAAAGTAGAAAAATGAATATGACCAAGAAATGCAAGTGAAGTTAGAAAAAGGTACTCCAA
Organism: Fratercula arctica; assembly: GCA_947846985.1. NCBI lineage: Eukaryota > Metazoa > Chordata > Aves > Charadriiformes > Alcidae > Fratercula > Fratercula arctica. The sequence continues at coordinate 7,647,055 of CANTUZ010000025.1, forward strand.
GTCTTGGTGGAAGATGGCTAAGTGATCATCAATTTAAAATTAGAAAAAAAAAAAAAAAAAAGGAGGGGCACTTGTAAGTTCAAAAGATTTAATAAGGTACATCTAAAATTCATTGCTTAATTTAGCAAGAAGATAGAAATATTGTAACTTACCTGAAATAGCAAAAATAGAAGGGTTTTTTAATGATAGCTTAGAGTGAAATGATAGAAGGCAAGACACATTTAGAAATTTCTGCTATAAATCATGCATTTAAAGCTATTTTATACAGAGCAAAAATCCTAGAAAAATAGCTACACAAGTGCAGCAACAGAAGTACTAAAAGCTCAATTTTTTAAGAATTAGTCCTACTATTTGTTTTAAAGCATAGCTTTAAAATATTTATTGGAATAGGCTTTTTATTAAAAACATTCACATTGGATACAGGGGGTTTTCTAGAATATCAGTTCAAGTGTTAAGCAGTATACCTGGCTTTGTTAACATATTTGGTATACTGGACCACGTTTTGAACTGCAATGCACTTGTGTTACAGCACAAAGATTATACCTTAATTCACTGGATTTTAATTTTAAATATAACAAATCAAATAATGAAGCTTTGATTAGTTTTTTTGCAGACACTCAAGTAAGGGCTTTTGGCTCTTTATATGGACTAAGTCCTCCAAAGGCTTGACAAGTGAAAACAAAGCAGGGAAGGGAAATAAAAAGATTTTTAAAAGAACAATTAAGAGTTTTAGGCATACAATACTATAATTTAATTTCAGAAGTGTTTAATAAGCATAAGCCTCAAGAGAGCATTTTATGAGTCATACAACACCTCAAAGCATCATAAAACATTTCTGTTTAGATTTCCTCTAAATGCAAATCTAAACCAAACTGCACTGTTTTCCTGGTAACTTCAATGTTTACTTAATCATACACTACAAATATTAAGATGACTTTGAATGTGCTTTTACTATAGTCAGCTTGACAGTGGGAACTCATTCTATTTTAAGTTGTACACACTAGAAAGAAGGTAAAATTTAATTTCAATGGGATATGACTTAATGAACAGATCAATTTTAAAATGTAGCCCAAATATCCATTGCATTGAGGTCAGATCGTTTTAACTAAGGACAGCAAATGTTTTCCAATTTTCTCCTTTAAGTGAGCAAGACATATATATGCAAAACCTGGATTTAAGCTTAGGAAGTGAAATTTCTGAATGTCCCTATTTGAAGATTTAGTCAAAGTCACATCTTAACAGTACTACTCTAGTACTTACAAGAATAGATGTAATCTTAGAAGCAGAAAAATCTCATTACTTATATTCTGTATTGGAATTAAATCCTTTTCTTACGACATTACCCTTATAGTCAATGCTCAGTTAATTTAGTTCACAAAAGCTGAGGGGTGAAAGAAAAAAAACACACCTTCTTTCCATATCAATATGTAAGTTGGATTTTTTTTTTTTAAAGATACCTTTTCAGCAGTATGTTTGACTGTCATTTATGTTTGCAATTAATAGTTCCACTAAACGGTTTATCCATGCTTCTGAATTGTATACAAGACAGCTATCAGCTTGCAAATCCTACCAATAAAAAGGTGCTACATAAAAAGCATTTAAGCAGTTTTAGCTATTTGCAACCAAGGAGAAAATACAGCAGATTAAACAGCAGACCAAACAGCACACAACATGAATCTGAAGCATGTGCATTTACAGATCATATTCACAAAACTGTCTCAGACAATTATGGTTTAGTAGACAACGGAAAAAAAAAAAGAAAATTACATCAAGAATACTTATTTGTCAGAAGAACCAGAAAACAAGTATTGCTTTATAACTGATGCAGAGACAAGTCATCCAGCTCTCAACAGGCACATGCAAGCAGCTTAACACAAACAGCGAAAGCATGCATCGTGCAAAGCCCCACCATTCTACTACCACAGAGAGCAAGCCACTGCAACATTTGTCATGCAAAACAGATTATCATTAATTATTCACTGCAGAAATACTCAATTACATTGAGAAGAGGAATGTTGACACAAGCTTCTTCTGTTTACGCAATTTTTCTTTTCCCAAGATAAAAATTGGAAAAGCAGGTAGAGTCCACATGATAGAAGCTAAAAGTCTCTGCTTGAAAACAAAATAACTTGCAGAGGTTGTATCAGTTTACTAATGCTAAATTACCATGCTCAGTATATAGATGCAGTTCTTTGAAATTTCATGCATACATCATAGCTTCAAAACTACACTCAAAACTGGCATTCGTTAGTACATTGCAACACCTTCAGCTTTCTAAGGCAGTGCATGAAATCCATTAATCCTTTCAAAATGCTTTTTCATTGTGATAGACAAGAGTAGAGCGCCACATGATCCAAAGCTTCATGTGATTCTTTACTGGAGCAGGTGCTGGTATCAGCAACAAGGCAGCACATCAGAAAAACCACTTTCAGTAAAACGGTTAAGTATTCGCAGAATCATATTGCAGACTTCCATTATGGCTCACACTGATCCGCTGGTTAAGAATTTCCTAAAGTGGGTAAATAATACTCTGGAGTAGAGCAAAGACTCACAGAAAACCTCCCCCACATTAAAAAAAAAAACCAAAATAAATAATCAAATAAAGCAAATTATTCTTCCACATCTTAAAGGAATTGTTTTGATTATATCTCAGTTTAGTGCCTGTCAAGCACTTCCATGTATGTTTGTCCACCAAAGCAGATATTTTCAGTTAGCATTACAAATTATTTATTATTTTACATAACACAAGCAGCAGGCAGCTCCTCCAAGACGTACAGCTCACCCTAGGAGGTGATGAAAGAGACATTAGGATACAGTGGCTCTAATCATGTTCTCTGCAGTATTTGTGAAAAATCCTAATAAAACATCTATGAGATCAAACCACAATATCTTATAAAAAACAATAATGTAGAAGAAAGTAAAAACAAAATGAAAGAGCAGGAAGATACTATGAAAGACTTGGTGGAGACTAAGCAGAAAAGCTCTACTGAACACCTATGTTCCAAGGACAATTTTTAGACTTGCTGCAAAAGTTTCAACATATACTTGAAGAAAGAAGGGGTACTGCTAGGATGAGCCAAGGAAGGGTTCCAGTGTCTCACCACCCTCATTGTAAAGAACTTCTTCCTACTGTCTAATCTAAACCTACCCTGCTCTAGTTTAAAACCATTGCCCCTCGTCCTATCACTACATACCCTTGCAAACAGCCCCTCCCCAGCTTTCTTGTAGGCCCCCTTCAGGTACTGGAAGGCTGCTATAAGGTCCCCCCAGAGCCTTCTCTTCTCCAGGCTGAACAACCCCAACTCTCTCAGCCTGTCCTCATAGGAGAGGTGCTCCAGCCCTCTGATCATCTTCGTAGCCCTCCTCTGGACCCGCTCCAACAGGTCCATGTCCTTCTTGTGCTGAGGGCTCCAGAGCTGGACACAGTACTCCAGGTGGGGTCTCACGAGAGCAGAGTAGAGGGGGAGAATCACCTCTCTTGATCTGCTGGCCACGGTTCTTTTGATGCAGCCCAGGATGCGGTTGGTTGCCTGGGCTGCAAGTGCACATTGTTGGCTCATGTCCAGCTTTTCATCCACCAGTACCCCCAAGTCCTTTTCTGCAGGGCTGCTCTCTATCACATCATTCCCCAGCCTGTATTGATAACGAGGATTGTGAAGAAAGTGAAAGGGCCAAGAAGTAGTACCAATAGGACAAAATATTGCAGAGAGAAGAGAACGCAGGTTGACAGAGAGGCAAACAAAGGCTTTTGATAATCTTTATCCACACAGTTCACATCCATGTTTAATTACATGGATGCATACTGTTTTTTCCATGAATTCTCTTAACTGTTAATGTGCACAGGAAAACTATTCACCAAATATTATTCAGCATCTTTAAATGCTAAGGTTCCACACAAGCTGAATAAAAAGGGTCAAACACTCCTGTCCTGGTTTGAGGTAAAACAGAACCAATTTTCCTTTCAGTAATTTTACTTTGCAGTTAAGCCTCTTCTAACTCTCTGAAATTAACAGCATATTGTGCAGAAACTGTTCGTTCTCAGAGTGATAAGACCTGATTATGTCAAGGAATGGTATGCAGAGAGGCTCTTGCTTATACTCGTTGCTATAACAACCGAGGTCAGCTAACTTTGTTATATGCCCCGTTGGAGGGTCAGAAATGGAAAAGCATAGAGGGGTCGTACCTGTGGGGAGGAGCAGACAGGACAGGTGACCCAAAACTGACCAACAGGGATATTCCATCCCATCTGCCTCATGCTCAGTATAAAAGCTGAAGGATCAAAGGGTCAAAAGGGTCAGCCCTCTTTCTTCAGTGGTCTGCATCCAAGGAGGACCCTGTCTGTTCGTCTGCCTCTGATCCCGATCCATGCATCCCTGACTCCAGCTCTGGAATCCAGTTCCAACCCATTGCTGGGACTTCTCCAGTGCCTGCCAGTGACGTGATCATCATCCTGGGAGCTTAATACAGTTTTGTATATATTGTATACATTTCCTTATTTCCTTTTTATTATTTTATTAATATTTAATTAAAGTAGTTTAGTTCCTTCTAAACTCATAAATCTCTTTCGCTCTCCTTGGAGAGAGAGGTGAGGGAGAGCATCCGTCATTCTTATTGGCCAGTCCGGCCCAAACCATGACAACTCCATAAGGAGAATGAAGAACAGCCAGGACACTGAGCAGGAGGACACTCGAGAGCCCACAGAGAAAGTCCTGCTTCTCAGGCTCGGGAACCACTGTGGAAAAGCATGATTTACAGAATAAAACTCTTTCCTGAGCAAAGGTGCCAAAATCCAATCTGACAACAACTGCTTCCCTCTATATACTGACTTAATAATAAATCTAAAGCAGCTTGTACCACTGGGCCACCAGGCTATAGCAAGACTGGGAGAGGGCTACATTTGTCCCTCCTGTGAATCTGTACTGTCACAGGAGGGGGACAAGTAAGATCTGCAAGACCTACACAAGAACCAGAAATCTCCATTCTGCTGTTAGACACTATCAGAAAAAGCACTGATGTTCTGGCCTCAGCTACCAATGTGCTAAAGTTCATCTACTGCAGTTAATCATTATCTTGTCACTGCCACATACAGGAACAGATTTTTTTTCCTCTCCACTCAATCCTCAGACGTTCACCTAGCCATCAGAATAGTATCTCTGAGTATGCAATAGATAGCAAGCACTGGAGCATAAAGTCGGAATTGTCAAAGATTGAAAAGTCCATATTATATCTGACAGGGTTTAAGAAAAATTGATCTTATACCCAAAGGAAAATTACCAGAACACATCATTCAGTTTAAACTGCAATTTTACAACAGTAATTTGGGGAAAAACAAGGGCGGGGGGGAGAGAAAGAAGTTTTGCTTTCAACAGTGCTTGTTTTACATCTCACACATCATCAAATCTAACACATTTTTCTTGGCTTTCAAAACTTATTCCCTATTCTTCCTACTTCCTTCTTGCTGTAGCCCTTGTTTTTATCAGGTCTTAACACCCACTTCCCTCAAAACTCCCCAAATATCAAGGAAGGCTCACTGCACCAATTACAGAGTTGAACAAAAAAGGTTATACGAAATAAGGGACTCACCAGGACATGCATCTTTTTGTCACGTTCCTGATATAACTCCAGATTCCTGAAGTTGGTCAGGGTTGAAGTTTCATAAAAGCAGTCCTATTTGTGTCAAAATTATGTTTGTTTAGAAACAAAGCCTAGTCTGGTCAAACACCTGATACACAATAGATGTACCAACATTTAAATAAAGTTAAATGAAAACATTAATTGGTTTACAAAGACTAGCCCTACCTGATTCTATAATTCTCATATTAGTCTGTGGGTCAAAAACAAGTCTAACATGATAAAAACAAAATGCTGAAGTGATAAATTATCTTAACACTTAGTTCCAGATACAGAAAGGAAAAAGATATGCACATAGTGCAGCTCTCACCTCAAAAGACTCAAAGCACTTTAGAAGCAAATTAACATTATGCTAAGAGCTCTGTGCAATTGAGTTTCAAGGAAAGGGCACGTTTGGATATCCAAAAGGATAAAAATTCAGATCATCTCCAAAAACTTGCTGAACCACCAATCTGAAGCATGAGAGTATGCCCTCCCATCACGAGATATCATGACACACTGTGTTCTAACAGGTCAGGACTAGAAAAATTACGTTTCCATACACCCCATATTACTTCTGTGTTAGTTTATTTATGTACAAATATTTGAAAAGATACTAGTTCATGTATTTAACCTCCCCAAGTCAATAACTTGTGTGACCACTAGAGGGAAATAGCAAAAAGGAAACAGACATGTCTAAAGGTTACTATTGGTCAAAGCCCAACAGTAACCCTTATCCTGTTTCTGCTTCAGTTCCTGGGCATATAAACCTCCTTTTCTTGGCAGACAATTAAAAATAGAACAGTTTTACCTTTAACCTTTATAATTACATAGCCTTTATAATTACATTTGAGAGACATTGCTAAGTGAGGATAAAGTTTTCTGCACAGTACGCACAAGGTAACAATAACATCTATTGCTGAAAGAATGACAGCAAATTACAAGTTTTAATAGAGATTAATGAAATTTTTCTGAAGTCACACCTCTCAGTTCAAAACAGTGAACCAACTAACAACATGCTAATTTCCAGTTAAGATTGTCCAAAGTCATTAGCACTTCAACAAATGTTTAGGCATAGATTTCTTAAAATTTCATCTAACATTAAGTAGTTAGGCTCAACATAATTTAGCTTTAAAAAAGAACGCTTAATATGCAACACAGAAGACTGGACACCTCTGTCGCAAGTACCATGTCCAAGTAGCAGACTTTTCTTCATATTCAACTGCTCTGCCATTAGTCTGCAGCTGTAAAACATAGAGCTCATTGTGAAAAGAAGTTTTATATACCAGCCAGATGAACAGGCACAGGATTTCTTCATGTACAGAGTATGCATTAAGTAGGTTCTCACCAAACTAGTTTTCCCTGTATGCATATGCACTTTGAGAAGCATCAGAAGAAACAAGACATTTAATTTGAAATAAGTTATTTACTCCATTCATAACACTCAAGTTTAGGCAGGCTTACTTAGGTGCTTACAGGACTGTTTTATGCAATGCAACTTTCAGAAATCTAATCTTTGTTATTTGACATTATACACAGTATCAGTAAACTTATTAGTAAAAATATTAAATTCAACTTAATCTGCCAATACAAAAACACCCCCCACACTATCATTACTCATTCATGTGAAAAGAAACAGACTGCTTTTATTTGGTGTAAGCCAACACACTGTGCAAGACAACAGCAAAAACAACTTCAAGCACAGCACAGGTCTCTACAGTAATCTGACCTATCCTGCTCTTAAAGGAAAGCCTAGGAACTGGTAGAAAAAAACCAACTCACAAAAGACTGCTTTCTCGCGCACCAGAAGCAAGCAAACCAAAGCATTTAGGTTCTAATATGTTCTAGACTTTGAAGATAAGCATTTTCACCCATTTTATACAGGATTGTAAATACTGTTGGTCATCATTAGGTTGCACGTTAAGCTGTGGATCACCTTTTTTGTTCTTATTGCTTTCCAGAGAGGTAAAAAGTTTGAAAAAGACAAAGGATGCCAGTGAAACAATACCATACAATAAGCATGAGCTAGAGAATAGCCTACTGCTGTAAGAGACGGCCTGTAAATTTCCCAATGAGGGGGAGAAGGCCCTCCAAGCCTTCAACGGAATGCCTCAAATACTCACAAGGAAATAAATAACGCAAGCCTGGCCTTCAAAGAAATGATAAGGTTCACAGGTGCTGGAAAAGTGTGGGAGAACTGTCTTGTGAAGACAGGATAGTTCTGCCACTCGTGTGGTGAGCTTGTATTGTGGTTTTGGCTGAATTGGCCAATGGTCAGCAACAGATGCTCTCCCCCCACCTCTCACACAAGGAGAGGCGGAGGAGAGATAAAGAGATTTACGAGTTTAGAAGAAACGAAACTACTTCAATGAAATATTAATAATAAAATAAAAAGGAAAAAATAAAAGAGAAACAGTATATACAAAACCATATCAAGCTCCCAGGATGACATCACTGGCAGGCACTGGGGAAATCCCAGACTGGACTCAGCAATGGGTGGGAACTGGATTCCACAGCTGGAGTCAGGAACCCACAGATCAGGATCAAAGGCAGATGAACAGACAGGGTCCTCCTCGGACATCAGCCATTGAAGAAAAGAGAGCTGACCCTTTGATCCCTCAGCTTTTATACTGAGCATGGGGCAGATGGGATGGAATACCCCGTTGGTCAGTTTTGGGTCACCTGTCCTGTCTGCTCCTCCCTGCAGGTGGGACCCCTCTACACTTTTCTGTTTCTGACCCTCCAGCGGGGCAAATAATGAAATTAGCTGACCTTGGTTGTTATAGCAATAAGTATTATCAAGAGCCTCTCTGCATACCATTCCTTGGCATGAAATATAAACATAGGTCTTATCACTCGGAGAACAAACTGTTTTCTGCACAACATGCTGTTAATTTCAGAGAGTTAGAAGAGGCTTAGCTAAGAAGTAAAATTACTGAACATAAAGTTGGTTCTGTTTTACCTCAAACCAGGACAGCTTGCTAGTCCTCTGTTCTCAAGGCCATTGTGTCCGATAAGTGACCTTTGCTTCATTATCCGCAAAATGCATATGAAAGTGCACACCCCTGCATGTGCTAATAAAGATTATAGAAATCATGCTAAACATGTATGACTATGGCACTCGTCTCTCCACCCAAATCATGCTACACGTCACCTGGGAGAAGGGAAAAACCTGAGACAAGGCTGTCCTTAGCAAGGGGGGTGGACCGTGCTAATTCAGCAAACATAAAAGGGCAAAATAAGTGCCCCTAGAGGGAGGGAACAAAGAAGATGGTGCCTGGGAAGATTTTTCCCAAGAAAGAAGATTATGCCTGGGAAGATTCCCTGAAAAAGTCACTGGAACCAGGACGGGTGATCTCTTTATCTCTGTCTTTTTTCTCTGTCTTTTCCTTTCTCTGTCCCTCAGTTTCTCTTTTCTCTTAGAGCTGTTAAGTAACGATTAGAGTTGTTAAGTAGCAACCTTAAGTACTACCTGCCATAAGTCATATACCTGTTGTTAAGTAATACAATGCATACCTCACCACTTGCCATAATTTGTCATATACCTAACCAATTATAGTGGACTTGTTAAGACCTATACTAACCATTTTGGGAAACTAATAAATGTTTGTATACGGAGCTTGAGATTTATCTCACCTTAGTCCGCGCCACTGTGGATTTACGAATCTGAGTCTCTTACCCCCCCCTCTTTCCTGAGAGTGGGACGTGACAACTACTGATAAAACAAACAGTTCAGTAGCCTATTCTAACTCAGTCTTCTAGTAACTAAACTGTCTTGTTTCATTACAGCACCACTGTGTTTTGTACAAACCATAGGAACACTTTCTGCAAGAACTTGAACCTTAATTGCACACCATACTATTAAAAGTCCAAGCAACTGCAGAAACATACTATGTGTATGTCCTCAGAATAAAGTATTTTGTAGACCCATACATTCTCTACATACTGCTAAAGTCCAATCCCATTGCTGGTTCCCTTACAGTGGTATATCCCTGCAGAATTCATCATGAGAAAACCACCTGTGTGTTAAGAGCTCAGAACTGCTCAAAACACTGATGCTGTTCCGGAGTGTGTGTATGGGGGGTGTGGCATAAGACTTAAGGAGAATGGCCATATTCATGCTGTTATCTGCTTTGAATTGCATCACATAAAAAGTTGACTTACCTCCATTACTAAAGCAAGGGGAGGGAGACTACAAATTGATGGTAGACAAGCAAGGTGTTCCCTGTCTGTTTTGCACAACAGTGACAAAATGCATATGCTGCCGCCAGATCTTCACATTTGGACAGACCTGCATATAGTCCAGTTCAGGCATGATAAAGGAACATCCATAAATGGCAGAAAAAGTGAAGCTATGGTATTTTCATCCAAAAGCACTCAAAACTCAAACCTCCCCCACAGTCTAGGATAGTAAAGGAAAACTTTGCAGATTGCCTGTGTATCATAGGGATCTAAAAAGATAAGACCTTTCTTGAAGCATTTTATAGTGAGACACTATAAATCAATGAGGCTGCCAGAAAACCTTTCCAGACAGGTGACACACAAGTTTTGCTTCTAATTGCAGTCTCAGGTCACATATTGCAAACTTCCTTTTGCTGTGACCAAGCCCAAACACGTAATGGAGCATGGGTTTACTCCATGTGTATCACCTGTCTACTCACGTGGATACTCTAAAAAGAGGCTATGTATGACTGGTATTGCTGGCTTAACACACTTGATCTATTAAAGAAATTAGTCTAGCAGCCATGATGGCCTCTTTTCAAGAATTAAACACAAGCTAGCCCAGTAAGTGTCTGAAGATCAATTAGATACACCTGCACAAACATTAAGTCCTATGTGTTGTTTGATTAGATTATGGGAAGTGTAATCTAATTAGCTGTTGTTGCTTATCTTTGCGCTTTCTTTTTACATTTCAAAATAGTAGGTTTATCTAACAGATTTCCTCAAACCCACTAATATCACTAAACAACACATGAAACTGTTATTTTATTACCTGCTACGCCTTGTTTAGCATATTTGGGGGCAGGTATAAACAAGAATGGAAATAAGTAGAAGCTGCACCTTCAAACAGTGCAAGAATAAAGCAAAACCTCAAGGAGATAGTTAAACCAGATCTTTTATTTACAAAGTCTGAAAACTAGCAAATTTGAGGCAGTGTTTGTTAAAAAAGGTTAATTTCAAGACAGGAATGAGGAGTCCTTTTGCTGTGAAGTAGAAAATATTACAACATGATCAAAGAAGATTTTAACTGCTGTAAGTAATGTGGTTTTATCATAGAATCAGAATGACTTAGGTTGCAAGGGATCTCTAGTACCACCCTCCTGCTCAAAAGCATATCCAATTAGATATCCAGGCCTCCACTCCATAAGGAGAATTATAATATCTACTTTCAAAGATTAAGTGATTGCTATGAAACATAACTGGAACACACATGCAAAGAAAGACTGGGTTGGTCAAAGTGAAACAATCTGCATTGTTTATAACTAATCAAGTGTGTTGGGCTCAAATTGACTGAAAGCTTTAGTCTGGCTTTAAACAGTCTCAGCTGTAACTACTTATTAATAAAGCTGCAACTTACTGCTGCAGTTGGAACACAGACTCAGGAGTGGCAAAAGGGTGCCAAGAGAGACAAAGAACTATTTTTTTCTTTCCTGAAAGGGAAGTTTCAACAGTTTGAAAGTGACCGCATTAAGGTTTGCTGCAGCATACGCTTATGTAGTCAACTGAAACTGCCGATCAAGTGCACTACCTATGATTCACTGGCTTTCTCATAAAGTCTCAGGAAATATACAATGTCCAACAATAAGTACACTTAGCAAATTTAGTAATGTTAAATGACAAGCAATATCACACGTATTAAGAGTTCCTGATGATATCAGTACTAAAATAATGGAATGTGTAAGACACACCTGATCCTAGTTTTCCTCCTTGAAAGAGCATATTTGATTCAATTTTAAAGAAACTTTTGTTATTTCCATTAAAGGACTAATAACTTGAGCAATCCATCTAATCTTCCCCTGAAAGCACAGCTTCTCTACAACATCTACAAGTTTCATTATCAGCATCATAACGTGCATCAGGGCAACTAGTACATATCAGCTGAGCAGCCCCAGCTATACTTGCTTACTCAAACCAACAATTTTAAGGTAATACACAAATCATAGAATTGTTAGGGTTGGAAGGGACCTTAAAGATCATCTAGTTTCAACCCCCCTGCCGTAGGCAGGAACACCTCCCACTAGACCAGGTTGCTCAAAGCCCCATCCAGCCTGGCCTTGAACACTTCCTGGGGCATCCACAACTTCTCTGGGCAACCTGTTCCAGTGTCTCACCACCCTCATGGTGAAGAACTTCTTCCTAATGTCCAGTCTGAATCGTCCCATCTCTAGTTTTAATCCATTCCCTCTAGTCCTACCATTACCTGACATCCTAAAAAGTCCCTCACCAGCTTTCTTGTAGGCCCCCTTAAGGTACTGGTATAGGCCACTATAAGGTCTCCTGGGAGCCTTCTTTTCTCCAGACTGAACAACCCCAACTCTCTCAGTCTGTCCTCATAGGAGAGGTGATCCAGCCCTCTGATCATCCTCGTGGCCCTTCTCTGGACACATTCCAGCACGTCCATATCTCTCTTGTAGTAGGGGCTCCAGAATTGGACGCAGTACTCCAGGTGGGGTCTCACCAGAGTAGAGTAGAGGGGCAGAATCACCTCCCTCGACCTGCTGGCCACGCTTCTCCTGATGCAGCCCAGGATACGATTGGCTTTCTGGGCTGCTAGTGCACACTGACGGCTCATGTTGAGCCTCTCGTCCACCAGCACCCCCAGGTGCTTTTCTTCAGGGCTGCTCTCAAGCCAGTCACTGCCCAGCCTATATCGGTGCTTGGGATTGCCCTGACCCAGGTGCAGGACCTTGCACTTGGTCTTGTTGAACTTCATGAGGTTGGCATGGGCCCACCTCTCCAGCCTGTCAAGGTCCCTCTGGATGGCATCCCTTCCCTCCAGCGTGTCAGCCACCCCACACAGCTTGGTGTCGTCAGCAAACTTGCTGAGGGTGTGCTCTATGCCACTGTCCATGTCGCTGACAAAGATGTTAAACAAGACCGGTCCCAGTACTGATCCTTGAGGGACTCCACTTGTCACTGGCCTCCACTTGGACATGGACCCATTGACAGCCACTCTTTGGGTGCAGCCGTCAAGCCAGCTCTTTATCCACTGAGTTGTCCGTCCATCAAACCCATATTTTATCAGCTTGGAGACCAGGATGTCATGTGGGACAGTGTCAAAGGCTTTGCTCAGGTCCAGGTAAATGACGTCAGTTGCTCTCCCCTTGTCTATTGATGTTGTGATCTTCTCATAGAAGGCCACCAGGTTTGTCAGACATGATTTGCCCTTGGTGAAGCCGTGTTGATTGTACCCAATCACCTCTTTGTTATTCTTCTGCCTCAGCAGTGCCTCCAGGAGGATCTGCTCCATAATCTTACCAGGCACGGAGGTGAGACTGACTGGCCTATAGTTCCCTGGTTCCTCCTTCTTTCCCTTTTTGAAAATGGGGATTATGTTTCCCCTTTTCCAGTCAGTGGGGACCTCACCAGACTGCCATGACTTTTGGAATATAATAGAGAGCGGTTTAGCAACCTCATCCACCAGTTCCCTCAGTACCCGTGGGTGTATCCCATTGGGTCCCATGGACTTGTGCACTTTCAGGTTCATTAGATGGTCACGAACCTGATCTTACGATGGGCAGTTCTGTCCAACCCCGCCATTGTCTTCTGTGACTCCGGGAGTGTGGCTGGAGCCCTTGCCAGTGAAGACTGAGGAAAAGAAGTCATTGAGAACCTCGGCCTTCTCCATATCACTTGTCACCAGTTCTCCTGTTTCCTTTCTGAGGGGGTCCACACCCTCCCTAGTCCTCTTCTTACCATTAATGTACCTATAGAAATTTTTGCTGTTTCCCTTGATCTCCTTGGCTAGATTTAATTCTAACTGAGCTTTAGCTTTTCTCACCAGGTCTCTTGCTGTTCAGACAGCTTAAATCCCCACAAGTGCCTACAAGAAAGCTGGAGAGGAACTTTTTACAAGGGCATGCAGTGATAGGACGAGGGACAATGGCTTCAAACTGCAAGAGGGTAGATTTAGATTAGATATCAGGAAGAAATTCTTCACTATGAGGGTGGTGAGGCACTGGAACAGGTTGCCCAGGGAAGTTGTTGAGGCCCCATCCCTGGAAGTGTTCAAGGCCAGGTTGGATGGGGCTTTGAGCAACCAGGTCTAGTGGGAGGTGTCCCTGCCCATGGCAGGGGGGTTGGAACTAGATGATCTTTAAGGTCCCTTCCAACCTAAACCATTCTATGATTCTATGATTACCAGGGGGAAGAAATATGGACAACCCTCTCTCCATTCCCCTCCCCCCAAACCCCAACATATTCTAATGCCCATGTTCACACCAATCAATATATCTGACATTTAAATATTAGGAGTTAAATATTAAACCTTTCTTCCTCCCCTCCCATTTAAAACAGATATGTTCAAGACACCAGAATTTTGATTCCTCTGAAGTCCGTTCACCTAGATGACAATAAAGAGACAGCAAATGCATATTTTCAAGCTTTATTTGTTTTCAGAGAGAAAAAAAATCTTCTTATTCTTCTACAATAGAAATTATATTAGGAGAATTACCTTCAAAGCTTCCAATAAAGGCAAGTGGACACTGAATTAAACAAGCAGATATCCCAAGTCTTATTGTTCTGTTTTTAAAATAATTCCCCTTTTCAAAGTCTCCCTCAGCTCTTTAGAGTCATGTTAGCTCCTGCAGCTGTTCTCTTTTTTGGGAGGGGCATGGGGGTGTGTGACAAAAGAACCAAAAAGCCACAAAGGACTTTGAACATTACCTCTGCTGAATGTTACTAAATATATATTATTGCTACTTGTGAACCCCACCCATGCAGCACCTACTCCCTATGGCTAGGGTCTGTTAATATCAAGTCAATGAGTTTCACTCTAATGAAAGCTCACTGAAGAAAATCCACCCCTTACAAAGTCTTTATAGAAAAAAAAAAACCAAAAACTGCATTTGGTAGATAAGGCAGAGTATCCAAGATTTTTCTATTAAACTGTTAATGCACAGTACCTGTTTGAACTGATGAGTAATACTTCTGATTCAGCAAGTGTCAACTTTTAACTGTTTAACCACTCACTACTTCCACATTGCAGCTCTGTACTTTCTGTTCTTGATCCAAAGAACAGTACTTACTCTGATTTGAAGAAGCACTTACCATTAAAGTCAAGCTTGACACAGGTGTCTCGACGAACGATATTGTTTTCAGGGAGACCGTGCAAAAACATGCTGCCACTCTGCTGCAGAGAGCTTGACTCCTAGAGCTACCATGTATCATTCTGCCAGTTACAAGCACGTTATAAGCACTGACATTCCCCTTATTTCTATGAAATGAAAGTATACACTATCAAAACTATTACCACAATTGTTTTCATAAAGTGAATTAATAACACCTTTGAGTTTACAACTAGAATCCCACTTGTTTATAGAAGTGAGACTGGTTATTTACTGCATGGCCAGCTGCATGTTGAGTCTGGTAGCTTAGTTCTGGTCACCTCAAGACTCAGCATTAGACTTGTCACCAAGTTTACTTCAGCCATGTACATCGCCTTTCATTAAATAGCATTACAAAAATATTGATTGATACACTCTTAACAGCTTAGCAGTAGTGTCACAAGCCTTTCATGCTATCTGATATTTAGTTAGCACTTTTCAAAGTGTGTTTTGTTTTGTGTTCCCCCTCTGCTCCCATGGTATTGAACGCACAAGGCAATGCTCTGCTTATTTGCATTTTGGCCTGTAATTTTTAGGCATTCCAGAACACCCTGGGTCACCAATCTTGCTATACAGTGATCAAAAAGTTACTTGAACCTTTAAATACATTTGAATCTTCAGTCAATTCATATATTTAGCTAATTCAAGGGAAAGACAGGAGTAAAGTATCTTAAGTTCACTACTGTTTGGGGTTTGAAAGGAGAGTTCAAGACCTCTACTGAGATTATGAAGACTACCTGTTAATGCTCTGACTAGATGGAGGAGAAAACTTTTTAATTAGGAACATATGGCAGACAATGATCACAGCTTTCATGGATACAAAGATTTAAGATTATCTTAAATCCACATATGTATACCACTTCAGACTCAGATAAGCAGCTCCCAACAGAATAACAAGCAAGCTCAGCTATCAACCAAGTTTCCGCTAAATGATCTAGGCCTTTCCTCAGCCAGCCAGTCTCCATTCTAACCATTCTTTAGAAAGTACTAGATCAACAAGCACAATCTAAAGGAACTGAACCCAACCCAAGCAGCACAAAGAATTATTTCTGGAAAGAAACCAAAATCCAAGACAGCAGAGCTGGAAAGACTGAAGTTAATGGAAGAGCAGAAAAAACCTAACACTTCTGTACACTGGAGAAAAATGAAGTTCAAGGTTTACTTGGTTATAGGAAATATTGTACTACACAAGTACAGGACAGGTAACAATCTGCAGATAGTTCTAGACACTGGGGTTGGACTAGATGATCTCCAGAGGTCCCTTCCAATCCCTATCATTCTGTGAATCAGATTTCGTGGTTCTCAAGCTGAATAAATAAAAAAAATCATGGTGTTGCAACATAGGGTAGTTGTCCTGGTTTGAACGAGAGAGGACTAATTTCTCATCTAATGCTTAGGAAAACTCCACTTTTAGAAGACTCTAGTGTCTGAATTAATTAAAATACTTACTTTAGAGCCAGCTAGGCTATGTGGGATTCAAGGTCTCAGTGTTTTCAAGCCTTGCCAGGTGCAGGGATGAGGAAGAGTGAGACCCAGGCACTTGACTCAAGCTGGCCAACAGGATTATTTCATACCATGAATGTCACATTCAATATCAATTAGAAAGTTTGCTGTGTAGTTTCTCTCTCCCTTGATGGCGGCAGTCCAGAGAACTTCTTGCCTCAGTGCTGGACCCCTGAGGCCTTCCCTTCCTCCCGAAGCCGTTGCGCTCTCAGTGTCCGACATTTGTTGTCCACTGCTAGGAGTGCACAGCTTCCTACTGATAGAATTGGCTGAGTATGATCCTTGTAAATTTTATTGCAGTGTCAGGATCAATACTGGTTCTTTAGTATTATTAATGTTAATTATTCAGTCTTATTCTATTAAATCTGTTTATATTTCAACCCTTGGGTTTCCTTGTTTTTTCCCCCAATTCCCCTTCCCGGGCGGGGAGGGGTCATCGGGTGACAGAATAATTGTCTAAACAACAATAAATTGTTGTGGGTTCCTCAAAGCATAAGAGTAGTCTACAAGATCCACAAAATAATCCTGCATTCTATTCAACATCTGTAAGATCCTCTGTAGGAATACAGAGTTCAACTTTGGTGCTGTACCTCAAAGAAAGATGAAGACTGAGTTTGTAGGAGAGCCATACAAGGTATCAGAGTTGTAAAATACGTCCACATGAACAACATTTAAGGAATGGGGAGCTGTTCAGTCTAACAGAAAAGTCAAGAAATCTTAAGTGGTGCAAAGATGAAGGGAATAATCTCCTCTCCAGACTGTGAATAAGAGTACTCTATAAAGGAAAACTCAGATTAGATGAGGACAGAAGAAGAAATAACAGCAGAAACAGGCTAAAATGATTCCACAACCCCTCACTGTTACAACACTTACCAGTGTAACTTACAATAAAACATGGCATCTAATAAGGATGACTTGAGCTCACAGGATATTATGTGAAGAATTAGGATGAGCTTTATGACCCTTCAGGAGGGCCCTTCAGTTTATTTCTCCCCCGATACCTATACTAGGTCAGAGCAAAAAGGAAAAGCCAATATTCACAGTTAAAGGACCAATGAACTTTAGAAACTAGACAAGGTGCTTGGATTTGAGACAGCTACATCCTTCTCCTGTGTATTTCCTACTTTAGTCTGATATTCAAGCCAAAAATCCAATAAATAAGCTTATTACTGCACAAGAACTTAAGTCAATACACAACAGTGACAGAACAGCAACGAGAGCAGATCTAAGTTCCTGCATAAGCTTGAGCAACAATTCAGTTTTCTAGTTTCAAACTAGTACACATTGTTTTTGCAACACCTTTAAGCATATATCCCTACCACTCATCAGTGACTTGCCTACACATTTAAGTCTGTTAAACAGGTAACCAAACTTTTTACAGCTTAACAAAGATATCTGAATGCTGTTCTCCAGTCTCCTGTGAGGCAAGTTGCACTGCTGCTGCAAGTCAGTGCCTCACAACACAACTGTGAGAGTGAGACACTAGCTTCTGGAGCAGTATGCTAACCCTTGTGTTTTTACTGTTTATGAAAACACCCACCAAGCTTAGCTAGATTTAACAAACTACATATGCTTCAAGTGACCAGCAAGAGATTACATACAGATCACTAATATACAAGTACTTTAGGAATATTTTACTCTTATCACCAGATTGTTATTCTTTTATTTGTAATTCAGACTTTTCCCCTTTTATCATCACAAACGCTCAAACAGCAAAACACCTATTACATAAACTGAAAAACACAAGTAACCACACCAAGAATTAGTCTGTAAACCTGGATATTTTAACATGCAAAGCAAACTGTATTCTAACAACACTGAAAGACACCATAATCTACATAATTTAGCTGGCTTTTCCTTCTATACCAACATTTACCTTCTCTTTCACAAGGTCTTTTACAAGTACAATTATTTTAAAGCCTCTTTAAAATACCAACATATTGTACTTGCATACAAGACAGTTCACTCTAGTATCTTGCATCCTGTATGAATATAAGCTATATTAGTACTAGCTGTTAAAGTCATCACAGAAACTAATAGGGTATTCAATACAATCCAAACTGTCAGCATAAAAAAAAAAGTGGACTTTGTTGATGTGCTGCAGAGCATCAGGCAACAGAACATGGCAACCCAAATCAATCTGATAGGAAACAGTTGCTGACACCAAAACTACTCAAGAAACTTGTTCCAACACTTAGGCCACCAATGTCAGAGAAAAAGGAGGCCTCATCATCACTCTCCTACAATCCTCACTAAGAACTTGAGAAATAAAAACAAGGTTAAACATTATTTACCTACTCCCATAACTCCTTTGCTTTCCTCTGTCTGCACTGTTGCTTCTGCTCAGACCAGTCTTATTTGTGAACTGTTATGGGGGGAGTAGGGACAGAGGAACTGGTGTTAGGATGAAATGCCAAGAACAACAAAAAAACCCACCCCAAAACAACAACAACAAAAAAAACAGATTAGGGGACCACATTTTTTCCCCTCTTCAGACCTCAGCAACCACTGCTGAAGAAGCAAATCATTAAAAAAAAAAAATAAAAAAAATCACACATTACTGAAATGCCTGAATTCCAGGAGAGGAAGTAGAATAGAATAATTCAGTTGGAAGGGACCTATGCTATACTGTGTTTAATGCACCCCAGGATGCGGCTTGCACTCTAGGCTGCCAGGGCACACTGCCGACTCATATTGAGCCTGCTGCTAACCAGCACCCCCAGATCCCTTTCTGCAGGGCTGCTCTTCAGCTACTCCTCTCCCAATTTATACTTGTGCCTGGCATTACTCCATCCCAGGTGCAGAATTCGGCATTTGTTCTTGTTAAATTTCATGCTATTGACAATTGCACAATGCTCCGATCTATCTAGATCCCTCTGCAAGGCCTCTCGCCCATCGAGAGTCAATAGCACTTCCCAGTTTAGTATCCTCAGCAAACTTACTAATGGAGCATTCAACTCCCGCATCCAGATAAATATATTGAACAGAACTGGCCCTAGAATTGAGCCATGAGGAACACTGCTGGTGACCGGTCACCAGCCAGATGTAACCCCATTCACTACAACCCTTTGAGCCCTGCTGTTCAGCCAGTTCTTCACCCAGCACACCTACTCATGTCGTGGTTTAATCCCAGCCAGCAACCAAGCACCAGACAGCCGCTCACTCACTCCCCCCCAGTGGGATGGGGGAGAAAATCAGAAAACACACATCCACCACCTTCCATTCATCAACTAGGCAGATGACCTTATCATAGAAGGGCATCAAATTAGTTAAACAGGACTTTCCCTTTGTGAACCCATGTTGACTGTGCTTGATGATTGAATTATCCTTTAAATGCCTTTCAACAGCAACCAGTATGATCTTCTCCATAATTTTTCCAGGAACTGAGGTTAGACTAATAGATCTGGAGTTTTCTGGGTCTTCCCTCACACCCTTCTTGTAAATTGAAATAACATTGGCTAGCTTCCAGTCAGCAGGGAAGAAGTAGAAGATAACTTCTTCTCACACTACTACATCATAGTACTCCACAGGTAGCATTTTACCTCATGTCCTTCATACTGTTTACCCTGAAGCCGATTTGTATTACCAATTGATTTCAGTAATCTGACATTAGCTCAACCTTTTAGAATTGGAAGAATTAAAATGGTTTGAGGGGGCTCCTTTAAGAGTACTCTGTGGTGTTTGGGGGATTTTGGGGTTTGTTTGTGTTTGGGTTTTTTTAAATATATATTTAAGATGCTTCTCTAGCGCATAACACTATGGTGCTCTCTTTTTAGCCACTGGGAGTTATGCTTTTGTATGGTTTTGCTCTCATGTTTGACTAGCAAAAGCCCACATCTACCCCTTGTCCTCTTTTCAGATACATACCTACTACCTTTTCTGCTTTAACATCTGTGGTGGTGTGCTCTCCCCTTTTCCCCCTCCCTGGCTCCTGCTCAAGCCATAACCATCAGTGGGAGTTGTTATGAGTTGCACCTGGACTTTGGGGGATGGCTGGCACCACAGTCAAAACACTGTCTGGAGTGGGAACCTAGATATTTTGTTCCCCTGCAAATATGGCTATAGGTCAATTATCTTACTCTATAAACAGTGGACAGCCCAAGAGCCCCTTTGAGCTCTCCTGCATGATAGCGGGCTGCACACCAGGCTCTCCCCTTGAGTGGGGATGCTCACTTAAGGTTCTACTCCTTGAGGCTGAGAGATTCCTTGCCACAACAGATTCTCGGTAAGTGACTAATAGCATGCTAAACTCTGAAGTCTTAACTAAGTGATATAAAGGATTGATTGCACATATATAATCCTTTAGACATAAACCGTTGACCAAGTCTGGGACTAGGATTGGATCCATCCGCACCTAGACTCCTCTCGGAGAAGGAGTTCAGAAAGCAAGGGGGTCCTTTCTGAACCTCGTGACTCAACTGCAGTAAATAGCCAAGCGTACCCTGTCATCGAATCTTGTAAAACACTGTCACATTCACTACTAACTTTGTTAAATCACTGCTTTATGTTAATAAATATTTCACCACTACTCTCTTACGAGTGAAGTTAATCACTCCGCCCGCGACACCATCACAATTACTGTTAGCAGTAATATTTTTTCAGTGCCTAACAGCACATTCAATACCTCCTTCAGAATGGTACTTTGACAAGAGAAAACACAACATGCAGATGACCTTAGAAGTGAAATGAATTACTCTCTTAATACTTTGTGCATAAGGTAACAGTTAATTTAATTTTTTTTCAGGTTAGGTGGAACCTCACACATTTTACATGGTTAACAAGCATTTTATGAAAATTTCAAATTTATAATTTTTTTTCACAACAATATTCTAAAGCACCCTTATTAATTGCATTTGAAATTGGGCTGTTTAAAGTTTGCTCTACAGTATTCTAAATGAATCTATGGGCAAGGATCCACATTCAGAAAAGAATCTTTTCAAAACTAATGTCCCAATTCTAGTTTACTTGTTTGGAAATGTATCAGTGTTTAACAAAGAAAGTAAATCAACTGTTTTAATACTTATGCCTAAATTTTACATTAGTAGCCTGCCAAATTCAACTTTTTGGTTCTTCACCATCTTAACTAGATCCATACTTAAAGCAATACAAAAAATTGGGATGTAAAGTGTCTTACCGAGTTTGTTTTGACAACTGATAATTTTCTAAAAACCCCAAGTTACACTATATTAAGAATCTCACAAAATTAGATTGCTTACAAGCTAAACTATCTTTGACCTGCTGAGGCTACCATGCCCACTTCCCCCCAAGCTATTTGGGGAAAAAAAGTTGCTAGAAAAGAGACACTATTTTCTAAGTTTTACTCTTTCCGATTTTTCTGTATAACCCTTATTTTAAGTAGCTGACTCCTCTCCCACTGTCTAATCAACAGTAAAAACAATGTAGTCATTGAACTTTCAAAGTAGCCACACAAGAATGCTTTTCACAGTCAGACTTTGAAATTCATGCCTCTGGCTCTACATATAAACACCCTGTATATCATCACTTCAAAATGAAAAAGGGAACTTATCTACTCCTCACATGCCAAAATTATTTGACATATAGATATCCCTCTGGAGAATGACCTTTTCCAGTTTTACACACCAAAGACAGGAATTGTAAGAAGTTTAACAGGACTTAAAACAGTATTTCAGTTTGATAAACACAAGATTTTGAAAATCCAAGACTTAAACCACTGTCAATTTATTTTGCTGAAGAGTCACTGTTGTGGTTTGGGCCAGACTGGCCACTGAAACGGACAACAGACACTCTCCCCCACTCCTCTCTCCAAGGAGAGGAGGGAGAGAGAGAAAGAGACATGAGTTTAGAAATAACTAAACTAAATGAAATATTAATAATAAAATAAAAATAAAATAATGAAATAGATACAATATATACAAAACTGTATCAAGCTCCCAGGATGACATCACCGGCAGGCACTGGGGAAGTCCCAGACTGGACTCCGCAACAGGTGGGAACTCTATTCCGGATCTGGAGTCAGGAACACACAGATCGTGATCAAAGGCAGACTAACAGAGTCCTTCTCTGACACTGGCCATTGTAGAAAGAGGGCTGACCCTTTGATCCCTCAGCTTTTATACTGAGCATGGGGCAGATGGGATGGAATATCCCTGTTGGTCAGTTTTGGGTCACCTGTCCTGTCTGCTCCTCCCCACAGGTGCAACCCCTCTACAGTTTTCCATTTCTGACCCTCCAACAGGGCATATAACAAAGTTAGCTGACCTTGGTTGTTATAAGTATAAGCAAGAGTCTCTCTGCATACCATTCCTTGGCATAAAATACAAATAATCAGGTCTTATCACTCTGAGAGTGAACAGTTTCTTCACAATATGCTGTTAATTTCAGAGAGTTCAGTTAGTTAGAAGAGGCTTAGCTGCAATGTAAAATTACTGAACAGAACATTGGTTCTGTTTTACATCAAACCAGGACAGTCACAAAGTCAATAACAAACACATGCAGAATCTGTGTGGAAAAATTTAAACTAAGATGGAACAAAATAGGACAAACATAAGTTGATGCAGAGTTTCTCATGAAACATTCATTTCTAAACATTCTCAGCAAGTTTTCAACTGTGGTGTTAGAGCAACGTTACAAAAAAATCATTATCTGGATTTCAAGAGTTAAAAAAAACATTTAAGTTAATTTGCTCAAAATAAGTTTATTTATCCAGATAGCTCTCTCAATGAACAGGAATTCACCCCCTCATCTATACCTTTGGATAGTAATGCAAGTTTGTAAGTTAATGTATCAGCTCTACCAGAGTGGACGGTAAAGAATGAAAACTTTGGGTAAGTTCAATACATGTAAAGAAACACTTTCCACTTCAATGAAAACGTAAATCTTACTTGTTTATTCATACTACATAGAACACATTCATTTTATTTGTTAGAAGTTACATGTTGCAGGAGTCCACGTCCTCTACATGTAAACCCAGACATTTTCCTCACAGTTTCTCACTGCACAGAACTAACAACATTTAAGTTGGTTTCCCTAATCTTAGGTTAGAAATTCCATACTCCATTTTCAAACCACAGTAGAGACCAGGAGGCAGTCCCTGAATTTATTATTTAAGAGAGCAACTTCTCAAAAGCATCGATACCTTGGTGCCCATGGACCATCAATATTTTTACACCTGAGAAATAAGGAAACCAAGTCTGGTCTTGAGTTCCTCAGATATATGCACTGCCATTAGATACAAGATAAAGGTCATCAGCCATCCTAGACCAGACTATCTGTTAGGGTAGGAGAACAGAGAAGCCTTCCTAATCAAATACACCCTTACAACCAGATATTTTACAGATAAATATCTGCTCAGTATATTTAATGAAACATTTGAGTAAAAGAAAGGACTCCTGGTTACACACAAACTATTTCCTCATTTGCCTCACCAACGGTCTTATCGCCATCTTAGACTTTTCCCTCTGTATTGGGTTTGTGTGGCAAGGTTTTGGTAGCAGGGGGGCTACAGGGGTGGCTTCTGTGAGAAGATACCAGAAGCTTCCCCCATCCCTGTGTCTGACAGAGCCAGTGCCAGACAGCTCCAAGACGGACCTGCCACTGGACAAGGCTAAGCCAATCAGTGACAGTGCCTCTGTGATAACATATTTAAGAAGGGGGAAAAAACCTGCGCAACAGCAGCCAGGAGAGATGAATGAGAACATGTGAGAGAAAGAACTCTA
The DNA here is from genome assembly GCA_947846985.1 of Fratercula arctica. Classification (NCBI taxonomy): domain Eukaryota; kingdom Metazoa; phylum Chordata; class Aves; order Charadriiformes; family Alcidae; genus Fratercula; species Fratercula arctica. Next base: position 7,671,191 of record CANTUZ010000025.1, read on the forward strand.
CAGACACCAAGGTCAGTGAAGAAGGAAGGGGAAGAGGTGCTCCAGGCACCAGAGCAGAGATTCCCATGCAGCCCATGGTAAAGACCACGGTGAGGCAGGTTATCCCACTGCAGCCCATGAAGGTTAAAGGTGGAGCAGATATCCACCTGCAGTCCATGGAGGACCCCACACCAGAGCAGGCGGATGCACCCAAAGGAAGCTGTGATCCCATGGAAAGCCCGCGCTGGAGCAGGCTCCTGGCAGGACCTGTGGCCCCATGGAGAGGATCCCACACCGGAGCAGGTTTGCTGGCAGGATTTGCGACCCCATGGGGACCCATGCTGGAGCAGTCTGCTCCTGAAGGACTGCACTCTGTGGAAAGGACTCATGCTGGAGCAGTTCATAGAGGACTGTGGTTGGACTCCACACTGGAGCAGAGGAAGAGAGTGAGGAGGAAGGAGCGGCAGAGACAACATGCGATGAACTGATCGCAACCCCCATTGCCGTCCCCCTGCGCCATTCAGGGGGGAAAGGAGGTAGAGGAAAAACAGGAGTGAAGTTGAGCCTGGGAAGAAGGGAGGGGTGTGGGGGACGGTTTTTTAAGATTAGTTTTTATTTCTCATTATCCTACTCTGACTTTTGACTGGCAATAAATTATTTTCCCCGAGTCAAGTCTGTTTTGCCCGAGATGGTAACTGATGAGTGATCTCCCTGTCCTTATCTCGACTCATGAGCCTTTCATCATATTTTCTCTCCCCTGTCCAGTTGAAGAGGGGGAGTGATAGAGCAGCTTGGTAGGCACCTGACATCCTGTCAAGGTCAACCCACCACACCCTCCTTTAGTTCAGGGAGATTAATAAGCATTTTAGAAACTGTAATTAAGACACATTTAATCTAGTCAGCATTCAGGAACCTTAATACAAAAAAAGGCTAATGCAGTGATAATAACAGAGAGCAGCAAATTCTAACAGTTTTTATGCTTGAACATTAGATGTTTTACATTTCTCAGCTACCAGCTATTCATTGGTGTTGCTAAGCAGTAAGTTTTTCTAGGTCTGCTCATACTCAAATTTAATATAAAGTTCATTTTAAACCAGTGTTTTCTCTGTTCAGAGCACAATGAAACAGTTAAAGTTTTAGTCTGCCTTTCATACTCTAAAGATAAACCACCTTGTGACATGCTACAGTAAATCTCAAACATACTTTTATTAGGAAACAGCTTAAGCAACCTACCAGAATTATCTACCCACTCGGTAAGCAAAGATCTTAAAAAACAAAATAAACCCAGTACTTTATATAGCAATAGACTCAAGTTAATCAAAATTACTGCTTAGTACAGGAGTATATTTGAATTTTATTCAAATTATTATGTATCAGTTCAAGCACCTAGTTCTGAAACAAAATCAATTTTTATCTGACAAAATAGCTTGCCAAGGAACTTTTGCTTGAGTTACGGTAATCTGACCAGTAAAGTTCCTTCATAAAATTTCAGAGCAAGCAGATAAAAATCTGAACTTCAGTGAAACAGGGTATTTTGCCTCATAGAAGTCCAACTTCTACTCTCAATCAAGTGTTTAGATATAAAGCTTCCATAAGAGCTGAAGAAAAATTATGTGAAAACTTACTTAAAACTAAGGATCATTGAAGTGTTCTTCATACAAATACAATGAAAAATGGGATGAACTTCCAGCCTCCAAGAAAATATATTTTTCAGATCTTATCAATGTTATCAAGAAGCAGTACATTTTTTCCTACAAAGATGTATATAAATTATAGGAAAACAGCACTAATCTCCCAATTTGGAGACACTTTCTCTAAGAAACATTAATGATAATCAGACTGAAAACTGGATTTAGACATTTCTGGTTTATGTTTAATTATGTCAAACACCTATTTATGCACATACAGCACTTTTCCAAGGCTTCTGGTATTCAGATTCCTATGTATTTTAACAGGAATAGTTAATAGGAACAGATGCATCTTCAGTGCAAATTATTTTTTAAGAACCACCAAATTCTTGCAAAGTATGAAAGTTTAAACTGTCCAAACCAAAATCAACATTAAAATAAGCCTTTTTTTAAAGTGGAAAAACCATATAATTAATCACAAAAGGAGGTCATTTTTGGAATGCTAGAACTTGTGCTCCTCAACACTCATTAATGATCTGAAAAGGAGTTTGAATAAGATACCTTAAGTTTACCAATAATACCAGACAGAAAAACAAAAGCAGATACCTCATGGTAGTGGGCAGTAAAGCAGGAGAAGAAAATTCAGTGGTGATGCATGCAAGATTTAATATTTTTTTTTTGCAAGTGACACTGAAAAACAATTCCAAATTTACACATGCAATGGCAAACTCTAAACTATTACCACTCAATGCTTCCATATTATAAATAGGTGGTTCCATAAAATTGCCAGCTCAGAACTCAATAACAGTTAAGGACAGCCTCAGAAGAGGGAAAAGAACAGCATGAGAAAGACTCCCCTTTGAGGTCATGCAGAGTTCAAGAACAGGATATGGGTATTTTCCTCATTCATTCCTTCATGGTAGCACGCAGTGACCCAGCCTGCATTTGTGCTTAGCCAGACTTCCAGTTAAGTTCTGCAGTTCACTAGCTAAATCATTCACCAAACCTAGTCTGAACTTCAGCCCAGGGTTATCAAGTTCCATACCCCCATCATCCCATGCCTGAAGATCCCCATGTGTGTAAAACAGTTTTTGAAATGCCAGCTCTATGGATGTGTAATCCTGCAACTTGTTCGGTGTATCCTCTTGAGACATTTCTGAGGTACTGCAAGAGTAACAAATTGCAGTATTTTTGTCTCAAAAACACTCCATGATTAACTTTGTATTTTTTCATTAGAATACAGAAAAAAATCCTGGTTTTGAAACTTAATTTTGTATGGTTTAATGTTACTGCTGTATCAAAATTAATGCAAAATGACAAGCTATAAATGGACTAATATTCTAATTGAGATGATTTTTTTTTTAAGAGGACCATTATCAAAAGACAGCACTCTTAAATTTAAGAGCACCTACTGCTTATTGTAAGGATTGTCCAATAAAAGGTGAAAATTCCTAATTACATATAGTACTTATATAAGCAATACTTCAAGAAGCTCAAGGTAAAAATATGGGAGAAAATTTGCACGGCCAAAGCTCAATTAGAATTCAAGCTGGCCAGCACTGTGAAGGAGAAAAAAAAAAAAAAAAAAAAAGGGCTTTTAAAAATAGGTTAATAGCAAAAGGAGAATCAGAGATAACATTGATGAGGTCAGTCACCTCACAAATAGGGACGTAGACAAAGCAAAGACATTTAATGCCTTCTTCACCTCCGTCTTTAACACCGATGATGGGCCCTGGGACCCCTGGAGCCCTGTGTTGGAAGACTGGGACTGGGGGGATGATAAACTCCCAGCTGACCCTGAATTTGTTTGAGACTTGTTGCTCCAGATGGATGTGCTGGGAGTCTGGAGAGGTCCCAGTTGACTGGAAGCTGGCAAATGTTGTCCCAATTTTCAAGAAGGGTAAGAAGGAAGACCCTGGTAATTACAGGCCTGTCAGTCTCACTTCAGTGCCTGGTAAAATTATGGAGAAGGTTATTCTGGGAGTTATTGAAAAACACTTGAGAGACAATGCAGTCATTGGTTACAGCCAACACAGGTTCACAAGGGGGAAGTCCTGTTTAACTAACTAAATTTCCTTTTATGACAAGGTCACCCATCTAGTTGACCAAGGGAAGCCAGTAGATGTGGGGCTTTTTGGATCTTAGCAAAGCTTTTGATACTGTCTCTCACAGTATCCTTCTGGACAAAATGTCCAGCATACAGGTAGACAAGTCCATAATACGATGGGTGAACAACTGGCTGACAGGTGGGGTTCAAAGAGTTATAGTAAATGGGGTTACATCAGGCTGGCAGTCAGTCACCAGTGGGGTTCCCCAGGGCTCAGTTTTAGGGACAGTGCTCATTAATGTTTTTATAAGTGATCTGGATGCAGGAGTCGAATGTAGATTAAGTAAGTTTGCCAATGATACTGAACTAGGAGGAGCTGTGGACTCCCTTGAGGGTATAGAGGCCTTACAGAGGGATTTTGGATAGACAAGAGAGCTGGGCAATCACCAACCATATGAAATTTAACAGGAGCAAGAGCCAGATTCTACACCTGGGATGGGGTAATCCTGGTTATACATAGAAACTGGGGGACAAGAGGCTGGAGAGCAGTCCCGCAGAAAGAGATCTGGGGGTTTGGGCTGATGGCAAGTTGAATATGAGTAAGTGTGCCCTAGCAGCCAAAAGGGCCAACCACATCCTAGGGTGCATCAAGTACAGCATGGCTAGCCGGTCGAGGGAGGTGTCCCCACCTCAAGTACTGTGTGCAGTTTTGGGTGCCCCAATGTAAGAAGGACATCAAACTATTAGAGTGTGTCCAGAGGAGGGTGACCAAGATGGTGAAAGGTCTTGAGGGCAAGACTTATGAGGAGCAGCTGAGGTCACTTGGCTTCTTCAGTTTGGAGAAGAGAAGGCTGAGGGGTGACCTCATCACAGTCTACAACTTCCTCAAGGGAGGCAGCAGAGGTGGAGGTGCTGATCTCCTCTCTCTGGTGACCAGCGACAGGACACAAGGAAATGGAATGAAGCTGCGTCAGGGGAGGTTCAGATTGGACATTAGGAAAAGGTTCTTCACTGAGAGGGTGGTCAGTCACTGGAACAGGCTCCCCAGGGAAGTGGTCATGGCACCAAGCCTATCAAGAGTTCAAGAAGCATCTGGACAATGCTCTTAGTCATATGGTTTAGTTTTAGGTAGTACTGCAAGGAGCAGGGAGTTGGACTCTATGATCCTTATAAGTCCCTTCCAACTTGAGATATTCTATGATCCTACCTGTATAAACCAGGTGCAGAAGTTGCATTGTGCTAGGTATTGAAGTTAAACTCAACACCTTGGAGTGGTGCCTATCTTGTATCTGAAAATATAACAGATGTTTTGTGTGCTACATACTTTAAAAATACCTGACCTTCAAGCCCTTTAGGTAAAATGAAAGTAACAGAGTTCATTGGAAGAGATAAGGCATAAATCGGGAAAGCTGAATCAAAATGCTGATGAACAGTTGGGCCTTAAAAGACAAGGAGACAAAAGCCAGTAATCAGACACAATAAAAACAGCTAAGTGATTAAGTTTTTATCTGTCATAAATACCTTGAGTACTTTAATGACTGTACAGTGAAGCTTACAACTCCCCACAAGCACCACCAGATCTAATGAGAGAGTGAGAAAGGAAATCAGAAAAAACCCATACCTTATGTTGTTCTATTGCGTCTACCCACTGTTGTCTGTGGTCTGGGTCCTGAGCTCGGAGGTACCAAACACTATCGTTTACACTAATATCAAATCTGCATTCGTCAAATTCATGGGGCTGTGAAAGAAAAGAGTGTAAGAACAGCTAAAATTATCAACATGATCAACAACATCCCACACTCTAAAATACTGTAGTTAGAAATACTGATTGATATTGACTTGAATTCATCCTAGATTCTAAACTCTGTTTTATGTAGCTGTCTTAAATAATGAACTAACATACACTTCCATAATGAAAAACACCAGTCTTCTGAAACAGAAAATTCTGTTTAGTACATTCTCATTAAACAAGATTGTCACAAAAAAGTTCCACACAAACATTGACCAAACCTTCATACTTCCAAAGGAATCCTTTAGCAAAATAACTAGTGGACACAGCCAGGAAAATATACCTTTTTAAAAAAATTTCAAAGCAGGAAAGAGATATTAAGGCTATTGCTATCAATATTGATTTTAGATGGAAGGAATACCTACATCATAGCAAAAAGCACCAGGATAGAACCATAAAAGCAGACTATAGCAAAATGACAAGGCAGGCAGGCGACTAAAGGAAGCTGTGAGCACCCTCTGCCTCAACTATCTTCACTAAGACAGGACTGTCAGATAATTGGGAGCAACATGCAATCCCTTCCCATATGACCACTCGAATGCATCTAACTTCTGGTTCATATGCCTCAAATACTAAAAAGCTTTTACTAGCATTACAGTGAAGCTGGTAAGGAAAGTACAAGGGAATAAAACAATGATTTAATCTGCCCTGTGCCCTGACAGTGTCAGTTCAAAGTTACTCCCTAGCAAACATCCAACCCAGAGCACAACTTTTTTTTTTCCCCTTCACTGAAAACTATTCTTAACAAAACATAACACAGGTATAGCTGAATACATTTTTGAATACATTTTGAATTTGAATATAAAGAAAAGTTACACATACAAGTAACCACAGGAAGATAACAGGGTCAAAGGTTAAGGCAAATTATGCAATCTAAAAGACCATAAATATTGATTCCTGATGCCAAAGACAAGACTACAAATGTTAATATCCTTTACAACCTTCATCTTGCAGACAACTAAAGCACTGCAGATCACTTGTGAAACACTCCACAAAACCTAAAAGCAAGTCTCATTCAGTGTGTCATGCACAACAGCTCAGTGTCGCTGACAATTATTTTCTAAGGATCTTGAAATCAGAAGCTACTTACACATAATACGCAATCTTTCTTGTTTAAATATACTAAGGAGGAAGAAAAGTACAACAGAATCATAGAATCATTTAGGTTGGAAGAAACCCTTGGGATCATTGAGTCCAATCATCAACCCCACTCTACAAAGTTCTCCCCTACACCATATCCCCTAACACCACATCTAAACGACTCTTAAACACATTCAGGGATGGTGACTCCACCACCTCCTGGGCAGCCTATTCCAGTGTCTGACCACTCTTTCTGTGAAGAATTTTTTCCTGATGTCCAGCCTAAACCTACCCTGTTGCAGCTTGAAGCCATTCCCTCTTGTTCTATCGCTAATTACCTGTGAGAAGAGACCAGCACCAACCTCTCTACAATGTCCTTTCAAGTAGTTGTAGAGAGGGATGAGGTCTCCCCTCAGCCTCCTCTTCCTCAAACTAAACAGTCCCAGCTCCTTCAATCGCTCCTCATAAGATTTATTCTCCAGGCCCTTCACCAGCTTCGTTGCCCTCCTCTGCACTCGCTCCAGCACCTCGATATCTCTCTCGTATTGAGGTGCCCAAAACTGGACACAATACTCAAGGTGTGGCCTCACCAGTGCTGAGTACAGGGGGACAATCACCTCCCTCCTTCTGCTGGTCACACTATTTCTAATACAAGCCAGGATGCCATTGGCTTTCTTGGCCACCTGGGCACACTGCTGGCTCATGTTCAGCTGCTTGTCAATTAGAACCCCCAGGTCCTTTTCTGCCAGGCAGCTCTCCAGCCACACTTCCCCAAGCCTGTAGCGATGCATGGGGTTGTTGTGGCCCAAGTGCAGGACCTGGCACTTGGCCTTGTTGAAGCACATTCCATTAGCGTTGGCCCATCGATCCAATCTATCCAAGTCTCTCTGTAGAGCCTCCCCATCCTCATGCAGATCAACACACCCACTTAACTTGGTGTCATCTGCAAACTTACTGATGATACACTCTATGTCCTTAACATGATCATCAATAAAGATGTCAAACAGAAATGGTCCCAACACTGAGTCCTGAGGAACACCACTTGTGACCAGCCGCCAGCTGGATTTAACTCCATTGACCACCACTCTTTGGGACCGTCCATCCAGCCAGTGCTTGATCCAGCAGATCGTATGCTCATCCAGGCCATGAGCCGATAGTTTTTCCATGAGAATTCTATGGGGGACAGTGTCAAATGCTTTTCAAAAGTCTAGGTAGATAATATCCACAGCCTTTCCCTCGTCCAATAATCGGGTCATCTGGTCATAGAAGGAGATCAGGTTCGTCAGGCAGGACCTGCCTTTCATAAACCCATGCTGACTAGGCCTGATCCCCTGCTTGTCCATTATATGACTTGTAATGGCACTCAAGATGATCTGCTCCATGACCTTCCCTGCTACCGAGGTCAAACTGACAGGTCTATAGTTTCCTGGATCCTCCTTTCTGCCTTTCTTGTAGATGGGTGCTACATTTGCTACCCTCCAGTCCATTGGGACCTCCCCTGTTAGCCATGACTTCAGGTAGATAATGGAAAGTGGCTTGGCGAGCACATCCGCCAACTCTTTCAGCAGAAGCCAACTAGCAAATAAAAAATGAGCTAAGACGAGTTTAACAAAAGTCCAGGCCCCTCTTTTTCAAACTGCTTCTGCTACATTATTATTACTACATATGAGAAAGATGTTTATCTGCTTTAGGGTAGCAAGCCTGCCACATCAATATGTCAGGCTTATAAGTCTGTTCCCAGCCATCCCTCTGCCAGGACCTCCTTTAGCCATGTGGTGGAGGATATGCACTTACAACAATGGAAGATTCTCCCAAAAATCAAGTGTACAAGAATTGGCTATCAAAGTTTTTCCTGCCATGACAGTACTCCTCTGCTCGATCTTTCTCTCCAAGGTCCGTTGAGATAAGTTAAAAGAAATTACACGCTACGCAGTTAGAAAGACTTGCCAAAACTAATCTTAGAAGCCTGCAGTACTACTGATTCCACCCTTCCATACTACAACTTATTCCAGTGCACAACCATCCTTGCTCTCAGTTTTTTTTCCCCTCCATCTCTAACCTAAACATCTTTTATTGTGATTTAAGACCATTACTTCTCTGCCCTTTTCAAAGGCAGGTTTATGTATTCCCTTTCTTTGTACAGCAATTTTTAATATATTTGAAAAACTATGCTCTGTTGCTATGACAAGGAAGGGAAATGTTTTCCTTGAGGTGTAGCTAAAACTTTTAAACACCTTTCTGTGCCATTCACTGCATGCATACTTCTTCATTACCTATAGTTAAGAGGCTAGGCCACATAAAAATCAGGTCTAGGGTTATCCTCAACTTACTCTGCAAAAAGTCCAATCACTGGGACTTGTGCAAAGCATTTGACACTGTCCCACACGACATCCTGGTCTCTAATTTGGAAAGGCATGGATTTGACCGATGGATCACTTGGTGGATAAGGAACTGGCTGGACGGTCGCACTCAAAGGGTTGCAGTCAACTGCTCAATGTCCAAGTGGAAACCAGTGACAAGTGGCGTTCCTCAGGGGTCAGTACTGGGACCAGTGCTGTTTAACATCTTTGTCGGTGACATGGACAGCGGGACTGAGTGCACCCTCAGCAAGTTTGCCAATGACACCAAGCTGTGTGGAGCAGTCAACACGCTGGAGGGAAGGGATGCCATCCAGAGGGACCTGGACAGGCTTGAGAGGTGGGCCCGTGTGAACCTCATGAAGTTCAACCAGGCCAAGTGCAAGGTCCTGCCCCTGGGTCATGGCAATCCCAGGCACAAATACAGGTTGGGCGGAGAATGACTTGAGAGCAGCCCTGAGGAGAAGGACTTGGGGATGTTGGTTGATTAGAAGCTTAACATGAGCCAGCAATGTGTGCTCGCAGCCCAGAAGGCCAATCGCATCCTGGGCTGTATCAAAATAAGCATGGCCAGCAGGTCGAGGGAGATGATTCTGCCCCTCTACTCTGGTGAGACCCCACCTGGAATACTGTGTCCAGCTCTGGGGCCTCCAACATAAGGAGGACATGGGCCTGTTGGAACGGGTCCAGAGGAGGGCCACAAAGATGATCAGAGGGCTGGAGCACCTATGCTATGAGGACAGGCTGAAAGAGTTGGATTGTTCAGCCTGGAGAAGAAAAGGCTCTGGGGAGACTTTATAGTGGCCTTCCAGTACCTAAAGGGGTCCTACAAGAAAGCTGGAGAGGGACTTTTTACAAGGGCATGTAGTGATAGGACGAGGGACAATGGCTTCAAACTGCAAGAGGGTAGATTTAGATTAGATATCAGGAAGAAATTCTTCACTATGAGGGTGGTGAGGCACTGGAACAGGTTGCCCAGGGAAGTTGTTGAGGCCCCATCCCTGGAAGTGTTCAAGGCCAGGCTGGATGGGGCTTTGAGCAACCAGGTCTAGTGGGAGGTGTCCCTGCCCATGGCAGGGGGGTTGGAACTAGATGATCTTTAAGGTCCCTTCCAACCCAAACCTATGATTCTATGAATTACATATTACAAAAAAGCCAGCTGAACAGGTGGTCCTGTTAGACAAGTTGCTTAAAGATAAGAAAACTCCACTAGCAATGCTAAATACTGCTTGAAAAGGAAGGTAGGAGATACATGATTTGCTCTTGATAAATGCATGTTACTTATTTACCATTTTATAGTACTTACTAATTGCCTATTTTACATATTTTTCTGGCAAGTGAAGTCAGACCCATTATTTCCCTCCTTTTCCTCTGTTTTTTAAAGACAGGCTTCACCAGAAGAACCCTGAATTCACTGAACATGAAAGTCAAGTTCTCTAATATGCATTTTACCAAGAGCAAATAAAACATCTGAATCACATGACCTGTTCTTTTCTTAACCCAGAAGAAGTCAAGTTGTTGCCGATTAACCCTTTTCTCAACCAAGAATGAGTTCATATCTTCATTTTCATTGATAACTTGACAGACAAATACGTAATTTTTTGGTATCGTATCTGTTACATTCTCCTCTCCACTGAGCTCTGGACAAACTTCCTTGTTTTCCCTCTTGCTATAAATGCTTTTATTGTTTTCTATAGCTGCATCTAGCAGAGACCACAAAGCATTATTCACCACTTCTCAGGTCTGTCTTTTATTCTTCTAACATCCTCCTCAGACTAGTTTGAGCCTCTCCTTACGCGTTTCAAGGTTTTCCATTTCTTTTCCCTTTATTTTCTTCCTGTAGATCTCACCTAATTTCATTTAGTTCTCTCTTTATCTGAAGTTCACTGTTTCTAGCCTAGTGTTCGCTTTCCTCCATATGCTCAGAAGGAATTATAAAATGGTATAGTTCTTAGCCAGCCACCTGACAAGACACTGCAGGAAAAACAGCGATTTTCAAGTGTAACAAGCTAAGGACCTGTGTCAAGGCCAGGATACGTCCTACTGCCCTTTCACAAGCAAGACAAGGCAAGAAACAGAGGAATGTTTCAGTCACACAGGGAAGTGGAAAGCAAGTAGGAGTCACTATCTACCCTCAGGACCTAAAGGAAGTTGGACAATTTCAGCTGCTTTTTCCTAACACCCCCACCCCTCATCAGCCTCAAGCAGCATATACAAATTGAGAGGGCACTGGTGAACAAAACCCATACTGACAGAACGCTGTGAATGGGAGCACCTGAAAACCTTTATAAAGTTTTCAAAGGTGAGTTTGGCAGACTAAGAGTCTGTGGCAGAGGCAGCCTGTGTGTATGCCAAGGGCTTCTTCTAGAGCCAGCATCTCAAAGAACAGCAGCTAAATCATAATTTCATGCAAGAATACGCTGCAAGAAACAGGCCTCTGGCATCACCAAACATCCTTTCTGTATGCCTCCCAAAGCTTTCTTCCAAGGCACCTGCAGAGAATCCTGCTGAAATAAAGGCACTTGCAAGTATTCAAGTATCCCAGATTTTTCTGTATAAAACCAATACTAGCTCTTAAATTCTAAACAAGCAGTTTACACAAACATTTACTTGGCTACAGTTACTGAGGAAGTCCGTAGCCAGCTCAGGTCTCACGAGTCATAGCTGACTGCATTGCCACAAAATCCTTCCTGCTATACAGCTCTCAAGCCTAAGGTATTCATGAAACAAGCTTTAGAGCAGTATCTGCTTGAAAAAAAATACTAGTTCGAGCGCTTAAGGCAAATCACACAGGAAGGTTTAAGTGGCTTTATATGCTTCAACCTTCAAGAGTGCTCCATGGGGGAGAAAAAAAAAAAAATACTTGAAGAAACTTCTGCTTGCTAAACCAGTCTCACTACTCTAAATGGCATTTCTTCTTTTCTCTGCAGAGGAAAGGTAGGGCAGTTCATAGCAGATCTGACTCAAGTCCGTACATCGCAACTATTAAGTGTACTTGTGCTGCTATTCCCATTGCAGAAGTAAAACTTATCTACAGTGAAGTTATTTTAAAACTTTGAAGTTTTTTTTGTATTAAGAAAATACTAAGCAGGACACTAGGACAAGACAAACAATACAGGCCTACAGAAAACAAGAATCACCATTCTTTAGTTCTCTCTCAGACAGGAACAGCATTAGCATAAATGTGACAGAGACTGTTATTTATCCTAGCTCCACCAGTTCACAGTTATTAACAAAACAATACCATATACTGCTATGGAGATAATTGCAGCTTACAATACACTGTAATAACATATACAAACTGAGTGAGGACAAACATTGTGCTCACCTAATTCAGCAGTACAAAACTATTTATCCTTGAAGCTTTGATATACCCGTTTTTATTGGTTTTGGTGTGGGTTTTTTTGTGATGCCAAGAAGTAATTTTTTTAATATAAAATTAAGGAAAAATTAGTATAGCTGCACATTGATTTTGCTGACAGCTAAATGTGCAAACCTGTTCAGTTGCTGAATATAATTCTTGATATCTCACTATATTCTTGAATTTCTAAATTCCAGAGTCCTGGTTTAAGGTAAAACAGAACCAATTTTCTGTTCAGTAATTTTACTTTTTAGCTAAGCCTCTTCTAACTAACTGAACTCTCTGAAATTAAGGGTATATTTTTAAGACAGTAGTCCGCTCCCAGAGTGATAAGACTTGATTATTTATAATTTATGCCAAGGAATGGTATGCAGAGAGGCTCTTGCTTATACTTGTTGCTATAACAACCAAGGTCAGCTAAGTTTGTTATTTGCCCCATTGGAGGGTTGGAAGTGGAAGAGCATAGAGGGGTCACACCTGCAGGGAGGAACAGACAGGACAAGTGACCCAAAACTGACCAACAGGGTATTCCATCTGTCCTGGTTCTGGCGGGGATAGGATTAATTCTCCCCAAGAGACAGTATTCCATGCCATGTGAGCCATGCCCACTCTGAGCTGCTGGGGGAGGGGGCAGGAAGTCGCCGCTTGGAGCGGGCTGGGGCATCCCGGGTCTGGTCGGTGAGCGGCAGTTCTGTAATCGTGTTTGTATATTCCTCTATCCGTGTTATTGTTGCTGTTTTTTTTTCTTGTTCCCTCTGCTGTTCTGTTAAACTGCCTTTGTCTCAACCCAAGAGTTTTGCCTTTTTCTTTTGATTCGTCCCGTATTGGGAAGACCCGAGCGAGCGGCATGTGGTTCTTTGTTGCTGTCTGAGGCCAAACCATGACACATCCCATCTGCCTCATGCTCAGTATAAAAGCTGAGGGATCAAAGGGTCAGCCTCTTTCTTCAATGGCCAGCGTCGGAGGAGGACCCTGTCTGTTTGTCTGCCTTTGATCCTGATCTGTGCATCCCTGACTCCAGATCTGGAATCCAGTTCCCATCTGTCACTGAGTCCAGTCTGGGACTTCTCCAGTGCCTACCGGTCACATGATCATCATCCTAGGAGCTTGATAGTGGTTTTGTATATATTTCATTATTTTCTTTTTCTTATTAATATTTTCATTAAAGTAATATAGTTTCTTCTAAACTCATAAGTCTCTTTCTCTCTCTCCCTCCTCTCCTTGGAAAGAGAGGTGGGGGAGAGCATCTATCATTTGTTTCAGTGGCCAATCTGTCCCAAACCATGACAGATTTATTGGCGCCCAACGTGGGGCTTGACCAGGGCTCGGATAGATTGCCTGAATAGTTTGAATTCCAGCTTGCTCAGAGATTAAAACAGACAGCTCAGACCATGTCCTTCTTAAGTGAAATGTTATATCGTGCCTTTAGAGAGTTTTGTTTGAAGTTAATTGATGCAATGCTGCTTAACCTGCCATATGTGTTGCATGGTTTATTTGCTCTTTGTGTTTGTATGCAGTGGTTTAAGTGTGCTATTCTGCTGTGGTTTGGGATTCAGATCTATAATATGATTGCTTGGATAACGGTTCTACCTGCATATCTTAGGTATCATGTAATGGATTCTATTACTAATTACACTTTCAATTTTACCTGGGGAAAGTTTACTTCACCCTTTAATGCTTATGCCAAATTGACATTATCAGAGCTAGGGGATGGAAACCTTAAATATAAGCTATATTCCATGAAACTTTTAATGCTACTTTTCACATTCATCCTGCTAGAACACCATATTACTTTTCTGTGGACTGAGTTATCATAGCCATAAGGTCTCATAAGAAAACTATATTCATAAAAGAGTAATTTTACAATGAAAGCAAATATTAAGTACTACCTGGTTTATTTCCTCTAATAAAACTATTGCAAAATTGTGAAAAATCTTTGCTTTAGAAAAGGCATTTTGTAAAGCAATGCATTTTGGTTTCCTTAGGTTTTACAAAATTCTCTTAAGGGAAAAAAAGCTATCTGTGTTTTGCCAATTAATACTATGCTTGATAAGAATTTTACCAGACAAGAGAGATCTAAAAACATGGTCTCTCATGCCCTATTAAATACTAAGGAGAAGTATTAAGTCAAGTTAGTGTATTTCTTTCTGGAGTCACTGCTCATTTTCAGCATACAACATACACTGCTCATCCAAACGGTCTACTCCTTGTTGTATCCTCCCTTGACATTATTTCCTCTGAGCGAGCATCATCACTGTATTTTCCTTTCAAGATTTCTTCCTTCCCCAAAGTTGAAGTACATGCAGCAAAATCCTGCCTCTGCTTAGGAACAATCCTTGTCCCTTCTTGTTCTTTCAAACAAGTACATTAATCACAAGCTATATCTATGATGACTCTAGATTATTGCGGTGGGTATACCCTAGCTGGCTGCCAGACCCCCACCCAGCTGCTCTCTCGCTTCCCCTCCTCAACTATACAGGAGAAAAAAATAAGATGAAAAACTGTGGGTCAAGATAGAGACTGGGAAACCACTTACCAATTCCATAATGGGCAAACCAGACTAATTCATTTAATCTATTGCCAATTAAAAATAAGAGTTGGATGATGAGAAACAAAGACAAAACTAAAAACACAGGAGCAGGGGAAGGAGGGGTTGCAGTCAGTTTGTAATACTTCAACTCTGCCCCTCCTTCCTCACATTTTTCCCCTGCTCCAGGATGGTTCCTCTCCATGGCTACAGCCCTTCAGAATAAACCTACTCTAGCATCGGCTCTCCACAGGATACAGCCTTCTGCAGCGCAAATCTAGCTGCTGTGGTGTGGGTTCCTCCCCAGGCTGCAGTGTGTATATCCAGTCCTGCGTGGTCCTCTCCACAGGCTGCAGGGAAATGCCTGCTGCGCAGCAGTCTCCTCCAGGGGCTGCAGGGGATCTCTGCTCGGGACATGGAACACCACCTCCTGCTCTCACCGCAGGGCTTTCTCACGCTTTTTTCCCCTCACTCCTCTTTCTCTCACACTGCTGCACAGCGTTTATGCCCTTTCTTAGCTGTTTACCCCGAGGCACCACCACAGTGACTGGGGGGCTCAGCTGTACCCTGCAGTGGGTCCACTGGAGCCAGCTGGAACTGGCTGTGTCCAGTGCACGGCAGCCCCAGCCTCTCCTCACAGAGGCTGCCCTGCAGCCCCCACCCTTGCCACATATACCAAATGCAATTATAAAAGTGCATAAAGAACCTTTTTTCTCTACAAGTTATTTTTGAAGACACTTGGCTTTGAAAGTATAAACATTAAAGTTACTAAATAAAGTCATTAATTTTGCAAGGGGTTTTTTTGGGTTGTTTGTTTGGCTGGGTTTTTTTTTTTTTTTTGTTGTTGTTTGTTTTTTTGGGGTTTTTTTGGTTTTTTTTTGTTTTGTTTTGGTTTTTTTTGTTTGTTTGTTTAATATCATTAACTGTCCTAGATCTAACTGTCAGGGTAGAACTTAGAAAAAGCATTGTACTTCATTGTTTATCATACATTTTATTCAAAATGTACTGAAAACCCAAGAGATGTGGCAAGTTCTAATTCACTGAATTTGCAATACTTCTTTTATTTTTCCTGAAACAAAATCCAAGTAGATCCACAAACCTGGGGAATTAGGGTCATCCAAAATTCACAATACAAAATTCTGGTTTCCCTTTCTGAATTCCAAAATCCAGACAAAACCTAGTAGAAACATTAGACTAGGATGTCTTGTCTTTCCTTGCTGTTATTCTTAAGCAATAAGAATCTACTTTTTAGTTACATCAGCTGGCTGTATTTTTTACAGAATATAGGAAAACATTGCAAACAAGTAAATGAGACCACTTTATGTCTACCAAAACAGTGATGATCCTTTTAGGTGGCAAAACATAGGACATCTAATCATTCTATGATTTGTTCATTACTACATTAAAAAGAAAAACTTTCTCATAATGGCACATTTACATGTATAGAAAAATCTTATCAAGAAAGCACGCTTTAAAAATATAAAAGTTTATTAAGCGTTTTTACATTCTTTGCTATTACCCAAATATTTCACTTCAGATCTTGTGTTAGGATATTTGCCTTTCCAAATGTAATGAATATTGCTTTTTCTTTTAAACAATAATTGTTATCTTGTCTTTTCAAACCTTGGCTGAAGTAGAGGCCCACTGCACCCATGAAAGCAGAAGCACACTAAGCAGAATTGCACACTATGCAACTTTAAAATTAGCTTGGTTTAATCCATTGCAAAGAAGCCCTCTCATCTGAGAATCTCCTTTTGAAGCCTGGAACAAGCATATATTGTATGTGTTACTTCTGCAGTTAAACCACATTTTAAACTTGAAACCCAAGGTTCTCAAGAATAAACCTGGTGAATCTGCACACCTGTCAGAGATGTTCAGATGCAGAAGTGATCATATAAAAATAATTTTTAGTAATTTTTGTGTGGAATCAATTATCCTATAGTCCTACAGTACCAGATTTGTTAACGAACATTTTATCCAGTTATTTCCTGTTAATAATGTGGAATTACTATATAGTATCAAGTCATGCTGTATTGGTTTATATGCGAACACACCTCTGACACATGCTATTCCCAACTGTCCACTGAAAAACCAATGACTTGCAATAGCAAAATCTAGAATATAACAAACATGCACTTGAAACATCAGCTAAACTTTGATCAAAGACATGGAATGGCACTGTGTTATTAGAAGAAATAAGGGCAAGACTGTTGTAAAACAGCATGTGTACGCAGCCACTGCCTGAAGTGATCTACCATTGACTGTGGATACTCCATGGATTAGTGAAGAGGTGTTAACAGATTTAGATATACACTGTGAGAAATGAGGATATTAACCAATGGGCCTGTCCTGTTTGAACACAGTCTGAAGAACCCTAAGCTTTATTAAAGTCATAACTTGTGTTTAGTGCTAACTATCAGTTAATGACTCCAGGATATAAGATATGGTGTGGGCAAGTAACGGAAGATCATCGAGGAAGACTGTAAACATGCTCAAGTGACTCACACATGGGGTGCTGGAAAAACACGTATATCACACTAATCATTGCTTAGTCTTGTGATTGACAAGTAGAACACCCGCACTTAGATAATGTAGGCCTGTGATGGACTCAGGGGCACCTTATCGAACATGCCTGAGATTCCTGCCCTGATGTTGAAGAAGATCAAAGCACAGGGGAAAAACTACACCTGCTTGAACCATTGAAATACAGGCAAGAACAGCAAGTTTGAGCTCTCACTCTCTCGCTAACAAGGACTCTCTCGCTCTGTAGTGCCTGCATCCCCTGCTTGTGTGCCTCTGCCTGGGTGTTGCTTCAGAGATTCCCCGATCCATGAGGTATCGAGATTAAATTTGTTCTTTGCCTTTCATCTGTGGTTTTGTGGTTGTTCCTATGTCAGCTCACACACATGGATACTGGAAATGGAAGCCTGTGTGTTGTCACCTTGGTGGGAATTAAACCAGAGAACTGAGTCCCCTGCAGAAAAATGCAAATGATGCTTCTCAGCTATCCATTAGGAGCAAAATATTTGCAATATCCACCAACATCATAAATTAGCCATGGAAAAAAAATCAGAATTATACCACCTGGAAAAACATCAGCTTAGAATTGATATGAAATCGCTGAGTTTAACTTCTTCCTGTATATGATGGGATTTCTAATGAGTTTGAGTTATTAATCAGGCAAGAAGCAAGGCAATTTCATGTCAACTTTAGAGAACATAGAAACCCCATGTATCACTTTTTTTAGTTTTAATAGGACAGTCAAATACAGGAACAGGAATCACATACACTGCTGCATCCCTAAAATCACTATTTGTGTATTGTTTAGCTGTCTTTTTGTTATATCTCATACTGTGTACTGCAGTATGCCATGAAAGATCCAGAAGCTGTGCATACACCAACAGTCCAATATGGATTTCACAAAAAAAACCATTAGGCAACACCCAGACAGGATACTCTACCCTAAGAGCAAAGCCATGCTTTACAGCAGTACTTTTGAGCTGTCAGAGATAGTACAGCACCCTGGACTCACACTTACAGTGATGGGAATGGAGAGTTCCCATCCTATGAAAGCAGGGGAGCTGCAGCTAGAGCAAAGGCCTGACATATCCACGAAAGCAGCACACTAAACAGACTAAGATCAGCTTGCTTTGAATCCAAACATAAGCAACTTAATATAGTACAACTGTATAAGCATTTCTATAAATGCAATACTACCATTACTAACAACATGCCACAAGCCTTATGCTAACCCCAGTCCTGATCTGTAAGGCTCATTATCAACTTGTTATGAAAATTGGCTCAGGGAACTAGAGCTTGGTACCAGGTATCTCTTGTTATGACATACAATTTAAGCATGAGATAACAAAGGCCCTGAAAACATGGACACAGGCTAAAAGCAGAGGCCCCAGAACCATAAACAACTCATTAATGGTCAATTACTGGTCAGTGAAAAAGTGCAGCCTCCAGAGCTGGGAAGACTGCTTTTGCTCTAAGCAGCAGCAGCTACACAAGGGGCAGGGCAAAAAAAACCCAAACAACCAAACCAACCGAAAAAACCCCCAAACCAAACAAACAACAAAAAAAAACAAAACAGCTGAGCAACAGGGCAATGAGCCTGCTGCATCCTGGGAAAGTAACACTTCCTCCCCCCCCATCACACAGCATGTAGTCCAAGATCAGGAGCTAAGGATTAAAAATCACCTAGAAACTCAATCATTTATAAAAGATGGTTATAAAAGATCCCAAATCGGGGCAGGGTTGGCAGAAGATGCCTACTTCAATTCTGTCCCTATCCTGTTGTCTGTGTCCCATCCTCCCCATTAAGAAGCTCTCCAGCCACGTGACCTTGACCTCAGCAACCAGGACCATCAAGAACAAAGATATCAAGCTAGCTATATGGCATTGGCTCCATGGTACTGCATACTTGCAGCTAATTTAGGATACAAGCGTTAAAGACTGACTGCCTTGAATACATAATGATAATGGTTAGTGTGTAAAAACTATAATGATAATTAACAACATGTAAGAGCTAATTATAAGCATAAGGTACGTTACTAACAAACGTCAGCCTAAAAGCTTTCATTCTAAAGTTTAAAATTGACCTGATGTCAGTCTAAACTCTATCATCACAACTATTTCTAATTCCTTGATATATATAAATTCTATTTGTGTACATATATACAGATACTATATATGCACACATATTTAGTTGTGAAACAACTTTTTTCCTGCAACTAAAGTTTTAAGAATATATTAGATACTAGTCACAATGCAATCTGGGTTCTTAAGTGTCTGGAGACATAGGGGGGCAAACTCTGTTCAACTGGTCCTCTTAACTGAGGAATGGTAGACTTCAACTGAGTGGAAAGACATGCCAAACGGACTAAGAAGTGGCTGAAGCCTGCCAGATGATTTGATCCAAACCACATTTATTAGAATTCACGAGGAACACAGCAAAAGCAGCAACTGAAGTTTATGTCTAGAGGAGGCAGCAAAAAGATGAACTCTGAGAAACAGAAACAATACTGAAAAAGTCATCTGTGAAGAACTACTGTGCATAGCACAGAAGAAACCCACCCTGTACGAACTCAAGAAAACCACCCTTTCAGAAGTCCATTCTGAAAGGGAATGGCTTGCAACTTGTATATTAATATAAAACATCATTACTACTTTCATTAAGCAACAGTTCTTTCCAATTACTGTTTCTGGAAACAAACTAGTTTACTAAAAATATCTACATTATGCAAACTGCATTCATTACTCAATCCTAGTCCAGGCATTTCCACAGAACTGTATAAACATCTCTTTACAACACAACAACAACAAAATGTTCTAAAAAAAGACTAATAAATGATAGCATATTTCCATTAAGATTTTTACATGAGTATGCATCATCTCAGTATAACCAAAACCAAGGAAAATCATTGTATCACAGTTATTGCATCTTGTTTAAGCTACCAAATTAGAAATCAAAAAGTTTTTCTATATCAGTAATACAGAAAGTAAAATGAAGACCAACCACTGGATTAAAACAACATGGCAGGTATGAATCCTATCTGAATAAAAGCTCAAATTTAAGTTGGAACATAAGCTTTTTGAACTCTTCCTGTATAGGTAAGTCACCTCTAGTGACAAAATAATACAAGGTGTACACATGGCTGAGTTAAAGCATTCTTAAAAGTTATCAAGCATGACATTTCTCTGTTTTTCAAGATCCATGCAGAAGAGCTGTCCTGACCAGCCAAGTCCTTTCTGGAAAAAACCTAGAACTCATGAGATAAACACTTCATTGTCAATAATTTGTAAACAGGTTTGAAAAAATCTATTAATATGAATTACCACCGGGATTAAGTTAGTGCTGGCCTTTCTGTGAGACTGCCTGGAGCTGGGGGGGGGGGTGGGGGGGGCAGCCCACAGCAGATAAGAGTTATTCTATGCATACCATTTTACTTCTTGATACATCACACTGTCACTGCATGAGACAGTACAAGTCCCTCTGTACAAAAGCAGCAATGGCACTATCAGAATAGACAGTAATCAAGGCAAAGATAGTACAAGCTGAAAGGCGAGTTTCCCTGGAAGTTGGGCTTCAAATGCTACAAAGTGTTTCTGTGTGTTCTTTTAATGATAGACCCTAGACCTTCTAACTCCAAAGCTGAATCCCACAGATCTACCACTACAGGACTGCCATCAACATCCACTCCTAACCACGTACATAGAAGACCCCATTGAAAGCTTGACTTTAGGAATTAAACTACAGAGTTTTAGGTAATGAAGGATATCTTTAATAAACATTATCTGCCTCTGACAATCAACTGCAGCAGTAATTTAGGATGTCCAAGCTAGAGTAATGGAACAAAGCTTAAATCTGTGCAAATATCAACTTTTTATAATACCCATAATTTCTTCTCATCCCTTGACCACATAGCAGAATTTCTAACTTGAGTTCAAGCCTCCACTGTTATAAACTGGTTAAACACCTTTGAGGTATTTTTCATTATCTGGCTAAAAGCAACTCAGTATCATGTATTGGCTTTCATTGTCCTCCTTCATAACTTAATTCACATGGCTAGTTCTTGACAGTTCATTACTTGATGTAGTCCAGTGAGTATACAATAAATATTCATCCTTTAATCCTCTATTCCAGAGAAATCAGCTTTTCTCAGTCCCAGTGGTTAATATAGCAAGTAGCCCAACCAGATCCCATGTTTTCCATTCAATTAAAGACTACTGTCACAGGAACCTACCTGTTTTGTGAGATATTACATTATAATTCTACACTTAAAATACCTAAAGAAGCTACTTTAATGAGCTAATTTAACAAGCCTTCCTTCCTCTCATTAATTGAAGAGGGGAGAGACAAGTGTCATTTTATAGAAAATATCCCTGTAGAATTATCTATCAGTCTCTGCCCAATGTGATAGGAATGATAAAACAAGATCAGAAAGGACTATGGCTTTCGAAATGCAGCAGTCATGTCTCTTAATTCATACTATGACATATCATTAGGCTTATCTTCATTGCTTGAAGTACAGTAAGACTACTCAGTGAAAGCAGCTTTCCAAATTCATGCTTATACATCAATGAAACATGGACATTCTATACTACTAGTACCATTAATTACACACAGAAAATTGTTACGTCCCCCATCGAAGACAAACATGCATACCTAAACTGAGCACATAAAAGAAAGCTTCACGAGAATCCAATCCCCCCTTTCCTACAAGGAAACATTACAGCCATCAACACCATCTCATACCACTCATGCCCTGCTTTGTACTTAAGGAAAACTTTCTGCAATACACCAGGTTAGGAAATAGGTAGTTACTATGCCTGACTCTGGATTAGCAAAATCAAGGAAAACTAAACTTACAGTATAATGAAAAACTGTTGAAAAATATTCAATATGACGATCCCAACTACATCAGAGCAGTGCTACTGAACATTAAGTCGGTAAGAAACCCAACTTCCCTTCTCTACCAAAGTAATCGCAAGACATACAGCAATGAATAAGTTCCATTAAAAGCAAGAGTAGCTTTCCATTATCATCTCAACATTTATTTTATCAACTGTTGGTGTTCTCCTACACCTTTAAATATATGCTAGTAAGCTTATAGTAAGACATTAGAAGGACATGAAATTAAAAATTAACTATGTACCTCAGGAAGAATATTTTAAACAATTATCTTTGAGCATAATTCATTTTCTTCTATTGAAAACATAGGGCTTTTTTTAAAAAAAACACTATTAAATTTGCTACCAAATTATCAAATCAGAAGCATTCATTCTAAAACTCTGACCTAGAAGAATAACTTCTGAAAAATAAGAGAGAAAATAATTACATGGCAGTTTCAGAAGTAAATGTCTATATTCTAGAGACACATGAAATGATCTAATAATGTTCCTGAACCTCTAATACTTACACAGCAATCACTAACTGCAGCTAGAAATAATTAACAGCAGTTTATCAGGTTTCAGGGATGCCATTTCAAACTACAATCAAGCAATTAAACTGTCAAATACCACTCACAATGCACAATCCTGAATGAAAATGGAACAACTAAAATATCAGATTAATTTTTAGAACTATGCCCACTTTTTATTCTTTCTCAATGTACTCAAGAAGCTCAAGATTTGAGAAAAAAAAAAAAGCAACAATTCAACTCCAAGTTACCAGATGTAACAAGTGCCAGATAGCTTTTTTCCTCTCTTCTATCTGCAAGAAGTTTCAGTGTTACACACTTCCTAACCAAAAGATAAGCAGCTCAACAACTTCCCTTCACAAAGTGCAATATACCAAAACATTCCAGAAGCAATATCAGCATCGCTATAATTTCTTTGCCACCACAACTGGAATTCAAGCTGCTGAGATGTGCTCTACAGCGCACTTCCAGACATCCCTTGGCCTACCTCCTTGCCACCACCTTCCTGTCTCTGCCTGGTTGGCATGTTAAGCCTCTTACTAGCGAATGAGGCACTTTTTTGTAAGTCCTGATCAGAGGCTAGTACCTCTACAGACTGCCAGAAGTACACTTAAATGAGCACTTCTAGATATGTTCCTGAATAAGTCAAATCTTGAGCAAGTTTTAAAAGTTTAAGCAGTTTTAGAAAGAGCTTTAAAAGAAATGAGGTAATCTGGTTTAACTTTTAGATGACTGCAATACCTGTCAGACATCTAAAGGTAAAAATCTGCTTTTTCTTCACAATCTTTTTTCCAAAATACATGCAGTTGATGTAATCAATCCAGTCTTTTTTTTTTTTCAAGCCAAAATGTGTTTAAAAAACAAAATCTATTTGTAAGCTGAATATTAGTAAGAAAAGGAAACTTCTTATTGGTCATCCTCAATTCAGTTTGAAAGCAAAACATTTGGTGGAATAAGAACATAAATTGTAAGATGTAACACTACTGCTCTAGAAAGTTATGTGCTACACAGAAGTCCAGCTTTCCCCCTCCCCTTAAGTCAAATAACCGGACTGACTATTTAACAGTAACACAGAAAAGCTACAGTATGCTTTTTGGCAAGCATTATTCATGATTAATACATATCATAATACTGAAAGCTAAAAAAAAAAAGATATTTTTTCTTTATTTTCTAAGGCAAATTCATCTTTATGAGATTTCACTTATATGTAGGCTCTTTATTCTTACCAGCATAATAATACTGGATATTTTAGCATTAGGCAAAAACAGCACCACACTTTAGAGGAGGAAACACATTGTCCAAAAGAAAATGTTCTACTGAGTCACGTTCAGAAAGTACAGTCAAAGAAATACTACCCTCTCTTTCTAGTGCAAAGCACAAGGACTGTGATGGATGCTGCCTCCTTTGGGAAGTTGGTCCAAGGTCTTAGGCTGACCCCTGGGAAAACTCTGCCTCCTCCAGAAGCAAACTGTATCCCTACCCACAGAAACCTCTAAGATAACAGAGATCAAAAGCTGCTCACTGCAGTCTCAAATGAGAACAGCTTGTTTTCTTATTAGTAACTCCTTGCCCTACTCCACAGCATTGCGCCAATATCACTAACTTTAATATTAAATAACCTAACAGAATTTATTTGCCATAACCATATTTGCTTTCACCAGACATTAGGCTACAAATATGTAACACCCCAAAACACGAAAAGATGGTAATACTGAAATAGCACTTACCGTAATCACAGCCTTGCTCAGACAGATAGAGCCTCTGCAGCCATACTCTGTTTCATCTTCAGACTTGTAATAACTGAGCGTGTTGCTTTTCAGAACTACCCATCGATCCTGCCACCCATGAATGTAGTTGGTCCACTATAAAAAAAATTCAAAGATCAGCTAATAGAAAAATAACAATAAAACCAGTTTCACTGATATTTCTCAGGCTTTCAAGCATCAGGAGAAGAAAAAAAAAAAAGAGAAACTTCTATAAAAGTTCTTCCCAATTGAGAACTTTTATTCCTCTTCTGCCCAGAACTCCCTAAAATCGTTTTACAAACTCCTGAAGGTACTAAAAATTAGTTGTTTCAAATGAACGATAAG
Organism: Fratercula arctica; assembly: GCA_947846985.1. Taxonomy (NCBI): domain Eukaryota; kingdom Metazoa; phylum Chordata; class Aves; order Charadriiformes; family Alcidae; genus Fratercula; species Fratercula arctica. The sequence goes on from CANTUZ010000025.1 coordinate 7,695,974, forward strand.
ATAACAGATGTCTTAACTGCAAACGCATTGCCAAGGCCAGTTAAAATAAAGGTAATAAACATACTGATGACAAACTGGGGGGGGGGGGGGGATAAAACATTAATCACTAAGGTGAGTTTAGTCATTTGATTTAAAATCTGGAGTTAGACCAAAAGCCAAGTTTAAGCAGAGATGAAATAAATTATTTTATATAAAAATTAATTTCTACAAAAATGATTTTACTGAAGTATCTAGTATTGCACTGAGCCACTTTCCATCATTTACCAGCAGTCCTGGCTAACCAGGGAGGTCCCAGTTGACTGAAGGTTAGCAAATATGATGCCCATCCACAAGAAAGGCCAGAAGGAGGATCCAGGGAACTACAGGCCTGTCAGTCTGACCTTGGTGCCTGGGAAGGTCATGGAACAGATCATCCTGAGTGCCATTATGCGGCACATGAAGGACAACCAGGTGATTGGGCCCAGTCAGCATGGGTTCATGAAAGGCAGATCCTGCTTGACTAACCCAATCTCCTTCTATGACAAGGTGACCCACTTAGTGGACGAGGGAAAGGCTGTGGATATTGTTTACCTGGACTTTAGTAAGGCCTTTGATACAGTTTCCCACAGCCTCCTCCTGGAGAAACTGGCTGCCCATGGCTTGGACTCTTTGCTGGGTAAAAAAAACTGGCTGGAGGGCTGGGCCCAGAGAGTGGTGGTGAATGGAGTTAAATCCAGTTGGCAGCTGGTCATGATTGGTGTCCCCCAGGGTTCAGTACTGGGGCCGGTTCTCTTTAATATCTTTATCAATGAACTGGATGAGGGGATGGAGTGTACCCTCAGTAACTTTGCAGATGACAGCAAGTTAGGTGGGAGTGTTGACCTGCTTGAGGGTAGAAAGGCTTTGCAGAGGGATCTGGACAGGATGGATTGATGGGACAAGGCCAGTGGTATGAGGTTCAACAAGGCCAAGTGCCAGGTCCTGCACTTGGGCCACAACAACCCCATGCAGCGCTACAGGCTTGGGGAAGAGTGGCTGGAGAGCTGCCTGGCAGAAAAGGACCTGGGGGTGTTGGTCGACAGCTGGCTGAATATGAGCCAGCAGTGCGCCCAGGTGGCCAAGAAGGTCAACAGCATCCTGGCCTGTATCAGGAATAGTGTGGTGAGTAGGACTAGGGAAGTGATCGTCCCCCTGTACTTGGTACTGGTGAGGCCCCACCTCGAGTACTGTGTTCAGTTTTGGGCCCCTCACCACAAAAAAAGACATTGAGGTGCTGGAGCATGTCCAGAGAAGGGCAACAAAGCTGGTGAGGGGTCTGGAGCACAAGTCTTATGAGGAGCAGCTGAGGGAGCTGGGATTGTTCAGCCTAGAGAAAAGGAGGCTGAGGGGAGGCCTTATCGCTCTCTGCAACTACCTGAAAGGAGGTTGTGGAGAGGTGGGTGTCCGTCTCTTCTCCCAAGTAACAGGCAATAGGACAAGAGGAAATGGCCTCAAGTTGTGCCAGGGGAGGTTTAGATTGGATATTAGGAAAAATTTTTACACTGAAAGGGTTATTAAGCATTGGAACAGGCTGCCCAGGGAAGTGGTGGAATCGTCATCCCTGGAGGTATTTAAAAGACGGGTAAACATAGTGCTTAGAAATATGGTTTAGTGATGGCTTTTGTCAGAGTTAGGTTGATGGTTGGACTAGATGATCTGAAAGGTCCCTTCCAACCTAGGCAATTCTATGATTCTATGATCTAGTTCTCTTCACCTAAATAGAAATATGCCATTATCCCACCAGTACAGAATATAACTACCATAGGGCCTAGACCAATCAGTTCTTATCAATTTACTATTACCCACAGATATTGCTTTAGGTTTAAATGTCTAACCACTTTCTCATTAAGATGATACTTGCTTATCAGCAGACATCCAATCACCCTTTTGTTATTCAGATTTTCCTAGGGACTCCACGTCCACACATGGAATGAAAGTGATATTCCAGGAACAAGTCCTGGATTCATCCTGCAAAGATCCAGTTAGAAGTGACTAAAAGTTCTGATTATTAATCTTATTATTTGCAACATCTTCTCAACAATACTGAGCTGCACTTTGTAGAATCATATGACGCTGATCAGGACTGTTCTATAATTCTGGCTACACACTGGCTCTTGGTCTTCAATCACAGTGCAAAAATTATAAATTAGATAAAAATGGAAACAAAAGCACTGAAAGTTTTATCATGCAAGCACTTCTCTGATCAGGAGAACTGTTCTTTGACAAAAAGCTCCAAGAGATAATTTTTAAATGTCTCTTTTTAGCATTTAGTTCCAACCATTATGCACCATTTTTATAAAATATAAATGGGGGAAGAAAGAGAATTAACAGGCTCATTTCTACATTATACTACACATATTAGTTAATACATGTCCCATAACAGCACGTTAACTCTATTAGTAACAAGAAGAGGTCTATGGAAAACAAATTTTATAGCTGAGAAATTTTTAACAATTTTTAAGCATAGGTAAGACCTAGATTTGCTCTCCAAAGATAGAGCCCTTTATGATCTCTTAATACATCGAATTGCTAGGTTTAGTATTTCTTAAAGAAAGCCTCAGCTGTGCTTAGTACATGAACTGGTAGCACAAGCTGTCATGGAGGTATATTATTTCCTGCCTTCCTCCTTTTCCTGTCTCATATTCCCAACTCCTCCCAGATGCAAAAGGCAGAGTACAAAGTTTTAGTAGAAAGTTTGGTATGCTACCATTTCATTTTAATTAGTTTGTCTCAAGTACTGCTGAAGCATCAACTAGCAAAAGGTAAACTTAACCCTCAGGCATATTCACTGCAACAGCTTTCACCATACTTGACCATTCGGATGTTGTGGTTTAGGGCCAGATTGGCCACTGAGATGAATGACAGATGGTCTCCACCACCTCTCTCTTCAAGAAGAGGAGGGAAAGGGAGAGAAAGAGACTTATGAGTTTAGAAGAAACTAAACTACTTCAATGAAAATATTAATAATAAAATAATAATAAGGAAATAATGAAATATATAAATAACATATACAATACTGTATCAAGCTCCCAGGATGACATCACCAGCAGGCACTGGACTCAGCAATGGGTGGGAACTGGATTCCACAGCTGGAGTCAGGAACCCACAGATCAGGATCAAAGGCAGATGAACAGACAGGGTCCTCCTCGGACATCAGCCATTGAAGAAAAGAGAGCTGACCCTTTGATCCCTCAGCTTTTATACTGAGCACGGGGCAGATGGGATGGAATACCCCTGTTGGTCAATTGTGGGTCACCTGTCCTGTCTGTTCCTCCCTGCAGGTGGGACCCCTCTACGCTTTTCCATTTCTGACCCTCCAACGGGACAAATAACGAAATTAGCTGACCTTGGTTGTTATAGCAATAAGTATAAGCAAGAGCCTCTCTGCATACCATTCCTTGGCACAAACTGTAAACATTGGTCTTATCACTCTGAGAACGAACAGTTTTCTGCACAACATGCTGTTAAATTCAGAGAGTTAGAAGAGGCCTAGCTAAGAAGTAAAATTACTGAACAGAAAGTTGGTTCTGTTTTACCTCAAACCAGGACATTGGATTACGTCCCGTGTTCTCACAGGAAAGGCAGCATCAGCTACACTCGGCACCATCATCCAGAATAGCTTGCACATACCTAAGCTACAGAATGTCAGAAGCAGCCATGGCTTCACCTGCTACATCAGTAAAAAAAAAAAATCAGCATTGGGACTTATTAGATGATATGATCTTACAGACAAGCACCAAGGCCCTTCTTTTCTCCTAACCATTCCTCTCATCTCTGGGCTTTGAAACATTTTCAAGACTGGAAGGAGTTCAGAGTCCCTCACAAAAAGCAGAGTACTGGCCCCGTTATGGCTGTTTTCTCAACATCCAAGGCCTGTTTATGATCACAGTATTCCATGACCTGTGCCTGGCCTTATTGTGTAGGAAAGGAAAGAAAATCAAAACATAGTACTTTAATTCTAACGATACTCTAACATTATTCTGAATGTACTTTGTTAAAAAAAATCTGGTTTCAAACTTAGTAATTCAATATTCAACTTTAAAGCACTCCTGAAGTTTCCTAGTATCATCCAACACATACTTGCAAGTCATCTTATATTCGGTGATAAAAGAGCAAAAAGTGATGTTTATTTTTAAAAGGGGAAAACAAGCTGTAGTGCCATTTTCCTTCCACTCCTCCCGTATCTCTTTCTGCAGGGATATTTTATTGCCCTGTTTTGATACTTGGACTAAAGGTTGTGCCGCTCCTGTGCTGGGTCTTGCTCCTGGGAAGTGACTACAGGCTGCGCCTGCCTTCAGGAGCTCCTAGGCAGGGGAAAGGGACGCCACAGCCCCATCCCGCACCCGGGCCCGCCGCCAGCTTCGGCCAGAAGCCTGAGAAGTAGGGGGGGAGACATCCTCCCCGCGCGCACCCGGCCGCCCCCTCGCGGGCATTGCTCTCCAGAAACTCACGCCAGGCAGGCAGCTAGCGGGCTTGGTACGGGGGCGGAGGGGCAGGAACTCTCGGGCCGGGCACCAATGACTCCCCTAGCCACCCAACCAGGGCTGAAGCCGCACCCGCGGCTCTTCTTTCCCGAGAAAACGCTTCCTCGCGCCGCCTCTCGGGGCTGGGAGCACTGCACAGATGCGTAAGTACGCGAGCCCCCCCCCTCCAGCCCAGTGGGGATGTGCTGATGCCCCCGGCTGAGGGAAGGGGTGCGGACGGTTTGCGCTGGACGCCGGAGCAGGCTCCCCACCACGAGGCAGCAGCTGCCTCAGCCGTGCCGGCGCCTCCCGCGCCCCCACGAGGCCCCTCCACCGGTGCTGGGGAAAGCGGGAGCCTCATCCTAATCGTCTGGGGGGATGGGGGGGAAGGGGACCGTAGCGCAACGCGGAGAGGGAAAGTGAGAGCCAGGCACAGGCTGTGGGGAGGAGGAAAGACAGCTTACCTTGCTGAGCACCCCACAGAGCTCAACAGGCAGCCCGAGCTCGGTCTCGGGGTCCTCTTCAGAGCCAGAGGAATTCCAACTCTGATTGTCCGACATAGCCGAGCAGGGATAAGCCGAATAACCCCCACCTACAGCAGCCTCAGCCTCCTCCTGTTGAATGGACGGGAGCAGTGGGCTCCACCTGAGCAGCAGTGCTCCGCGCCCGCAGATGCCACTAGCCCCTGCCAGCTACCGGCTGGTGCCGAGGCACACAAGTTCAGGTTTCACCTTCACCGTACCTCCACAGCCTCTAGCTGTAGCAAGGGCCACAACATAGAGATGGAGAGACGAGTACACTTCCGCCCGCCGCATACTGCACTTAAAGCGCGGCTGCCGCCACCATCTTACGTGAGGCGGGTGCTCTGTGCCACTATTTATCAGCTCTGCCCCATGCCTTCCTTCCTAGCTCCGCTAGCTGGGCCGCGCGGCGTCTGTCGGGAGTTGTAGTCTTCCGTGCAATAGTAAGCCTAGCTACGGTTAGCTCTCGGAGACATAGTCCGCTGCAGCAGCCGCCTCCCTCCCGGTGGCAGGTAGCCGCCATCTTGGTTTCGTCGTTTCTGTAGCGCTAGTGGTGGGTTTCGCCTCCATAACCTGATGAGGTGGGGAACTCCATTCCTTCTACTGCTGGGGGAGGGCAGCAGTGTTCCTTAGGGTGGTGTTCGCTTTTTTCCTTTTTGGGAAGGGGGTATGAGGGAGGACTCTTTCTTTAGTAAGGTGAAGCGTTTCTCCAGTCCTACTCGCTTTCTAGCGCGAGAGAAGCGGTATCACCTTCCCTACCCTAAGCCGGCAGGACTTGGGTGTTGAGCGGCAAACCTTTCTCTTAACAAAAACGGTGGTTACGGAGACCACAGGAAAGGCTAGGAGGTGCTGCCGGCTCCCAGATGAGACGTGAGGTAACGGGTCTACTGTCTGCGCGGTGCTGGCGGGCACCTGCGCTGCTCCCTGGAGTTCCGGGGTGAAGGGGCTATTGAGACCTTCGCCCCGCAGGTCAGGTGCGGCTGCGGGCGGGCTCAACAGTCCGCTCCTTCCTGGCTGCTGGGACGCCTCTGCACCGCCCTCTTTCGTTCTGCTTCGCTGGCTCACCCCAGAGGCGTGTTACGAGTAGAGCAGAAAGCGGAGGTCAGTAGTCTGCCTCCAGCCGTGAGGTAGCAGTATCCTTATATTTGACTAGTGTTTTCACAGTTTAGAGAACGAAACGATAAATATTTTTTTCTTTAGAACTCCGTCTGAGATATGTATCCTTGCCGATATTTATGGGTGGAGAAATACTAGTGGAAAGGGAAAAAAAAGAAGAGGAGGCAGTTGAACATATCACTTCACAATTTATGAACAGATGTAGTGGGTTGGGAAGGACTGGTCTATCTCCTTTCTCGTGATTTCTTGAAAAAAAAATAAATAAGTGTGTTGAATAGTGTTAGTTGAGGAAACTTCAGTTTTGGAACACACACATCTGGTTATATCATAAGAGCAATGTTGTAAAACTGTATTTTCTCTAATTTCCTCCTTGTGACAAATCATTGTGTAATTTTTCTGTGTTATGCTGCTTGAAAGTTTCTGTAATAAACAGCCAGATTCCTTAAACAGAAATGGCACTTATTTTATTATAGGGACAAAGTCGATAAAGCAAAAGCACAGCGCTGGGTGCATGACTCAAGTCAGAGGCACACCAGCTACTACTTCACCCATGTCTTATATACATTCAACATTGCATCAGAGTAATGATTTATGATGATTGATTATCATTAATCCCTTTTTCTTCTATTTGTGTGTTTTCCTTCTGGCAATTGTTTCTGAGGATCGATAATCTTCAGTTCCCTTTTTCCATGCATATCAGCTCCCTTCTCCTATGCGTCTGTCTCCTTCTGTTAATCATTTGTGGGGTCTCTTGGAGAAGTTCTCTTTTGTTTCTCTCAGATGTTCTTCTTCATAGCTGCTGTTAGTTGTTATCTTTAAGGTTTCTCATGTTTCCTAATTTACTAAAGGTTAATTATCCTTATCATTCAAGTATTTATAGCCTTGTTGTTATTGCGAAAGCCAACAATACCTTCACTATTTTTCACAATTCCTCCCTTTTGTCTTTTATACTACATTTGGCTTGAGCCATAACTTTCATTTTGCTTCATCCACTTGTTTTGTTCATAGATCAATTCTGCTTCTTCCAATTGTTGTGGAGTATTTCTTATTTTTCTTAATACCATTATCTTTTTAGTTGAGCCTGAGGCTGCCAATTTTGGATTCTTGGGTATGGAAACCACTTGCATGCTTTGGACTACTGTTGTAATTAATCGTATAAAACAAGGGATTAAGCAAGGAAGAAATAATAATCCAGCGACTGAACATAAGAGAATGTAGCCTAGTTGCTTCCACCAGGCTCCCCCAAAAACATTATTCCACCAATTATCATTTAACATAGATTCCCATTTTTGAACCGGTACATGCGCAATTTTCCGGATTTCCTCTGTTAGTTCCAATATTGCATCCCCATTATCATCTATCTTTAGACAACAATCTGAAGTGTTCCACTTTCCACAAACGCCCCCTTCTTCTGCCAATAAGTAGTCTAAGGCTAATCGGTTTTGGTAGATGGCAGCCCTCATTTCTTTTTGCTGTTTTGTTATTAGATTTATTGCTCGAGTTGTTCTATTACAATTCTCCATCAAATCTTGGAACTATTCTTTTTTTAATTTGCTCTATTTTATTTTTCACTATTTCAGCTTTTATCATATCTTGTACTCCACCTCCGTCTGATATGTCCCAATGCCCAGCTTTAGTAAAGCAGAGCCATTGTTCCCCTCTAGGACAATGTACTCCTAGTCTTGTTCCGCCTATTCCTAAATTCTTCCCAACCCAATATTCGCGTTGGTCGTATTTGCACACTGTTAGCTCATGGCGGTTATAACAGTGGCTGTTGATATTGTGAATGCATTGTCATAGTGGAAACCATCTTCTTATTCCAGGAGACCTGCTGGTAACACTTCATGCATTTGTTACTGGATACTAAGGATACCGTTAATAACAATACGAGGAGTGGAGGTCCAGTATGGCTTATACTCCTGCCTCTCGTGCCTATTGGGGTGCTTCCAACAGCCGAGAAATAATTCTTCTTGGCAGCGAGTACAGTGGCCAACCTGGTCTTGCCCTCCATCCCCTTTTGATTCGGTATCCCTGGCTCATGTAGCAGGTAGGGTTCTTATCTCTTTTTCCAAGCGAATCGTTTTTTACACCTAGAGACCACTGTTTCCCACCATTCTTCAGGAATTTCCCACAGAACCGGCACTAGCAATTCCCACCCACAAATTAATGTCACAATATTGGTATATTGTATCTGAGTTTGAGCCAAACTCGAATTTTGCTTCCGGCAATTTAAACAGAAGGGATGTCTTCGGGATGAATGGTAATACCAATTTTGCTTACAACCTAAGCATTCGCACTTTACCCAACTATGATGTCTAGCATAGGGATGTATCAGACAAGGTATACTACGGGGTACTGGAGGGGGCTGCAGTTCTTCCTCAAGGTTAGGATATAGCCGACTATCTTCTTTATATAGATCACATGCAAGTGCAAACAGCAAGTTTTCAGTTTTATACAATCCTGACCCTCCTGTCTGTAGCGGGAGTGCTCTCCCCCAAGGAGGATATCTAATTTTCCTTAAGGTTTGTCCCAGCTGTACCCGAAACCAACGATAAAGTTCTGGTTTCACTCCCCAAGTTTCTGTGATGTCTAAGTTATTATTCAGTTCCTCTCCCATACATCACCGCGTTGGTTGGCGTTTTAAGGTGAGTCTGGTGTCCCCGGGAGCTGAAGTCAGAGTCCAGTCTCTAGGTTCTTCTACTGGTCCTTTTATTCTGCTGGCGTGAGTCCACCCTTTTTCCTTTGTCCGTACTGCAGCCTCCGTAGTCAACAGCACCTGAAAGGGACCTTCCCATTCAAAAGCAAAGATATCTCGACTTTCCTCAGCCAGGGGACATGCCCAAAATGCATCTTTTAAATCCACCACACTGAACCAGCTATGTTCCGGGGGAACTTTGCTCAGAAGGGTATAAGGGTTCGGTACAACAGGGTACTGAGTCAAAGTTCTCTTATTTACTTCCCGTAAGTCTTGCACCAACCTATATGTCCCGTCAGGTTTCTTTACAGGTAGGATAGGAGTGTTATGAGGAGACATACAGGGTTCGAGGGTCCCATCAGAGATGAGTCCTTCAATTACTGGTTGGAGGCCTTTTCTTTTTTTCCTCCATTGAAATGGGGTACTGCCTGACTCGTATGGGGTGATTTTCCCTTTCTATAGAGACTTTGATTGGTTGGATATTTAGACCTCCTCTGTTACCGGCTGCAGCCCAAACTTGCTGATTAATTTTGGATTCGTCTTCCTGACTTAATCTCAATATTTTTGCAATAATTTTCCCCTCCTCGGGGATTACTCCAACCCCCAGCTGGATCTGCAAGTCTCTTCCTAACAAATTGCACCCAGCTCCAGGCACTAACAAGATATTCCCTACACCTATTTTGTCATTACCTTCAAAAAACCACCTGCTTGATCACTGGGGCTTTAAAACTTTCCCCTTTTGCTCCCCTTACATTAATTACTTCTTTACTTATACTGCATCCTTTAGGTATGTTACAAACACAAGTTCGCTCAGCTCCTGTATCTACTAGAAATTCTAATACTTCCTCCTGGGGACCCACTCTTAGGTTTATCAAGGGCTCAAGGTGATAGCTATCCCCCAGGAGGTAGAGCCCCTGACACCCCTAATCCTCAATTTCTCTAAATATTTTCTGATCTTTATCCCTCTGAGGACATTCCTTCCTAAAATGCCCAAGTTTCCCACAATAGAAACACCCACTTCCTTCGTTCCTTTTTTCAGCTCCCGATGGTCCCCTTCTGGGAGGGATCAGATTCCGCCTAAAAGTCTCCTCCCGCCTTTCAGGATTCCGTCCCACCCCCGCCATCACCCTGGGATTTTTCTGAATATTTCCTTCCCTCAGGGTGGCTACCATGATTTTAGCTTTTGCTTTAGCCTTCTCCTCATCCCTTCGTACATATACTTTCTGAGCTTCCCTCAATAACTCGTTCAGGCCCCGATCCTGCCAATCCTCTAGTTTCTCTAATTTTCTTCGAATGTCTGGCCAGGCGTGTGTAACAAATTGAACTCTCAGTAATGTTTGCCCCGCGGGACTCTCTGAATCTATTCCCGAGTACTGTCTCATGTTACGTCGCAGCCTTTCGAGCCATTCGGTCGGGGTTTCCTCCCTTCCCTGCTGCCCATCGAACGCTTTGGTTACATTCTGCCCCCTAGGGGCGGCTTCTTTTATACCTTTAATAATTAAATTTCGGTAATCACTCATGTTCCTACGACCCTCTACATCATTTTGATTCCAATTTGGGTGTACTATTGGCATCTTCTGGTCCCCAGGTGGGCCTTGCTGATTTTCCCTTTCCCAAATTCTCATCCCAGCTGTTCTAATCATTTGCCGTTCTTCGGGAGAAAATATTATACTTATTACCGACTGCATTTCCTCCCAGGTATAAATACTAGGGCCTAGGAATTGGTCTAATTGTTCTGACAGGCCTATTGGATCTTCCAGTAACCCTTTCAATTCCTTTTTAAAGTTCCTGACTTCAGTGGAAGTCAAAGGGACGTTTACAAATCCTATCCCCCCTTGTGCTCCCCCCAGGGGTACTTCCCTTAAGGGGAATAAACTAATTCCTGGTGTTTCTTGCACTGTGTCTTGGTCTTCCGATTCCTTTACTTTAACAGAAGTTTTCCTCCATAACCTCTGGGACCTGTCCGACCTTCCCCTAGCACTAGGTGTCAGCTCTTTTCCAGGAGAAGGGGGAGCTGTTGGAGGGAGGTGGTAGGGAGGGGGCAAAACTTCCAGAGGATCCCACCGCTTCTCCTTTTCTTCCCTTGAGATCTCAGATATTTTAAAGGTACTAATTCCTTTTGGCCAGATCTCCCCTTTCCAGCAGGAGGCATATTCACTCTCCTCTGGGCTGAATGATTCTTTAGAGTTTACATAAAGGTTTAAAGCCTGGCATATCCACCCTTCAAAGGACCCATACCTAGGCCAATACAAATGGTCTGGTCATATAGGTTCCTTTGTCCATTCTATCATACAATACTGAATCATTTTAACTTTATCCTTATTTTTAGTATCCGGATCAATATTCCAATTAGCCAATTTTATCCCCAAGGGACTGTCTTGGGGTATATCTGCCGGCACTTTCTCGCTCCCCTTTTCCCTGGGACTCTTTTTACTTACCTTTTGTCCCATTTCCCTGGGGCTGTCTTCCGCTTACCACAGCAGTCAAGCACCCGATTTTCCCGGGGCTGTCTTCCGCTTACCACAGCAGTCAAGCACCCAATTTTCCCGGGGCTGTCTTTCACTCAATTTCTGACGCTTCGTCTCTTCACCGGCCAATTCCCTCGCGGGAGATTGGAACCGCGGTTAGAAAGACTCCACACTCGCTCCCCAGACTGTCCAGTCTGAGTTCCACACACACAGCAATCAAGCCCCAAACCCGCCCAACCAAGCAGTACTTACAGTCCTGTTTTCTTGCCTGGGTCTTCGTGCACAAGAATTATGGGCTACCGCGGTTTTTCCTGGGGAGACTTATCCCTTTTGCTTCATGAGTCCCTCCTCTCATGGGATTATCAGCTTGGAGTCTCAACAGGCACCGGGAAGTCCTCCGAGCAGACCACCAAAATCGGTGGGGTGCACCTCCTGCTCGGGGTCTCGGAGCCCACTGGGACCAAGTGAATTCTCCCGGACGAGCCCCCAAATTGTAATAAACAGCCAGATTCCTTAAACAGAAATGGCACTTATTTTATTATAGGGACAAAGTCGATAAAGCAAAAGCACAGCGCTGGGTGCATGACTCAAGTCAGAGGCACACCAGCTAATACTTCACCCATGTCTTATATACATTCAACATTGCATCAGAGTAATGATTTATCATTAATCCCTTTTTCTTCTATTTGTGTGTTTTCCTTCTGGCAATTGTTTCTGAGGATAATCTTCAATTCCCTTTTTCCATGCATATCAGCTCCCTTCTCCTATGCGTCTGTCTCCTTCTGTTAATCATTTGTGGGGTCTCTTGGAGAAGTTCTCTTTTGTTTCTCTCAGATGTTCTTCTTCATAGCTGCTGTTAGTTGTTATCTTTAAGGTTTCTCATGTTTCCTAATTTACTAAAGGTTAATTATCCTTATCATTCAAGTATTTATAGCCTTGTTGTTATTGCGAAAGCCAACAATACCTTCACTATTTTTCACAGTTTCCATTGAGGGATTATTATTTTTTTTTAAAGAGCTCTTAGCATTGATATAACTATTTATATGCATTCTCCATTTATGTGGCAGCTAAAAGTTAAATAATATTAGTACCAGCTCAAAGTCTCTGGTATAAAGATATTTAGAATTAATGCAGCACTGAGAGTGAGTGGTAAAGCAGCATCCTTGTCCTAAACAAATAGAAAGAAAGGAGAGTCACAGACAATATTTGCATAATCACTGGAATGCACAGAAACATTTTTATGGAAGTCTACTGTAGATGCTGTTTTTGATAATTTTCTAACATATAAAAAGTTGTTGAGAAACTATGTTCTTTGATTCACCATCTGTTTGGAAAGAAACAGATTTTTTTTCTTAGTGTCTGTTGCAATATACTGCATCTGTTAAGCAGAGAGGCTGAGTTTTTTGTATATTGATATGTATAAGAACAATTCATAGTTCTTCTCTGCAGTATGTTGATGAAGTTAAGTGGTATCACCTGTAAAGGCAATCATGTTTTCCCCTTTAAACTCTGAATGAACTTCTTTCTCTATCCTGAACAAAAACAGGAGGTAGAGACATGTCTGAGCAAAACCTTTTGGCAATGGCAGTGATGTGGTTGAGGCACCATCCCTGGAGGTATTTAAAAGATGGGTAGACATAGTGCTTAGAGATATAGTTTAGTGATGGTTTTTGTCAGAGTTAGGTTGATGGTTGGACTAGATGATCTGAAAGGTCCCTTCCAACCTAGGGAATTCTATGATGTGTACTTACATAGCCATGCACTCTTATACTTTTGGTCTAGGACTGTCCACTTAGTTTCAGAAGTAGCTTTTTTTTTTCTTTAGAATATAAATTGACTCAAACAGGTGTTAAAAAATAAAAATGCCAAGGATAGATATTCTTTCAGGTTGTTTATCAATCAGATTTATCCTTGTTAGAGAGAATATTTGTTTAATGATTAATTCTAGCTAATATTTTGTAACCAGAACATTAAATGAATAAATACTGGATGGTAAAAGGTTTACCTCTTCAACTTTTCATGTAAAAAAACAGATGAAGCATTATATCTGCCTCATCCTCCTAATATTGTTTTATTTTTTCCGTAATGGCACCAGCTTATATTCTTCCAATGAGTGTATCAAGATTGTGAATACCTAAGATAAATGAGATCTTCTTTCTAATGTTTTGACTGTCTTTTTTGTGTATAACTTGCTGTCTGTTACCCTTAATGAGATCTACGTTAATGTCTTACGTTAGCAAGAATGTGGTGTAGTGGAAGTAGATTTGTTGAGATTTGAAAGATTTCGCGCTGAGTTTTAAGTTTATCCTATATATGCTTTAAGAGGTGTTTCTTCAGACTACTGCTAGTCTAGTCCCATGGAGGGAACCTCTGTTAGCAGTTGGAATGTGTCAGATGTGCTCTGGAAGCACAGTCTTCCAGTATAGTTAAGTTTGAAAGGAATCTGTTTTGCCTGCTCCAAGACCAATCTGGGATGCAAAACAAAACCGTTAGAGGTGATCAAACTGATATGCTGATGTAGACCACTCACTCCTCTCTACCTCTTATGCCTTTTCCACTGGACCTTTATTTTGTGTTTCATTGCTGTGTTCGTTCTTTCATCACAAACCCCAGTACTCAATCTGTACCCCTTCTAGTGTCTTGGAGATTGTGAGGAGTTTACAAATAATTGTTATAACTGGAAAAACTATCACCTTTCTTAGAACAGATACTGTTGTTCTGTATTGCTGATATACTAATTCTAATACAAAAAAGGGTTTTTTTGAGTTTTATTTCTAAAGATGTTAATCATAAGCATCATAAAGTGAGGGACTCTATAATTATTTTTTTCCCTTTTAATATCTCTCTCATTTTCACTATTATTGTACCTTCAGTTTTAGTGTGTTCATTGTAGGTTATTAAACACATTCATCACTAGCGTATAAACGTTTTCTATTATGTTCATGCTCATGGTTATGTTTGTTCTTAAATTTAAAACTATTTTTTAAGAGGATTCTTGAAGGAGCTTTGTTTATACAACAGCATATTGTCTGAATTGTTTATATCTCAGAGCAACTAGGCAATTTTTTTTCTAAAACAATTATGGTCTCTGTGAATCACTGTATTAGGGGTTTTCTTCTAAATAAAAATAAACAGAAGATTACCAGTATTTATGAATATATTGTCAATAAACACATCTCTGTAGAAACAAGGTTGCAGATAACTATACCACTTCTGGTGTAGTTCTTACTGATTAATGTTGTTTATAATAGTTCAATTCCTTCATTATTTTCTTTCTGGATCAAAATGGTAAAACATTTGTTTTCAGTAATATAGAAGTACTAGGAAATCTTGGTGAGAAACTTGAGATACGTCTTTCAGTTTAAAAGGTCTTGTAAAATGCTGAATAGAAACAGGAGAAGATACCATGGTTCTTTCCCCGTGGAATAAACTTTGAAGTTTTAAAGTCATGAGGTTTTCTAGACAGAGCTACAGAGGAGCTGAAAGCTGGATTTACAACAGAATTGTACCACATCTTGCCTGCAGAAGATTAATAGGGGACAGGTACTCCACTTGTTTCAATTACTTTGCTCTTCACATAAGCAAAGAATTATTTAAATGGTTTGATGAGTGGCTTAAAATATATATTTTAATGTTTCATTTTGGGCATTGTCAGAAGCAGTCTCTATTATCTGTTAACTTTACAGTGTGAATTATTTACTTTTTAAAAGGCTTGAATTGTCTAATTTGTTTATATCTTAAAGCCAATTATTTCGGAAAAGACATTCTAGGGCTTTGCTTTTTGAAGGCTAATTCTAGGTACTTGGTTGGGGTCTAAGTTTTTGTAAAATGCTGGGTCAGCTGCTACTTGAAAAATAGTCCAATTCAGCTGTGTCAGCTTGGGCACTTGGAATTTTCACTTCTGTGATTCTGGCCCAGTTTTCTGTTCAGTATTAATTTATCATGTACCTTGGCTTAGTACACTTATAAAAACACTTAAATTTTTCCTAGGAGAGCCTGTATTCTAGGGAACTAGGTTCTATTATATAGTGAGAGAGAGAATAGTGAAACAGTAGCAGTTTTGAATGTGTTAGTAGGGAACCTAGGTGGCTAACACTGTATATTTACATGCTAATAACACTGTTGTACAGTTCCTCCTGTCAGCTCTGTTCCTGTAAATTACTACAGGATTAAAACCGACAGAAGTCCACCTCCCAGAGCTATTCAGAAACCAGGGATCTAGTAAATATCACCTCCTCTTAGGCTGAGAAGAATTGAGCAGATAGTTCAGAAGCACAGTCTGATGTGCTCGCTTGCGCATGTCTTTGTTGGTGGCTTATCCTACTGAGAAGCAGAGACTTTAGAGCAGCTGATACTTAAATCATTATTGGGGGAATGTATTTTTACAAGGAAATTAGAGTTAAGGAGTTTATTAAATTTGATCCTGTCAGCCAGAATGTTTCCTTGCCAAATGAATATTCAGAAAAGACAGGTGCACTTCTTGTCAGAAAATATGTAATGTAATGTTACTGTTTTGGGATAAAATCCTTAACTTATCCAAGTAATGGATAAATCGGGTAGTATGAAATCAAATGCACCACTGGACTTTCTAGTGTAACCTTTTAAATATCAGAGATGTTAAAAATATTCTAGTGGGGTTGAATTTTCCTAGTTTCTTGAATTGTGTGTTTGTTCTTCTCTCAGAAATTCAAGAAATAAAGCAATGCATTTGTGGGAAACCCATTGTTCAAATGGCCTGGCTCTATGGGTACATTAATTTCTATACCAAGGTATGTTAGTTGAATTTTAGTTCTTTTAATGATGGTGACTCGAACAGTTGCATGCACATCCTAGGAGAAGATACTTCTGTGCAGTGAGTGGAATAAGAAGTGTAGCTGCATGGCTATCAGTTCAGTCTTAATTAGCAATTGGAGTAAAAAAAGTGGTGTCTAATAAAAATTTTTATTTAGATGAGTAGTTGTCTTATTGGGAAGGTCTGGTATAGTCTGTTTTATTTATTACTTAGTAGTACCCAGAGGCTTTGTTTTGAGGTGGCCTGTGATGTGGTTTCCAGCTGTAATAATTTCCATTGCAAGGGGGACATTTGAAAGGTTGGGACTGAGGGTTACTCTTGAATCAGTCTGCTTGGCTTGTTCTGCATTTGCTCTTAAATTCTTTTTTTTTTTTTTTTTTAAAAAGGATTCCTTAGAGATATATATGAAACTTTCTACATTGCTTCTTTGCAGTATATTTTACATTTATATAAACTGAAAGTTTTTGCAAAAAGATGAATACAAGTTGTCCTGTCTGAGATCTAGAACAGTAACTGCTTGTTAGTTTATGGTTTTTGGTAGAGGAAGCTGCTTACAACACTAAGCTTAATTCCATCTCAGTACAAAAGAAAGTGACTGCAAAGGATAGTTATCAGTGACCTTTTTTTGGTAGCATTCTCACTAGTGAGACACACTTATCCAGCTTGGTTATTTTCATTCATGTTGCTTGTCTTGGCTTACTAGATTTTTGGTTGGTTTAAGCGTGTATTATGGTGAGGTGGTAGGCCAGCAAAGTTTTATGACAAGTGACTGAAGGAACTGAAATTGCTTCTTTTAGAGTCTTAAAATGCTGAATTATACTTTTACTGCAGATGTGTTAAAGCTGGATTTTTGACTTAGGATCTTATGAACACTTATGAAGTGTTCTAGGAGTTTCATATTCTTCACAACCATCTTTCTACACGGACGTGATTATTTTAATAATTGTTTTATGGAAGAAATCTTTGCACTGAGTGCTCCGAACTTTAGTAGTATTTGATAATGGATCACTTGTAAAGTTTTCATAAGAAAAATAAAAGACCAGAGATCTCGGGTATATATATTGATATTTAAAAGAAAGGGGGTTTTTCTGTCTTTTTCTTATCTTTGTTGTTTTTAGTATAGTACTACCTTCAGAGACATTTATCTTTTGAAAATAGTGTGATCTGTACTACACCACACTTGATTTTAGCCAAAAGCCTGACAAGTGATCCTTTGTGGTCTAAACTGAAGTCAGTCCTTTGTCTAACTTTGTTGTTTATTGTGCTTTCAGTGCTTTTACACAACTCCTATTAACATCTTGACCTTGTCATTGGAATGAAGGGTAATATTTCTTTTCTTCTGATGCAGCCTACATAATGACAGGATTCCTGAAGTTATCCCTTCACTCATTCTCAACATTTGTATGTGAAGGTAGCTGTTATAATTTTGTTTTGTTCTTGCTAAAATAAGAATAAAATAGTTTAAAGGAATGTCTAAAACATTTTAATTGAGGAAAAATAGGAAGTTTATTTTAGGCTCATACTATAATAAATGAGGTGTCAGATTTTGAGGAAATGGTATTGAAGGCTTTTATGAATTTCACAGAAATTGCAGAAACTATGCAATTTTGATCCTTATTGTAACCATCCTAAAATAATACCAAAAATCATATAGAAAGGAGTCTTTAATAATTGTGTTGCTATTTCCAACATCAGTTTTTTGGGGGTTTTTTACATGCTATGGAGACTCACTTAGGGCTATTGAGATGTAAAAGATGGTCACTTATATCTGTAATTATGTCTTGATTCCTGTGTTCAGCTTTTGAGGTATGGGGGAAGTAAGCAGTTGCGTAACTTTGTCCTGGTTTCAGCAACACAGGATTAATTTCTCTTTCAGTAATTTTATTTTTCAGTAAGGTCTCTGCTCACACTAGGGAAAACTGCATTTTTAGAAGACTCTAGTGTCTGAATTCATGAAAATATTTACTTCATGGTATGGGGGTTTCAAGGTTTCAGTGTTTTCCAGCCTAGCCAGGTGCAGGGATGAGGAGGAGCGAGACCCGGGCATTAGACCCAGGCTGGCCGACAGGATTATTTCATACTGTGAACGTCACATTAAATATAAATTAGAAAGCTTGCTGTGGAGTTTTTTCTCTTCCATGATGGCTGTGATCCTGAGAACTTCTTGCCCCAGTGCCAGACCCCTGAGGTCTTGCATTCCTGCTGAAGCCATAGCGCTCAGTGTCCAGCATTTTCTGTCCGCTACTGGGAGTGCACAGCTTCCTACTGATATAATTGGCTGAGTATAATCCTTGTATATTTTATATTGGTGTCAGGATCAATACTGATTCTTTAGTAGTATGAATGTTAATTCTTTCATCTTATTCTATTAAAACTGTTTATGTTTCAACCCTTGGGTTTCCTTGTTTTTTTCTCCATTCCCCTTCCCAGGTGGGGAGGAGTCATGGGGTGATAGAATAATTGTCTAAATGACAATAAGTTGTTGTGTGTTCTTCAAGCCATAACAGACTTATTTGCATCTCACTATTTCTTTCATCTGTGATGATAGCAAAGATGTCAGGATTTCTTTTTCTTTATGAGGACTGGTACACACTTTACATGCATCAAATCATAATTCAGTATGTAAATAAATACTGTTTCAAGCTTTTCTATACAGATGTCATATTCCAGTTCTAATATTTCTTTGCAAGGCTGTCCTGGTTCCGGTGGGGATAGGATTAATTTTCCACGGGGACACAGGTATTCCATCCCATCTGAGCCATGCCCACCTTGAGCTGCTGGGGGGAGGGGGGCAGGAAGTCACTGCTTGGAGCAGGAAGGGGTGTCCTGGGTCTGGTTGGGGAGCGGCAGTTCCGTAATCGTGTTTGTATATTCCTCCATCCGTGTTATTGTTGTTGTTTTCTTGTTCCCTCTGCTGTTGTGTTAAACGGCCTTTGTCTCAACCCAAGAGTTTTGCCTTTTTCTTCTGATCCTTCCCGTATTGGGAAAAGCCCAAGTGAGCGGCATGTGGTTCTTTGTTGCTGTCTGAGGCTA